>SSNR01000196.1:428231-555867 GCA_006937965.1 Callopanchax toddi
AAAAAAAAAAAAAAAAAAAAAAAAAAAAAAAGCATGACCTGATGATCCTGAATAATACTAATAAAAAAAACCTGCCTGATCATGGTAAGAAAACTGATACATGGCTGTGAAACAGGAATTGACATGAGAGAAATATGATTAGTGTTTCCAGCCTAGCAGCTTTATATTTTCAATAGTCTAGCAATGTATTATTGATTAGTATTTCTGTTTATTCAATGGAATTTTAAATAATTAACTTGTTAAAAAATACATTTTAAAACATCAAAGTATAAAAATCACACAAGATAATAACGGGCTGGGAACCCTTTACATGCCCTTGATTATTTTACAAACTTGTAAATGTCATGTTGTCTTTACTAAACCGCTCCAGTCTGCTCAGACGTTGGTTTCTCAGAAGACCTTTTTCTCATAATTAGCCATTATTCTCTCAGCGCTGTGACAAATGAAATGTGGGAACAGAGAATTGCACACACACACACACACACACACACATACACTCACAAACACTTTAATCACAGACCTGATATCACTGGATTTGGAAACATACTGTGACAGTATGGAAGTTAGGAGCTTCATGTAGAGATGATTATCAGGGTTTAGGACTCTGAACCCATCCTCTTTCCAAAAATTACCCCCTTTTTTTGTTTTAATCACATGTGATTATGGACTGCAATTGCATTTTTGAAAAAAAAAAACTTTCTAAGAACTTCTATAAAAATGTTATATTTATATAAACACAACCTTGGCACATAGGCTTTAGCTCTGATCTTTTCCAAACTGTTTTTTTTTTTTTTTTTTAGTTTATAGCTTAAATTTAATTTCATTTAATACCAATATGGAACAAAAATTATTGTAACAAAGTGTTGAAATTTTTACCAAACATTTCCAAGAGAGGTTCTAACCTGGCAGCTGGTGTTTTTATGAGTACCTGTAGAAGGACCAAATTAGAGGTTTTGATTTGAGGTGACCGTGGCTCAGTGGCAGAGAGATCACTTCCCCTGTGGGAGAGTGGGGTTCAAACCCTGGCCCGGTCATGTGTCGAAGTATCCCTGGGCAAGATGATGAACCTCCAACCACCAAAAATGGTTTCCCTCTGCTCCCTCAGGGATGTGTCAAATGCAGAGAACAAATTCCACTATGTTGTACTGAGGTACAAGTGGCCACAAATTCCCCTTTCCCTTAAAGACAAACAGGAGGAGGTGTTCAAGATCAGATAAATTAATAAAAAAAACACAGAAAAGGATCAAAACAAGGGTTCATAAGCAGGAGGTTAAATATAAAACAGATTAAAAGTGTGACATGAGTTTAGAGATGGGGCATGCAATGATATTTAGAGCTAGCTGCACCTGCAAGAGCAAAGTGAAAAAAAAAAAAAAGTAATTATCCAAAAATACAAGACCTCACCAATCTTGACCAAGTTATGTTGTCTAATAAAAACAGTTTTTATTGAGTTCTGTTTGTTTCCACCTCCTGAGGACAGCTTCACGTTTTGTCCAACTTTAAAACTCGTATGTTACATTTTAGAAAGGAGCAAATGTCTGTCATGGTTGGTAAATTCTTCCCACATTCCTGCTCCCTGTATCAGTCATTAACATGATTTTCTTAAGGTTTTTATATACTAATAGTGAGAAAAATATTAAGTCATCTGAATGAATAACATAACATATAGTAAACAAACACATTCCTACAATTTGTAAGAACACTCATCATTACCAGCAAAGTGACATCCATCTAGCTGCCGTGCCTCTCCCAAAGAAGACAGTTGATCAATATACACTCTGACCTCTGACCTCTGACCTACGTGATCATCTAAAATAATAATCCATCTTCTTCCCAATAACTCGGATTATAATGACTCTTTTATTATGTTTTAACCTGAATCAACATTCCTCCAAGGTCACGGTCGTATCGGAAGAAGCCACCGGACTTTAAATAAAAATAATAATAAAGACTCTTGGTGTCTCTTCCTAAAATGACACCTTAATCTGTTACAGAAATGTCTTAAATGATTAATGCACTTTCTCTTACAGCATTGTGAATGTTTGATCCAGCTTCAGTATTATTGTTACTTTGCTAAAAGGTTAAATCAGTATTATTACTTATTTCCTAATTTAGTTTTAAAGATTTCTTTTAAAAAGTAAAAGTATCAAAATACAAATACCCTTCTCTGTTACCCCACATTATGGAAAATTTAAAAGAACACCCACCACTAACCCTCATAATCTCAGTAACCTGACCATCTGTGACTTCCAGTTTTAACTGACCCCCTCCATCACGCTGGAATTTGCATCTGGTGCATGTAAGTGTGTAGTGGTAGAGATGGGAGGGGTGTGTGGGGGCGGTAGTGGGGTTTGAGTAAGCTTCACTCAAAGCTGTCGTAAACACCTCTAATGCACCGCTAAACTTGGGGAGTCTCATGTGAGCCTGCGTTGTGCGTGTGTCTGTTGCACACACCGAGCCGACTAATCCCTCATAAACCTACATTTTATCGCTTACCACACCATTAGCTGAGCTGTGGCATTCTGCCTGTAGATGTCAAAACAGAGGGACTACAAGAGCCTGTGAATTTCTTTGTTGCTCTGTGCATAGAATCCGCATTTCCCTTGGCCTTTTTAGAGATGAAAAGAATTATGTCCTTCTCAGCAGGGAAACAATTTAATAGTAACTGCAACCACCCTTTCTTCTTTTTTTGCTGTTCTAAGAAGCCAGAACTGTAAAACAAGATGTAGAATTAAACACTTTGAACCATAGATATAAGAAATATGCTTAAAAAAAAAAGCTGACGTCAGCTTTATCATAAAGAAAACTGCAATAATGCTGCCACAAATGGAACTTTTTCAGTTCTTAGACAGTTAAACTGATATTGACATGATAAATGTTTTTTATATGTTGGAATTATACTGTAAACTCTTAGTTTTCACTGGAATAGATCTGATAGGAACTTATAAATCTATAATAGGAAAAGGCATTTTCTCACTTTCTAAGACAAACACACACACACACTCAGAGGCAACAGACAGAGATTGTGCGAGGCTATCTATAGTGTAGCATCAGCGACAGAAAGCAATCTCCTGAGGGTTTGAGCAGGGTAGCAAGGTGCCACTGTAACAGTCTCTGATCAACTCTGTAGCAGTGAAATGTCTGAGCAAGTGTGTGTGTGTGTGTGTGTGTGTGTGTGTGTGTGTGCATACTCATGACCTCACCTGTCACCAGCTGTCTTTGCGTTTGTTTGTCTATGAGTCAGTGCCAGTGTCACCAAATGTGCCTGTTAGAACACATTTGTGTGTCTTGGTTTGTTTGTTTGTGTGTGTGTATGTGTGTGTGTATTACTTGGTGTGTTCCGTAACAAAATGTTTCAGATGTCAGCCACAGACCCTGTCATACTCCGAAGCACCTTACCATATTGGTTTCATGGCAATGACATCCACACTCAGGTAGAGAAACTTTGCACTTTCCAAAATGAATTGACTGTAATGCACCAGAAATTGGTTATGAGGGAAGGATGTGATGAGTTTGTACACATTTTTGGACTCGGTGGGGGTGGACCTCAGGCCAAAACCAGGACACCCTGGGGAAATCCTATCCCTTGAGTAACCTGGGAACACTTTGGGATCCCTCTGGATGAGCTTGTTGAAGCAGCTGGGGAGAGAGCAGTCTGGGCTTCCCTGTTTTGATTGCTGACCCAACAATATGGACACAAATTAGAAAAAACAAAAATAACATCTTACTCATTTACCTATTAGCCCTTGACCGCTGGAGTTAGGCACCAGCTCCCCATGACCCTCTGTGAGGATAAAGCAGCTTCAGATGATGGATGGATTTATCTATTAGATGAAATATCTGCAGTCAGCTTAGTTTCTACAGTTGATTCATTTTTCTGTGTATTGTTTGTTGATTGCAAGTCTATGTTTGAGAAAAAAGGTTGTAATTTTAAAACAAGACGTGTTTGTAAGAGATTGTTTTATATATGAAATTTATTGGCATAGAAACTTTGCTGGGCTTGGTTTCATGATTTTGCAGGGCGCCGTGAAAATCGCAGCCAACTGCTCTTCAGAAATGGGTCAAACGCTGATTAATATTTCCCCAATGGATCAATAAGAGATCAGTTATTATTAAATCTCAAAGTATTGAATGGTATCATATTGTGATTTAGGGCTGAATAGTGCATTGAGATATGTATCTTATTAGCCAAAAACCAGAGATGTAACTCCCTAATACAGGCCCAACATTTTGTGTTCTAGTGTTATTTGAGCTGATTCGTCTTTGGAGTCAATGACATGACTGCCATACATCAACTTTAGGAAACACCAAACTGGCTGTAACTCCGGCAGTTTTACAGATTTAGACATACAATTGTATGTAATAGTTGCTGAGAGTCATTCACAACACAAAATACAAGTGTTAGTAGATCGAGTGTAATCTTGTGAATATGTGCACAACATAACTTTAAAGATCTGACACGAACAGCTGTAAATCCATGATTTTAAAATCGGATAATCTTGGTTTGAAATTCTGGCTTGAAATGCAGTTGGTGAATGCATTGCTAAATGTGTCAAACATGAGATTTGGGTAAACCACAGTTAGTTTAATTTAATTGTGGGGTTTTACTAGCCTGGCTGCATGGTGGCGCAGTTGGTTAGCACTGTTGCCTCGCAGCAAGGAGGTCGTGGGTTCGCGTCCCGGCTCTGCGGCCTCTCTGCGTGGAGTTTGCATGTTCTCCCCGTGCGTGCGTGGGTTTCCTCCGGGTACTCCGGTTTCCTCCCACAGTCCAAAGACATGACTGTCAGGCTGATTGGGCTGGTAAATTGTCCTTAGGTGTGAGTGGGTGTGTGGTTGTTTGTCTCGTTCGTCTCTGTGTGGCCCTGCGATGGACTGGCGACCTGTCCAGGGTGTCCCCCGCCTCTCGCCCCTTGACCGCTGGAGATAGGCACCAGCTGCCCCGCGACCCTCTGTGGAGGATTAAGCGGCTACAGAAAATGGATGGATGGATGGGTTTTACTAGCCTATAAACTAGACCATCAGTTCTGCTCTGCAGACTTTGGTCTAGACACGCTCCATTGGAACCACTGCAGCCCACTGATAGTCTGGTACCAGGCCAATCACAACACTCTAATGGGTTGGTGGGCGGGATTAGCCGATGACATCAGAGCTCCGACTCTGAATTTAAACAACATGGCGGCAGCTTGGGAACCGTGTTTGTTTGAAACGTCTTTGTCATCAACTTTGGGCGATTTGGGCTTTTCTTTAAGACGTGAACAGATAGAGGAACTTAAGTCTTTTATTTTGAAAGAGGATTTATATGCCGCTTTGCCGACGGGACATGGTAAAATTTTAATCTACCAACTGGTTCTGGTTGTTGCTAAATGCCTCTGATTGGTCCTAGCGCTATCCAATAGCATGTAAAGATGGTTTGATTGACAACCGTTGATCCCGCCCCTATGAATGAGTCGTTTCAGTGGACTGTGGCCAGACTATATCCACATATATAGTCTGGTTTTCCAGGCTAGAGGTTTACTGCAAAAAATAGTGTTAATTTTAAACATTAAACATTTCCTGTCTTTTATGAATATGAGTGACTCCTTTGACCCAACATTTAACCAACACATACGCATCATGATAAGCTGTGTAATGAACATGTATCAACTACAATCTTTGTTAGCTCTTTATTCAGAAACCGTTTCTATTTTAACAGTAGATCTAAATAAGGTTTCTAATCTTTTTTTTTTTTTAACCCCGTGTCCTGTCCGGCTGTGGAGCAAACAGAATAATGTCTGAGAGCCAAAAACAAGCCCAACAGTGTTGCTGTTTCAGGTGAGAGGTTACAGCCACTGCTATAAAACTCCTCCTGATTTTTGTTCAAGTATAACCCCCAAAATCTTTATTAGAATATTTTTATGGTTGATTGGACACGGAGCCTGAAAGTGAAGGGAAGGGTACAGAAAGAGGGATGGGGGAGGAAGTAAACAGAAAAAGAAGAGAACAAGAGATGTGAAGAATCCACTTCTAGACCTGTAAATAAAGCACAAACAAACAAAACAGGGAGAAAAGATACAACAGCAACAAACAGCATATGAATATACAACAGTTGTGATATTCTTCAAATATATACGTATACACCAGTTCAAGAGAGTTCAGTGTTAAGGTTTCTAATCTCAACGTCTTGACAATGCAGATCCACAGATGTTATCAACACTCATCGTTTCAGTTATTCTGCTTCATGGGGCTGCATAGACAACTGCAATGACATCACAACTGCAGGAACACTTGTCATTAAATCCAAACATCAAGGCAATATAATATAATAATAAGCAACATATATATGTTGATTAAAAGTCACAGAGAATACAAGAGGTTTTGATTTGACCCACCTTGTCAGAAGCAAAAGACCATCCTGTGTTCCAGAGCAGGTAGTAGTCAGTAACCATGTCACACTCCAGGGGTCTTTGTGAACTCCAGCCAATTAGGACTCAGCTTACCCAGACAGCCAGGCAACATCTTTTTATTTATTTTTAAACTTCTATTTTTATTTTATTTCTGGCAGGAAAACTCAAAGGAAGGCAATGCTCAAAGAGTAATTGACAGATATACATGAAATTTTTACCAGAGTTGAGGAATGGCTCAACAAATAAATGAAGTTTTTATGTTGACACATTAAAGCTCTCTTTTTGGGAGGGTGGATGAGATGTGCAGTTTACTGCAAGACTACTTTTATAACTTTTACTGTTTTTTTTCTCTTCACACAATAGAACCAATGAAATAAACAAGATCAGTTGCAAAGACGACTGCATTAGAATTCTTAAATTACGTACAAGAAAGTCAAAAGAAAAATCCTGGCCCTGGGCTTCATTCAGCCTTCCAACAAGAAAGTGATCCAAAAACAGAGTCCAAAAAAATTAATAACTGGTGCTTTTCTGTGATATCAAATTAGGCTTTTGGGGTTGATTGTTGACTTAAAAAGGGCATTTAGATATCAGGAGTCGGTAAGCTTTATCAGTAACTGACAAATTATCTCTGTAACGGGCTGTAACTCTATTTGCTATAATATCTCAAATGTATCTAATAATGCTGCAAGAAGACCTGGCCTGCATGCATACACACTAGTGATGGGATTTATGGCTCTTTGAAGGGAGCCGTTCATTGTGGAGCCATTCACCTCAAAGAGGCATTCAAAAAAACTGGCTCTTTAATAGATTTTTGCAATATTTTGAAAAAGAAATGTCATGTGGAACTATGTTTGGGGACACTCTTTATTGTAACACCTAAATGTGCATTGCAAATTAGCTTCCCAGATAGAACTGATGGGTTCATGTTGCTATGCTCATTGATGTTGTTTTAAAGAGTTCTGTTTCAGCCAGCAACTTGGTGTCATTGAATATTTCCTCCTGGCCTCAAACGTCACAGTTAATACAAAAAAATGAACTATTGTTTAAAAGGACTCAGTTCTCCTCGTTCTCAGTGAAGAGCTGTTCAAAAGATTTGACTTGTTCATGAACGTCACATCGCTATGGAGGAGAGAGGAGCGATTTTTGGTTTTATTTTCTTTGTTTAGGTCTGACTTTGACCAACAGCTGTGTGTTTAGTAATAAAGCACCAAAATTTACAAAAGTGGAGTTGTTTTTAAAATAGTAGAGCATTATAAAATAAGCCACTTCTGTGTTTATTTACCGTAGTTCCTGTACTGAGTGTCCAGTAAAGTGGCAACTGCATAGAGGGATTCACTTTTGATGCTGCTAAATTGCCTGCTGACGGCTTGGAGGAGCGCGTTTTTTTTTTGGATGAATGGTCAGTGCCATTCTCCTCGGGAACATTGGAGGTCGCTAAACTGAATTTCCTTGTTTCCTCAGAACAGCAGCTTTGCAAACATTGCACGTTGCTGTCTTGCTCTGGGGCATTTCAACCGGTAAATATTCCCACACCACTTACATGTTGTGTGGAAAAGTTCAGCACTGCTCAGTGCTAACTTGCTAGGCTGCTACTTGCAAACTGCAGCGCGTGTCCTGAAAGGAGTCGCGTCATCTCTGTCTGTGTCTCACTGGGGCACAGACATGTCTTCTAGCCTGGGACCACTTGTGTAGTCATTTCAGCAGACAGCTCTGGATCGGACATTTCTCCAGGTTGGATTGGAAATTTCCGATCCATGAATGAAGTTGGAATTGGAACCCGATCCCGGATCGGATCAGCCTCATCCCTAAGGCTAAGCCCCAGAACCCGAGTCTGTACCAGGATGTCATGTGGTGTGAGGTTGTGGTAGGACCTAGAGTGTACACAGGTCTAATATTTGATTCTGTATCAAATAAATATATGAATATTATCATTTAGTTTATTGTGATGATTTAAAGTTAAGCTTGCATCATTTATAAAAACAGTGGCTCAGATTAATTACTAATTCAGTGGAACATGTCTCCAAAATACATCATAACCCAAAGTTTCCTCATCACAAAGTCCTGTTTGTCTCATTTTAAATAAAAATGGCTTCCAGAACTTTGGCGTGTTTGTTCCACTTTCCCAGCAGAGTGGATTCTGTTTGATCATAGTGCCTAAATATGCAGAGACTAAACAATCTTTTAAAGAGGCAAACTAAAAGCATCCTCTTCATCAGGACCTTTGGGTCAGTCTACTTAAGACGGAATAGACGAACACTTGAAGAAGGTGCAGTGAGGTTGAAGAAAAATCACAACATACTTCAGTTAAAAAAGAAAGGAATATTTAAAAAACAATTCAATGTGAGTTTGTGTTTTGATGTCAGTCTGTGGTTTATGATGACACTGGGTGGATGTGCTCAGGATTCAGACTGAAAACGTTTGACTGGGCTGTCAGTGAAAATCTAGCTACAACTTTCAGCCTTTGAAATTTATTTTAATGGATATTTGTTTTCTTTTTCATCTGTTTAGTTAGGTGCTCTATGAGTAATCATCTCTCAACCTCTAAATTTATAAATATGTCTGATGTCACGATTTGATTTACCATTTGCCCCTGTGTGGTTATTATTCAGATTTTGTTCCAAAACAGACTAAAATAGTCTGGAGAAAGATTATCAGTGACGAAAGGTTTGAGGTCTCTATTAAACTGATACCCTGAACAAAAGATGTATTCATTTTTTTCTTCATTTTTTATGTCTATAACGGGATTACTTTGAGCTTATTAGGTCAGGTAGATATGAAAGTCAGCATTTCACATTTTTCTGTTTGTCCCATGAGTTTATTGATCCCTTTTTTACTGAATTATTTGAGATTTGTACAAGCTGATTGAAATAAAAGGCAGACACAACATAATAAAGATGCAAACTTCAGGGTTTGTCCTCTGTATGAGCATAACAACGTTTCTGTAGTATAAAATTGTCAAACTGAAAAATGTCTATTTAAACCAGTTCAAACTGCTTGCTTTGGCCCACCAACAGAGCTTGAAAAATTACTAAAAAGAGTCATTTATTAAATGTAATTTTTAATTTAAGTGACTAATCAGCACAGCTGCTGCTTGTTCCCATGCACTCATTTATTTGAAGATTGTTTTCAGAAAATAAATTGACTCAGACATTAGATGTTGAGCATTAGAGTAGAGTACTTTCTGCTTTCTTGTCAAACATCAAACCAAATCTATAGTTGTGGTTCAAAGCAAATAAAAAAAAAAAAAAAAAACATCAATGCTTAACTGATAACATAAAATGACTGATAATTTTTCATATGTGAAGACATAACCGATGCTGTGCTTTTAGTCACAAAAGCACAAAAACAAACCTTTATCCAGCTCTAGTTTGATGCTATTTTTATTCTAACAGAGTTTGGACAGAAACATTCTTGAATGTCTTGATGCTGATGAACAAGCAAAACTTGAGTTAGAGCAGATGTTTAGTAATAAAATGTCTTTCATGGAGAAGAAAAACATTGGTTGCTAGATAAAAAGGTCCTGATCTGTTAGTTAGGAATGTTTATTGTTTGGTTAATTCTTTACAAAATAAAAGACACCAGAGAATAAAACATATTAACAATAACCTCCTGGATAAGATTAATTACTGGTCCATTAGAAACTCATGTTTTTTTGTTTTTGTTTCATAACATTAACTTGCTCTTTTGTATTAGCTCACTTCTACTGTTTGCACATCATGTGTATGGATTTTTAATAGCACCCGGACTCAGCCTACACTAACAGCATGTGTTGAGGTAGTAATGGTCCAAACCTCCTATTTCCTTGAAGGAACTAGTTATTTTTTATCTTCTGGATTTCGTGTCATTTTCAATGAGATACTAGGTTCTGAGACAGAACATAGAAACCAAAACAAAAAAACAGATCAAATTCTTGCATTTTGTTGTACGTTCTATTGGAAAGAAAAAACAAATCATCCCCATTTTTATAAACTTAAGCATACACATTTTTTTGGTTGATTAATTTTTGGAACAATTATTTTGGGTAATAAATCTTTGAAAGCCTCGTAGGGGTTTTGCATCCATGGAATGAGCAACACAGCTAAATGTGTGGGTGACGCCTCTAGAAATCTGTCGTATTCTCCTGTAGTGGTTCACTTTACTGTAGTTCTGAGTTGCTTGCTGATTTTTGTTTATTTTTTTACACTACTCATGTTCAACTGTCAAGAGCCTCAGTAGCCTGTGGAACATCCACACACAGCCTCAACAGCGTGGCTCCTCCTCCTCATGTTGACTATCAGCGAATGGCACCCCATTCTTCACCAGGAGTTGTTGAAGGACAACATCCATGGTAATGTTGGTCACTTTAGTTCATGCAGCATGCCCAAGCTGTCCAACAGCTGTCAATCAGGAGCCAGTCAGATGCCAGTCATATACCTGTGGCTGGATTACATCTGGCACCTCTTAAAATTCAAAACAAGAGTGAGTACCAACAGAGGAATATTGTGGTGGATTTTGTCACGTTATGGGGTGCCACATACTTAACAGTGTATCTACGACTGTGTGATATAAATTTTCATAAATATCAAAATATTTTTTTACTATGACGCAGCAGGCAATATTGAGTATTTACCCCACTTTGCAGTAGATATCAAAAATTGCCCTGAAAGAGTTAGCTGTAGCTCCCAGTTGATGCAGATCGATATTGGTAGAAAGACAGTCAGGTGAACTTGCTAACAAGATAGCAGCTTCAAAGCTGTCCTTATCATCTTTCTCTTTAGAATTTTGGGCAAGACTATGGGGTGATATTGGGGTCAAAATTGGGACCATTGTGCACCCAGCGGCCACGACGTCCTTGTAGCATGAGGCTATATTCCTGAAGCCAGGTACTGACCTGATTAACACTGTTGCTGGCAAATGTGACTACTCACTTGAGATAGCATTGAAGAGGCTAATATCTACATGCTCAGGCTGGTCACCCACTGAAACACCTTCTCCCTCAGCTGTCCATTTGTCCAAATAGACAATGGCAATGAAGAGGCTAGTGATGTCATACAATCTGCTGTTTATGAGGAACAGTGGTTGCAGTGAAAAACACAAACCCATTATCTTTGATGCAATTTCACAGCCAAACAACACCTGACAAAAGCAGTGCTAACTGAACTTAACGTTAAAGTCCAACTTTTACGTTAATTTTAAATTCATAATATCTTTCAATTTGTTGAAAAAATAAAGTTGAAAATTTTTTTTTTGTGTTTGAAAGACACGCAAATGCTTGAATTTGTTCTTAGATGTACCAAAATGCAGCTTCCGGCTAAAAGCTAGTGTCTTTCTGTCACGTGATGTCATGGCGTCACTGGAGGTGAACAGCGGATATCGCATTACTCAACTAGTTCTGTCGTTTGCGGTGCGCGTTTTCGTGAGGAGGACTATGATGAAAGTGACTTGAATGAGCTGAAGACGGGTTTTAAATGCCAGGATAAGGTCAGGCTGAAGCCCACCGCTGTACCGTCAGTACAGCAGAGTCAGCCAGCAGCAGCGTGAGGAACAAGGAGGAGAGACCGGGTCCATCACAGCAGCTAATGCAGGCCGCAGCAGCTCCATCACTCAACAAGGAATTATGTTCGGAAATGTGAATTTTCTCCGGAAATTATTACTTTTACATCTATATGTTTACCTCTGATATATCGTAGTAATATAGACTTGTGATTTTACGACTCGTTTAATTGAAATCTTTAGGTATTTATTACTCCAAAAAGTAGCCCAGCAGCGGGGCGAGCTAACGGCTAATGTTTGTGTAGCTTAAAACCAGCTATCCTATAGATGTAAATTAGGGTGACCAGACGTCCCATTTTACCCAGGACAGTCCCGATTTTGAGTCATGTGACCTTATGAAACATTTTAAATAAATCACAAGACGGAATCTGAAGACGTGATGAGGATATCTGGAGGAGAGAGAGGTGGTGCTGCTGCTGCTGGTATTCAGATTTCCATAAAGGATGAGATTGAAAAAACGGTTGACTTTAGGAAATGTGGTTTGGCTTCAGTTGAAGCACTGAAACTCTATAATACAAACATGTGACAGGAAATGCTGCAGTAAATATGTAAATGCAGTAAAAAAATGCATGAATTCCAGTTGGATTATTTCATTCTTTATTTAGTCAGGTAAGGTTTACTGTAATACATCTACATTTGTGTACCTGTGTTTTCTAGAGAATGTCAGATGTAACTTCAATAATGGAGCTGGTGAAGCTGAAGTCATTCCTGATGCTGCTGATGATGTGATAGAAGACAGTCTGAGCAGAGGCCTTCATCACTAAAACATCTGACACTTTTATAGAAATTCAACAGGTTTGTGTGACTCCATTTTACTGAAAGTCTCTATCTCTGTTTACAACAGATCATCAGTTTACATGGGAGATTTTTTTTTCTCTATATATTTCAGACATGCTGTTACTGTGGGCACACAAGACCCTGGTGGAACCAGCCAATCCTCCACAAGAACACCTGTCCATCTGCAACCTGCTGCTGTCTGGAGCCTCAGGATGGATGATGTCACAGATTCTGCTCCCTACTGGGTGTAAACCATCTCCACAGGGACTTTAGGCAGTTTTGGGTGTATATAATAATGTTTGTACTATCATTAAAAACCAAGCAACAAGTTATTTCAGAATTTTAATATTTTTAACACAGTTCATACAAACACTGTTTTACATTATAAAAACAGTTACCACTCTAGTCCACATCAGGCCAGTGGAAGTCCTTGTAGTGTCCAGCTTCATAGTTATTACTTTTATACACTCTATATATACATATGTGTTGTACTATATCATATTATACTATACTGTTCATGTATAGGCTGCATGGTGGCGCAGTTGGTTAGCACTGTTGCCTCACAGCAAGGAGGTCGTGGGTTCGCGTCCCGGCTCTGCGGCCTCTCTGCGTGGAGTTTGCATGTTCTCCCCGTGCGTGCGTGGGTTTCCTCCGGGTACTCCGGTTTCCTCCCACAGTCCAAAGACATGACTGTCAGGCTAATTGGGCTGGTAAATTGTCCTTAGGTGTGAGTGGGTGTGTGGTTGTTTGTCTCATTCGTCTCTGTGTGGCCCTGCGATGGACTGGCGACCCGTCCAGGGTGTCCCCCGCCTCTCGCCCCCTGACCGCTGGAGATAGGCACCAGCTGCCCCGCGACCCTCTGTGGAGGATTAAGCGGCTACAGAAAATGGATGGATGGATGGATGTTCATATATTTCACTGATGTTTTTTCACCTTCAAAAATAAAAGTTTCAGAGATGTACTGTAGCTTTGCTTATTTACTTGATGTAATATTGTAGATAAGGTGTAAGAATGCATGATAAATAAAGCATGGTATTAAAATGTCATAAAACTTCAAAAGATAAATGGATGAATGAATACTGCTGCCAGCCTGAGAACATGAGGGTTCAGGTCCAGGAAGGCCTGGTACTGGATGTGAGGCCCTGGTGGATCCAGAGTCAGCAGCAGCTGCCCGAAGGGTTGGAGCTCTAGACGGCACACACTGGATGCTGCTGTCCATCGCTCCACACTGACACCTGAGTAATAAGAGGTCATTTATATTAGAAACTATAGTTATGAAAAGCAGCATGATGATTACTGAGCTTTAGCATATAGCTAAATAAAAAACTACTTGGTCGTATAATCATTCAAAAAGTAAGCACTTCAGCTGCTTTATTTTGAAAACCTCCCTAGGTATGGGCAGAAACTTGTGCCATCAGAAACTGAATTTGAATTAGTTATATTTGAATATGTATTGCTCGGATTGAATCTGAATTGTTCAACTTGAATAAATGCTTTGAAAAAATGAATCTGAATTACTAATTTGAAATTCAATGTATTTGTTTGGAAAAGACTTTCACTAAATTGAAACTGAATTTAATGTTTTGAAACTGATTTCATTTGCTTTGAAACTGCATTTAATTCAAGTGAAAATTCAGTTTCAATAGTTTCTGTTTCAGTTCCCACCGTTCAGATTCAGTTTTACAATTCAATTTCAAAACTTAAATTCACTTTTCTGTGCCACACATCCGGGTCCTGAGAAAACTCCAGCTCAATCGAGTGCAGATAGACCGATCAGCGTATAAACAACTGCGTCCTCCTGACCGATCGCCCAGCTCCACAGTGTAATCTCTCTGTCAGAGCAATGAAGCTTCAGAGCGTTTATTAAATCATAACTCACTAAATACTAAACTGATTTTCACGCTGTTTTTTTGCTTGTTACTTACAGTTACAACTTTAAACTTTATGAAATTGGTTGATGGTTCTTTTTAGGTCTCTCCTTTTCTGCTCTCCTCTGTGACGCTTGCGGGCCGGCGAGGGGGAAGGGTTCAGGTCTGCAACGCTGACAGTATGACTCACAGAGAGGAGAGGGTGTCTTTGTGACTCAGCTTTGCTGCGTTTTTGCAGCTTTCAGAAGGACAGACGCTCAGGCCCGTCGCCCCCCTAAATGAACTACATCGCCCCCTGAAAATTTTGTAAAATTCTATTAATCATAGAAACATGTTCAACTAGTTCTAACATTTTTATTTAAATTTGTATCCATACAAAATGAAAAATATGAACATTTTAATAAACAATTTAACAATTTAATACACATTTGGTTGTTACAAGTCGTCTTGAACTCATCACGGATGCTCGGTAAAGTTGGAGCTTTAGCAGCTAGCATCTTGCTGTATGTTGTTGTACGTTTTTGGAGCATGAGAAGGTGGAACCATTACTGAAAAACAGAGATGAAAGAGTCGGAGTTACTCATTCCTCATCAGTTTATCAGAGAGATGAGTGATGTTTTGTTCATGGTTCTGACAAACCGTATTATCAGCTCCTCTACTCTGTACCGGTGTTCGGATTCCAGCCTGCAGTCGAGGTGGAGAGGAAAGATCTCCTTCTGAGGAGATTGAGCTCATCAGCCACGAATGAAGGTAGGAGGATGGATCATAATTAAATAAGTACTGGTCTGTGGTTCATTTGGATCAGAAAGGCGGAATAAAATGATTATTGATCAGCTTGAAAGATCAGGTCCGAACCCAGTTGCCAGGTGCGTTATGTGCACAGCTCTGTAGTCCCGCTGCGCTCCACGGTAGAGGAGTATGGAAAGTCAAAACCGCCTCAGTACGCGAGGAGCACTCAGTTGTGCGGGACGGGCGGGCGCGCGCCGCGGACCGATGGAAGCGCGCGGCTCGGTGACAATCCCCCCCCGGTCAAACACCGACCGGCCGCCCCCCCAGTGTGTGTCAAACGCCCCCTCCTCCCTCTCCCACTGGCGCCGGGCCTGCAGACGCTCGATCAGCCATGACGGATTGTTTATTTAGAAACGCCCTGATCGTCAGTGTAATCACGGAGCGGGTCAGGTTTAGCGGCGAGGAGACCAGGAGATCTCCCGGTTCTCCCGGTTGCCAGTCCGTCACTGGCGATGCTGTTGAAAGTTTACAGGATGTAGGACTGTGGCATCTCCGCTGAAAACTTTCTAGTTTCTCCGATGGGGAGGAGGAGGGCTCTCTGCAGCAGCTGCATGCGTCGCTAGACCTGTGTGTTCATTCGTCCACAAAGCAAAACTACGGAAGCCTGCGCGTTAAAATAAATAACGCCGTTAACGGGGGCTTTGCGTTAACGCGCTAATTTTGACAGCCCTACTACAAAGCCAACAATAAATATGAAATAGGCAAAACTATTTGTCCTGTATTATAGCTAAATGTTTCATGTTTGCAAGCAAAAAAAAAAAAAAAAAAACCGCGTGAAAATCAGTTTAGTATTCTATCTGCACTCGATTGAGCTGGAGTTTTCTCAGGACCCGGATGTGTGGCACAGAAAAGTGAATTTAAGTTTTGAAATTGAATTGTAAAACTGAATCTGAACGGTGGGAACTGAAACAGAAACTATTGAAACTGAATTTTCACTTGAATTAAATGCAATTTCAAAGCAAATGAAATCAGTTTCAAAACATTAAATTCAGTTTCAATTTAGTGAAAGTCTTTTCCAAACAAATATATTGAATTTCAAATTAGTAATTCAGATTCATTTTTTCAAAGCATTTATTCAAGTTGAACAATTCAGATTCAATCCGAGCAATACATATTCAAATATAACTAATTCAAATTCAGTTTCTGATGACACAAGTTTCTGCCCATACCTAGGCTTTAATATATTTAATTTTTTTATTTAAAAGGTTTATTTCATTCAAAAAAGAAAATAAATCAAAATGTACATTACATTAAATAAATTAGAATGAAAAGGAGCAGATAGAAGAAATAATCTTATAATTTCTGCCCCTTTTGACACAAAAGAATAAAATACATTCTTACTTTGAGTTTCAGACACATAGATGCTTTGTACATTATTTGTAATATTTTCCAATCCACTAAGTCATGAAATTTCAGTATTTTATAATAAATGGATAATGGATTTGAGGGATCTCTACTATGATTATTATTAATAAATCTCAATGCTCTTTTTTGTAAAATAAACAGAGGTTGTGTGTGGGTTTTGTATACTGATCCCCATATTTCTACACAATAAGTTAAGTAAGGTACTATCAGTGAGTTGTATAATGTTAACAAACCAGGACTATTCAACAATATATATCTGTGTTTATACAGATTTAATGATGTTATGAACTCTTTTTTTTGTAAATAAAATGATGTTTTTGGAAATTCACATACCAGTTCACGTTGCCCAGTCTGTGCACACTTTGACGTTCCCCTGACTCGTTATCGCTTCTAAGACCATTTAAATCATCTCTCTGTTTACTGCCAGCATTAGGTGTTGCTGTTGGCTCAAAACTATGCAGTGGTGAACATTCAGCACCGAAATTATAGGCGAATACTTCTGAATTTGACCGCATCTTCTGGTACAGCGCCATGTAAACAGCGGTATAAACAGCTGATAGTTTAGCGAGCGAGTTCTCCCTCTCTTCCGGTCTCACTTCCGGTTTTTCCGCTGCTTGCAGGTGTGTGAAGAGAAAATGCACTAGGAGGCGCCAAAACATGCATTTATAATTAGATTCCAGTCATTAGAACATTCGAAATACTTTTTATATAGATCCAGCTATTCAAAATAGCTTAGTTGGTTTTAAAGTGAAAGATGGACTTTAATCCTTCTTGTTGCTCATTGGGCCAATGACATTTCAGCAGCGTAAAAGAGATAATCAGACAGAGATTAAAGGTTTTGTACTCGAATGGTTTTTCATAATATTTTATTTTGAATTGCTTGGCACCTTACATACCATTATATTATTACCACCTCTTTTTAGTTTATCTCAAATGAAAATATTAATTACTACTCATTTTCTGATTTAGGACTTTGATATGACCACTAACATAAGTAAACCAATGTAATCTGTGTCCTAGATGGTCTGATAGTGTGATTATTTACAATAATACCTCACACCAAGAGAGTTTCCAGTCCAAATCTTTTGTTTTGTTCTGCTTCTGCCTAGATCGTTTTTCTGTTTTTATTCTTTCAGATATTATTGTTTCCTCGGCTCCCACTTATCAAATACCTGCACACAAGGATACTGTAACTTATAAATGTTTGTTCAACATGGTGTCACATTAAGTGAACTGAATTCATTGCTTTCTGTACAGTGCTTAGGCATGACTTGTTTTTAAACAAACTGAATTGAATTTAAATGCATTTCTGTGATCGAATGACAATTAAGACTTTTGGTCATTTTAAAGAACTGATACATGTCACTGTGAGAGTGAAATGATTGACACGGGGATGATGAATTGTTCACTACAAACCAAATTCACATTGAAACTCACTCACTTTGCAGGAGGCAATGTGGGGCTCGATTTCTTGTCCAAGGACACTTCGAACTGACTCCAGCCGATCCATGACTCTAACCAAGTGGGTCATGGATGGGGCAGGCATGAAAAATAAGTGAATAAAAGTTTTGACATTTTAGGAAACACCCTTGTGTCTCATAATAACTAATGATGAACTGGAGGGATGAGCGCTGAACTTTTATTCCTTTGATGCATCTTTATCTCAGAGCATAAATAGGAAAAAGTGCCCACACATGGATGGATCCTTCTAATGTGTCGTTGAGGAGAGTCCACAGAGAAGCCTCCCATATTGCTAATAAGCCAAGGTCGATACAAACTGTACAAACACAGTAAAACTCCCATCATCACACAGTCCTCTGCAGTGACCCGCTGGCCATTATCAGCAAACAAAATCCATATATCAGTAACCTTACCAGAACCAGCAGATTGATTTATGCATCATGTCTAACTGGCAAAAGGAAAAGGTCATAGTTATTAAGACATAAAAACAGTATGTATGGGATGCTGTGACATTCAGCAGTATGGGAAGTAAAGTTGATTTAAAGCCAAATGTGCATTCATAAATGTCAACATGGCTCACGCATGCATGCTGATGCTATTACTGAATTTAGATTCCTAAATCTGCTGCAGTTTGGGCATAAAATATTGTGAGCCTATGCTACAAAAGGATTAATATTCCTGAATCCTATAAGCTTAGGTAATAACTTTATTGTCAGAGTTGAAAAACGCTGTTAGATCCTGCTGTGAACTCTTCTCCCTTGGGAACCACCAGCTGGAGAGTCTGCATTTGGACAGATAATGTTACCCCTGGAAATCCCTCATGTGTTGGTTTGTCAGTTATCTGCAATTTTCAGCACTTTAAGTGTCTTACAAATCAACTCGTTTAGCATGGTGCTGTTCTTAGTATTTAGTGTAGTAGTACATTTTTATGTATTAGATAGCTAGACAAACAAATAGATTTAGCTGTGATGTGTTTTTTCTTCTTTCCTCTTCGAAAGAAACCTTTGAAATGTTTTCACCTGCAAGAAATTTTCCATCTGTTGTTCCAGACACTGTGCCAGGATGCATAATCTTTAATATTGGGAAATTATTCTCTATAAATATATATATATATTATATTTCTTAGCTATGTGAGAGTTAGAGCAACATAAAAAAGAAAAGAAAATGAAGACGGAGAGAGAGTAGGGAATGAAGTGAGGCAAAAATGCACTCTTCCATGCAAGGAAGATTATTCTTGGTTAGTGACTTTATTAGTAATCCATTATAAACTGAGTGATTGAAAGAAAATGCGGGGGCAAGTATAATTAGGTATAATCGGATTACCAGTTAAAGATGGAGATGTCCAAAATGAGAAAAAATGAATGTATTTTGCAGAATGATGTAAATAAACTAAAATACAAATTAATTTACACTTTGCATGTTTTGATGAAGATAAACAATTTAGTGACCTTTTGTCCTTTAAAAATGAGCAAACGTGACTAAAAACTATGATTTGCAGTTTCATTATCAGTTTTTTATAGGTTTACTTGCCAGAGAAAACATGATGGTTGTTTAAACATTTTTAGGAACTTTAGGGGTTAAGGCCATGTCAGATTGAGCAATATTAACAAGTGCACGTCCTTGAATCTACTTGCACAAACACATTTTGAATGTGTGTGAGAAACTATTTTCAATTGGTAAAATATCGACTTCATTTGTTAAAAATAAATATGCTCCTGTCAAATCACCCCACTGGATTCTGTTGAGAGAGCTCTTTGGACCTATATTTTGTTTATCTGAGGAAATCCTGAGTTTTCAGATTCTTCATTTTTAAGTGTTGGATGATCAAAAAAAAGCCACTTCAGTTTAGTCCAACACACCTGATTTGGATGAATGGATAATCACCAAGCTTCTGTACAACTTGAGGATATCCTGAAAAGGTAATCCAACCCATGAGCCAGGTGTGTTGAAGCAGAGAAACAGCTAAAACATGTACAATGGTGGCCCTCAAGGAGCAGGGATGGACACCACTGACCTATAACAAAAACCTGTGCTTCAAGCCATTTGATTTGCATAATTAGACTGAAAATGAAGTCATTTTCAAGCATTTCTTTTATGATTTGTTTTAGCTGCTGGGTTCTGCCAGGACTGCATTCATGTGGATTGTTATTGTTAGCAAAATTTGGGGAACAACTCAAGCTGTTTTAAACAAGGTCTTTAATATTTAGGGTCACACAAAGAAACATGATGGGGGAACATCTCCAGGGGCTTTAAGAAAAATGTTAGATTTCCTCTTATTTTGGAGAACAAAATAAAATGGTACATGAAACTTGGCGTCTGTTTACAACTAGCACAGAGATTGCAGTGATGCTGATTCTGTACCAACACTCTTCCATCAAAGAAAGAAACACTGAGGATAGTTTTTAATAAACCATCAAGACATAATATCCAAATCTCCCACCAGTCCTTGAGGTACACTGCACAACGGCATGCAACCTTTAAAATGAGAGGAACCATTTCTAGCAGCTCGCCTGCTTGATTTGATTTGTAAAAAGCCACAAAATAATATTGACCCTTAAAAAAAGAGTTTGTGTTCTAACGTGACTCTGTTTATTTTTAAAATATTTGTGTTTTGCAAAAAAGTAATAAATGAATAAACTATATGGTATAATGTACAGAACTACGCAGTACTTCATTGTTTGTAAAATGACGATAAAAAGAATGTTGGCCATTTAGGGATAAATATATCAGGTTGGTATTTTTTTTAACAATAACTAGCGATAAAGTGCTTATGTTACCAAGCTTTAAATTAAGTTGTTTTTGTTTGGTCTTTATGTCTTTGTTTTATAAATTGTTGACAGTATGGCACTGTCATGTTTAATTTTGACGTCTATAAATGTAGTTATTTCCAATCAATATGTGACTCCCCTCTTTCTTTGCTTTTCTCCACTTATCCAGGTCCAAGTCGTGGAGATAGCATCCCAAGTAGTGCATCCCAGATCGTCCTCTCCCCAGCCACCTTCAGCAGTTCTTCTACTGAGACACCCAGATTTTCCCTTGCAAACCTGGAGATGTACTTCCTCCAGCTTGTCCTGGTTTGCCCCGAGGGCCTCCTGCCAGCAAGACAAGCCCAAAACGCCTCCCTCGGGACGCGTCCAGGAGGCATCCTAACCAGATGCTTGACCCATCTCAACTGGCTCCTCTTGATGTGGAGGAGCAGCAGTTCAACTTTGAGTCCCTCCCAAATGTCCGAGCTCCTCACCCTATCTATAAAGGCTAATTCACACCGCCTGCTGAACAGATGTGGTCCGGTCTCTGCAAGGATGAGAAAACAATGAATCCAATCAGAGCATTCACACCGGCTCCGATGCTGCTGTGGTACGGATGTAGAGCTCTGCTAACTTTCCGCATCACGACTTTTCGTAAAGTTAAACAAAATAAATGCACCAGACAGGAAGTGAGATGCAAACCTGCAAAGTGCATACGGTAATTATAAAAAAAAAAAAACAACCTTTAGTTTTGTTGCTAATGTTAACATGATTTGGATAGTTAAAAGACAAAGAAACAACGTAAGACATTTAAACATAACATTGAACTATATAAAACGGAGTGTGCTGTTTACCCATTGAATGTTCTCTGCTTCAACACCCATGGTTTAAATTGGTCATCCTGGAGAATGTAATGAGAAGCTGCTCACGTTATTCCTTTGATTCAGTTGTGTTTTAGCAAAACTGACATTTTTAAAAATGCAGGATAATGTGTCCTTAGAACGAGGACTGGAAAGCACTGCATATTTATTGTTACATGCAAAAAAAAAATCTCAGGCCTTTACACGGTTCTCAAGCACATTCTTTATGTCAAGACATGTTAATCATAGACAAAAGTTCTGAAAAGGTTCAAAGCTCCATCACATTAAGAGGGATTGATGGGTATGGCATCTGGTTAGAATATCTTCTGGATGGGGGGGGGGCTCATAATTAGGATCAGACCATTAGGGCAGACACATAATCCATTGGTGGGTTCACATATCCTACCTGACCTCAGAATTCTTTTGGATCTTTCAGATAAACTGAAAGTTATTAAAGAGTTTTGTGAGTCTTGGTGCATTTTTCTTCTTTTGCATGCATCTTACATGTCAAATTGGATTTAATAACTGGCAGCTAAATGTAGAAATATAAGGAGCCTGCTGGTTGGAACAGTGAATATTTTATTTATTCCTCTGTCTTTGTGTCTTCTATAACACCATTTTTTAATTTAAGCTTGAGCTGCTATCACACTGAGCTGCATTCATTTTAGACGGATGGAAAACATGTTATCAGGACTTTTAGCCTTTGTGCAAACAACCCTTTTAATTAAGACTGTTCAGTGGTGCTCCAAGCTCATATTTGCACAGGGATGAGTTAGGGTGAATTAGAGAATGCAAGACAGAACAAGGGAGAATAATAGAGAGAATATTTAATAAAAAATAAAAAGGAAATAAATTTAAAAAGAAAGAAAGCAGTGCTAACAGGCACAAGGTTATGTTGCCAAATATAATTAGAAAACTAGGGGGGGGGGGGGAATCCAACATTACAAATAAAAACAAATCAATGCAAGAAGGTTAAATATTAATTTACATATTACACCACACTATCTGGTCAACAGAGGTTCAAGAATATCATGACTGTATTACACGTTATACAATTAAAATTCAGATGAAATTGAAATCATCTGAATCTGTAGCCCCAAAAGTGTTTATTTTTCTTTGTCACAAGATGCAGATGTACTTGAAAATCTTAAAAAAACAACAATGTTGGTAGAATATACTCGAAGAGGAGTTTATTCTTTTTAAGCAGATGATGATGTATGTAATTCCAGATGAGCCGTGTGGATTAATGGAAGGAGCTTCTTCTTTGTCAAGTGAGCTGGCTGAGCCAAAGCCCAGATATTATGGTATTAATAAGCATAGCTCTCCTGTGGGAAAAGAGCAGGAAAAGCACGGTGCATGCCATGAAACTCCATAGCTACACATCAGTCATCGCTGCATCAGTCAAAGAGCAGGGCCGCTATTTACAATAAACATAAGCAGGTGCTTCAGCCTTCATTTCTAAATGGAAGCCATGTGCCCCGATGTCCCTGGGGATTACTGCATGTCATAAATTACAAGAAACGCTTCACTCTCCACTGAGGAGAAACCAACGTATTGGGTTAAATCTCAAACTGTTGTATGCTTTAACAACATGTACCAGAAATGAATAAAATATATGTTTTATAGACAGTACGTTAATGTGGCATTTACAGCAAAAAGGTGTCTGCAAACAAGCCAAATTCTGCTACTTTAAAAGATTTTTTGAGCCATCTTTATGTGCATTTATGTGAAAGAATGTTTATTTTACCCACTGTAGAAAGATTCCTGAATAACCTCTGTTTAGAGAAATAGAGAAAATGACTGCTGAATGAATGAAGCTTGTTAGAAAACCATCCATTTTATTGATGCTGTTCTGAAACTGATCCCGTCTCCAGTATTTTATTGTGTTTATGTGATGTTACTTTACAAAATTTACATAGGTCAGTTTTACATTCCCCGGTTTTGGCTAGATATTGGCAAAGTTCCTGGAGGACTTGACTCTGGGTGCTACAGAAGTGCTGCAGTTTGCTGCTGCTGGTGATATTTTTATTTAAAAATAACAGAGATGTTTTGCTGTTTAAACATTTATTTTGGTTCTTGTGGGTCATAAAATGTTTTACTTATGGTGTATGTGCACTTTCACACTGCTTGGATCCTCTATTAATGTGTGCTGGAGCATTTTTCAGCAGAACATCCTGGAAGTGAGAGAAGGACAGAAACGGCCGGTTGTTAGCGCTTCAATTTTAGGGGGAAAAAAAAGAGTCCTAACAAGAAAAACACCTTTTCAGCTAGCAGAAAACAAAAAAACATTTGGACGTATAAACCAGCATAGCATTTCAACGACTGGTGTTTTGCACTCTATTCTTTCTGTGGGAATGTGCGGTCCCGTAGTGTCCGGGGGAGGCGCAGCATAAGGTTTATAGCCGACAGGAAGGGTGAGAGTTCTGGAATCGTGTTAGCTAGCTATACTTTGCTCGTTTGGATTCAGATGAGTGATTTAACCTAGAAAGAGGCAAATACTTGAACTTACATTTGTTATAAAATATAATCAAATTCTGTTGTTTACCCACAATAAAAGAGTGAGCTTTTGGTGAAAATATTTTTCTAACCAACCTTCTGATTTTACTTCAACACCTTTCAGTTCCCTCCTCACAGCACACACTTTTGAAATCCTTGTTGCAACATTTATTGGGATTCTTTGATATTTTGACCACACTTCTTTTTTTACATCAGCACCAAAAATAAATTGAATGCCTCAATCGTTGCAATTTTAAACCATGTTTTCAATAATGTCACTAAATCTACAGTGACTGCTATGTGAAAAAATGGTTTTCAAATTTTGGCTAGTTCTCATCAAGAAATGATATTTTCCTATGCAGCCAGCTGGGTGGATGAGTTTTATCCGAAGCTTTGTCAGATGCTCTCAGAATCCATTAAAAACATTTCAATCTATGATGAAATTTGCTCATTTCCATATGTAGTTAAGGGACCCCTGGTTTTAGCGCACATAAAACCCACTTTCAGAATATATCGACGAGCGTCTGTAACAGCATTTAGCGTGATGGAGGCCCAGCCCATCGGGATAACATTGTGGTTTTGCAAAATGTGCTAATAGCAGGGGTGCACCGAGTGAAACAGCCACTGTTTAAACAAATGCATGCCTTTAAAATACATTTAGAGCAGCGAGTGGAATTGGTTGTGGCGGCCCTGCTGCTTTTCAATATGAGGATCATAGGGAGATCCACACATGGGGGATTCTGATTCAGAGCTTCTTTTTCTTTCTTTGTGACAAAGCAACAGCCTTTTCCTGGATTCTAGTCAAAGACTTCAGTGAATACAATGTATACCTTCACAGTGCTGTATTTACACTTCTGCATTCTTCAAATATGCCTAAATCATCGTTAAGAGATTGCTACAGAAAAACTATGAATGTAGACTGAGATAATGTAGCATCCAAAGAGGAAAAAACAGAAGAGCAGACACATGGTGACATGATCAAACTCACTGAAAGAGATGCTTTTTCTATTAGACACAGTGGATTAAGTCGGTTTAACGCAGTGAAAGAATGTCTTAAAGCTCACACGGTAAACATGATTACGGCTGGCCTTTATAAGATTTGTACACAGATTTTAATTAGACCCATCAACAGTGCAAGTGCTGTGTCTAATAAACTGGGTCACTCTTGTAAGGAGGAGACCTTCTTGCTCATAGAGGATTCACCCTGAGGAGGAATTCGCACAGCTGCTATTGAGACAAGGCAGGAGAAAAAGGAGAGTTGAGTGTGAGAGAAGTGGGTGGACAAAAAGAATAAAAATAAAAAAGCTTGTTTTGTTTGTAAAGGCACATTTGTACATGTTGCATTGTTGCAAAGTATGGGCTCTGGTTGGAATTTTAAATCCACAAGGTTCCTTTTGGCACTTTAACTCTTTGACATTTGATACAATGTTGTGTTTTCTAAAATATATATTATAACTTTAGCTGGTGGCCAAGAGGGAGTAAAAGTGACAGTAATTTCCTCCATGATGTTTTAGTTCTCTCTAAAAAATTTTCATTTAATTTCAGAGATGTCAGGACAGCTGCTTTGCATTGTCTCAGTAATACGATCCTCGGTGCATCTGAATTAAAACATATTTACTTGCTTGTCTGTCTTTTGCCGAATTGCCTGAATCTGAACATATTGCTTCCGTTCTTCCTTTGTGAGTTTGGTTATAGGTGTCGGTACTATTATGTGTGAACTGAAGTTTCACTTTCTGAGCATCAAAGCCACTAATCAAATCTAATCTTTCTCTTTTCCAAGCCTTCATCTTCATCTTCTGAATGCATGTGTGTCTCTGTGTGTGGCGGTGCATTCGCACTCAGTCATCTCCCTTAGACAGCTGCTCCTGAATAAACATTGTTTACTTCCTAATCGAGCAGGGAGAGCACTGAGGGCCTGAACTCTCACTGTTACCTTGTGCATACACACACACACACACAGAGCAAATACAAAATAAAACTCATGCAAAGACAAATTATTTGAGGGGAAAAAGCATATTTGTCATTTTTAGCAATAAAAATATACAAATCTATATGCATCAATCATATAATAGAGCTCAAAGTAATTTAGATCATCCAGCAATCTGTATTGAATTTAATAAAAGCTACAATTACTACTCCACCCTCACAATCATGAATATTCAACACTCCAAATATATTGCAAATGCTCACCTAGAAATATGCAAATACACTTGAACAGATATATGATAAACTGACTCACAAATGGCTAAATACACATCCTGGCTGGCAAAGAGCTTGCAAGGATGCTTTGGTTCTCCTGCAGGAACAGATGGCCTGAACTCTGTAGGGATGATCACAGGGAGGATGGAGGTCAGGAACCGAAAAGGGAGGGAGAGAAGGAAAGGAGGTGAGGGGGTGGGGGAGATATGTGGGTGTGGGAGTAGGAGAGAGAGAAGGAATGATCAGAGCAAGACAAATGGCAGGAAAGACGAAGCAAGGTAGTTTGAAATGAGGGGTGATGTGGTAAGAAAAAGAATGATCAAAGTGAAGGGCGAGAAGTCCACAGGCAAACATGAGAAATGGAGAGATCGCAGTTTAAGAGCCAGAAAAAAGAATATAAGAAACACAGATCAAATTGCAAGAGGTGAACGTAGATCGCAGATAGAGGGAAGGGGGATAGCCAAAGAGATGGATATAAGGAAGGATAAAGATGGCGGTTAAAGCCGCACTGTGGATTATTTCATCAAGAGAGCAGTTTTTGAATCTAACGTCTTACAACTCCTCCCCAAAACACCTCGACACGCGCGTGCGCACGGTGCATTACGCTGCTGGGCACAAAGTGTGCTGCTCAAACTGTAGGTTTAATCACTCACAGTTCACAAGTCTTATTCCAACACTGTGCCAGGCTCTGATCTGATGAACCCTCTCTGTCTCTGCTGCTTCTGATACTTAGCTCTGTAGCAGCGAGCTGCTGCTACTCTGTAGTTGAACATGACTCAGCCCTGGATGAACTTGACCAAAATAAACGTGTATCCTTGGCAATCCTTGCCATTCTGTGAGGTGAAAGGTTTAAAAATATAAATAAATCCGTCATTAGCCGGGGAATGGATACGTTTTTAGTAGAAATGAGCTCAGGCTCCTCCATGAACAGCTGAGAGGTAAACAGAGAAACACACAAAGCGTCCTGTACGAGAGCGCCCCCTACTGCTACAGGTTTGCTTGAAGTGCGTGCATGTTGACAGAAAGCCAACAATGCAGAAATTTGAATTTTATTGGCTAAAAAACTTTGGCGGTCAGAAAGAATACAAAGGGGTCTATAGGAGGAAGAGGGTCTTCATCAAAATGACAGATGTTGTGGAACTCAACCCATAGATCATAGTTTAGACCTGAAATATCATTTAAAACATTTTGGAAACTTTGATACATAGAAAAATCATCCAGATAGCTGCTTTAAAGGAAAAACAATAAGTTGTCTTGAACATGAAAGGAAAGACTGAATGTACGGAAAAGTTTAACCTAAAGAACCAGAAAAGGCCCAGAATTGGGAGAGTAAGTGAAGATAAAACATAAACACTGTTCCTGTATAGCAAAGGATTTAAAATGCCTGATGGAAATATCATCAACTCAACAGCAGAAAATCCATGTTGATTCAGACTGTACAAACTTAAAACGATATAAAGTCATCTTGTAAAGTCATCTATCTTGTATATATCATATTTGCAGATGACACTGCTGTTTGGTTTTTATAGATCTTGGAGAGATGTAAGCTCCTCCTGACATTTTATTCAACCCCTGAATGACCAAAAAAAGGAACACAATGACCAACCACTCACTCAGCCCATGAACGATCACAAAGCTGTGGGATAGTTTCTTCCCCAGTGCTGTCCTCTGCATGTTGTTAAAACAGTATGATTTTATTCATCATGACTTTAGGTTGTTGTTTTTAGTCCAGCCTGAGTAAACAATAAATCAATCAGAAATTGTCAGAAAATACAAAAGTGTATTGTCTTTTTTTTAAGAAGGACATTTCAGGCTTTTGTTCCCTCAGAGTTAAAATGTAATTGTTTCTGTCTGTTTATCGTTCTGAAGCTAATTAAAATGTTCAAGTACATCATTTAGGTCTTGACACAAATTTAGCCATATGATTCATTCATTTTCCTCCACACAAATTTGGTTTT
This sequence comes from Callopanchax toddi, assembly GCA_006937965.1. Lineage (NCBI taxonomy): Eukaryota > Metazoa > Chordata > Actinopteri > Cyprinodontiformes > Nothobranchiidae > Callopanchax > Callopanchax toddi. The sequence goes on from SSNR01000196.1 coordinate 456,667, forward strand.
GTGCTCACTACATTATTCCACCACCACCATGATAATGAAGCAGGCTGGTCCATGCATGTGCAGACGTTGAGCTAATGCCCATCTGCATGTGTGTGAACAGCTGAGCAGTCAAGAGGGCTATGTAACCATTGGCTTAAACTTGGATAACTCTGGATAGACTCAGCCATGCTTTGCGTTACTTAGACTATTTACTTGTATTGTGTAAACACTTAAAGACCTTTGTCTCCACAGACCAGGATGGGGGGAAATGACATCTGCCTCAGGAACACATCAAATAACTTTTATCTGTAGAAGTGTAATAACGGTTTTCAGTCCAGTTACAGAAGTCAGCTGGCAGATTGCTGACTACTTTTACTCTCCATGTTTAACGTTTTGATATTAAAAAAACAAAAACTAAACTGACACTACTTGAAAACTATATTGCAAACAGAATTATAACTTGTTAAATAACTGCTTTTTTCCTAATTGGCTCTGGTTTGCAATTTTAGGAATTTGGCAACTGTATGGATTTGATTCCATAGACATAAGACTGTGACTAACATGTACCAGAGGGCTCGCTCTGAAATCCCACAGAGGACGAGCTGTTGGCAGTAAAAACTGTTACTGCAACATATCAGGTTTGACGTGCTGCAGATTTCATATCAGAAATCAGTCCAGGACAAACAGAATGGACAAATGACAGCAGGAATTCCCAGTTAAAGGTAGTTTGTTGGGTGTTTTTTCCGTTTGTTTTCCAAATTTTTTGCATCAAAAAGATCACATTCAAGTAGATTTTAGGGTTATCTTGAGGGGATTATGATACAACTTAATTTATTATTTATAAAAGTGTTCATCAGCCTTGTTGTCTAAGCTTTCAGGCTGCTCAGTTATTTGCCTGAAGAAAGCAAGGTGAATAGCTTGTGGGCTGTGCAGGTGGGGTGTCTCTCATTATATCCATTGTGCACTGGATATGTGGCCTAAGTAAGAACAAGTTCCCAAATGCAAATTTTATTTGACTGACATATTTATCCTGACCTCCCTGTGTGCAATGAAGCCAGCCTAATATAAGAATAAATAATTCCTCATAGCATTTGGACTCAAGATGGAAGTAAGTTTTACTAGTTAAATTAATATCCTCCATGTAACATTAGCACACTAAAAACCATCTCATTCCAGCTGGTTTGTGTTGGTTTATTGAGCACAGTTTGTGTCGACTGAGAAAAAAGGAGCTTAGAGAAAATCTGTTTTCTTCAAATATAAACTTTAGAGACTATATGCACATTTTTGCAAAATAATTGATAAACTGAACCCGTGATGACTTTATCATCTTGGTTTAGTTGAGTAAGACAGAATCTCACTTTCACAATCAATAAGTTTAAAATGACGTTGAAACTTTTGACCAAGAATTAAAGTTTTCTATTAAAAATGAGTCAAACATGCATATTTTAAGACCTAAATGTTGCAGCATTAATAGAAGCTCAAAAATATCTACTGTGATTTAGCTATCCCCACTGTCAGTACTAAAAAAACATCAATAAATATTTAAAGTAGAATTTTGCACTTTGCAGACGATCCCTAAGCACCCATCTCACTGTTGGCTGCACACGGACACCAGTTAACAGTCCAGCTGAGAATTCAGCTTGTTCTGATCAAAAATCTGTTGAAATGCATCTGTCCTTCCTCTCCAATGAATTCCAAAAGAAAATCAATTTTTTACACTTGTGCACAAAGTGCATAAATTGGTGTGCATGATTAGCAACCCCAAGGGCAGGGATTATAAAATATGAAAATTCCTTCTGTATCCTTAGTTCTGTCACATTTCTTTAAAGATGTTTGGATTTGCTGTTTAAATAAACCGTTAACAGGCCTGATGGTTGTTTTTTCTACGTGTGTTTAGGTCATATTTACAGGGTCAGTTGGTGGGGCATTCACTGTCCAGCGTGTGCACATTGCAGACATGCTGCGTTAATCCTCACTCATCCACCTTTAGAGCACCACTCCTTTCCTTCATTCCTCCGTCTCCCTCTTTTCTCTCTAATAATGGCCTTAGGGCCCGATGAGCGGACGACTGAGGTTAACACTCCCCGGAGGAGAGGAGTGATTGTAAATGAGGCTGAGGTGAAGATGAGCGGGTGAAACAGGCAGATAAAAGAGATGAGGGATGAGTCGGACATGTGGCGAGCGGGCCTTAAAAGAGACTGACACATGAGAGAAAAGAGAGGGAAAGAAGAGAGAGAACCTGAGAATTCCAATTTTGAGTCAGCTATAATCGTATTTTTCCACAATGCTTCCTGATTTCTTTTGCTCTGCCATTTCACCCGTACTACTCATTATTCAGATCATTACTCACAGGGCCGGTTCTAGGCATAGGCTGATTAGGCAACTGCCTAGGGCGCCCTCTGCTGGAGGGGGCGCCAAATTGTCCCTTTTACAATTTTTTTTTTTTTGACAAACTGCTGGACACACCATTCATCTCATGTAAAGAGCAAAGTAAGTAATAAATAAATAAATACATAAACTAACTAAATAAATAAATAAATAAATAAATAAAAAAGCACAACTTTTGCTGCATGAACAGTCAACGCGGCGCCCCATGGCTGCTGCCGGCTGTGATCAGGTAAGGTGGGGGAGAGGCGCGCTGAGCGCATCCCTCCGTCCGGTTGTTTATTGATAATCAGTGTTGGGAGTAACGACTTCCAAAGGTTATTAATTACTGTAATGCATTGCTTTTTTCGGTAACGCAGTAATGTAAGGCATTACAGAAAAAAAGCTGTAAAATTTTAACGTCAGTGCGCGTTACAGTGCACGTTTAACCCGGATTGATGCGGTGGGTTCTTCAGAGGAGAAACTTCACTCAGCGAAAAATGTGGTCAGAGAGCAGAGATGAGTGAATCTGCAGCCAGTGAAACAAGTCCGGTTCTGTCCGGTCCGAAACTCATGCGTGGTTCGGTTCTGAACTCGGTCCAGAGGGAAAACGCGGCCCGAGTCGTGCACGCTCACGGCATCCAAGGCGCCTTAAGACATATGAGCGCATGCAGCGCTCCGTAAACTGAAGCGAGCGAACTGAGAAGTAGTTTCATGATAAAGAGTCACTCTGTTATTCACGTCAGAAGTTGGAGAGTTCACTCTCTCGCCCACTGAGCAGAGGAAAGTGCGCGTCATGCAGCCTCTGCTACAGGAGGGAGGAGCAGACAGGTGGAGCAGAAGCACACAGGTGGAGGTAGGAGTCAGTCAAACTTCTTGTGCAGAGAGATATATTTTTATAGATTTAAATATACTGTATATAGATATGATGGAATAATATATGGATAGGTAGGGATATATGGAGAGATATGGATGATAGATGGATGGATGGATAATAAATGATGGATGGATAGATGGATGATAAATGATGGATGGATAGATAGATAAATGCATATCCAGATAGTTGTATATCTACATGTATCCATCACATCACCTTCCACTGGATGTAGAATGAGCTATATTTATGGTCAAATCCATATTTACAGTTATTTTGGTGAGAGTAACTAAAAGTAATGCAAAAGTAGTGTAATGCCTTACATTTAAAAAACAGTAATATTGTAATGTAAGGGATTACTTAAAAATGACAGTAACCAGTAATAAATAATGCATTACAGTTTTGAAGTAACTTGCCCAACACTGTAGATAATGCATGATGAGTCTGCAACATTGTCAGTAATAGCACCTTGTTAAAAGTCGCTGGCAGAATAAAAAGACAAAGCAAGCCCTCTGGGGCAGCCTTCAGGAAACGAAGAAAGGAAGAGGAGGAAAAACGGGCCCAAAGTAGAGGTATTTAATTAATATACATGAAATTGTGAACATTTTTCCTGGACCCACCATTTAGCAAGTTAGCTAAGACTAAAGGGCTATCATGCTGTTGTGCCCCCTACATATTATATGAATGAATGTCATCAGTTCAAGTTTATCCAACTTTAGTACATTGCTTACTACTTAGAATTTGCAAAAATTACGTTGTTTCTTTTCTGGGCAGTAGGGGGCGCCAAAATCATTTTTCGCCTAGGGCACCATTCAGTCCAGGGCCGGCCCTGATTACTCACACAAAGTTTTTATCAGCTTCTTTTAAGTGTGCACAGATGTAGAATTTAGGTCAGGAGAACTTGTGTGCATCCATTTATAGTTTTCCAGTTGTGAAAAAAATGCCTGATTTTCTAAATGTGTGCACTTAGTGACATAGTCAAAAGATGTTTCATCCTAAATCTGAATTATAATCATGTAAAAACTAAAATATTTCTGTTTTTAAAACGTTACATAAAAATACTGGTAATGAAGTAATTAAAAACATGTTCATTTCTAACCAGGTTTTAAACAAATTTGTACCTGATCGGATGTTTTTTTTTTTTATAAAAGTCAGGAACTTGTGCTTCTACACATTTTTATTTACTTTCCCGGCTTAAATATCTTTGTTACATTTATTAAAAAGGGCCATGAAAAAAGGAGAAATAATGATGAACACTTCCTTTCTGGATGTGTTTCCCACTTTACTTATTTTTTATTTACAGCTTTCATTTTTACAGGTGATGTAACCTGCAAAAAAAAAAAGAAGTAAAATCTCACATCTGGTCAAATGTGATCACACTGATATGATGCATTTATTTATAAAATTTTTAATCTAAAGCCATGAAGATGATGGGGAATATAAAGTTTTTTAGATTAAAATAATATGTTCACATGTGGGTCTCCAGAGTGGTGCAGGTGGTTTCCTTACAGCATGACGGTTGCAGGTTCAACTCCATGGAGTTATGTCCTCCCTCCCCAAACATGAGTGATCTCTGGTTCCCTCCCACAGATTCTTTGTTGGGTAAAATTGTGACCCTAAATTGGCCCCCTGTGTGAGTGTAGGTCCATGTGGCCCTGTGACTGGTTAGGTAGGGTTAGGGTCACCTTCCCAGAGTTCATGACCATAAGGGACAGGCAGGGAAAGAAAATGCAGTAGATGGACAGATGGATGTGGTTGTACCATCAGGGGTCCACAAACATGGTCTAAAACCAGTAGAAGTCTGTATGATGCTGCACCACACGAAAAGAGAGAACTTTAACAAATATATATAGATATTTTTATATACACTGGCCAACTAATATTTTATTTTTTAATTGTTATAATATGTTTATAACAGTGTGGAAATACTACGTATATTAATAGCTTTGCACTGTGTTTTGTTAATCACATCATCGCCCCCACTCTCCACTAGTCAGTGGGTAATTTGTACATGAAACTGGTCTGTGGTACTCTGCTTGATAGTTGTACTTTTTTTTTTTTTGCATGTGGTGGAGGTAAAATTACCGGTAATACGTATTCTGTTTAACTCTACCCTAAATGAATAGGCCTGATGGTGGCGCAGTTGTTAGCACTGTTGCCTTGCAGCAATAACGTTGCAGGTTTGAATCCCGGCTGTGGCCTTTCTGCGTGGAGTTAGCATGTTCTCTATGCATGGATTTCCTCTGGGTGGTTTCCGCCACAGATAAGAACATGCCTGATAGGTTGAAAGTTGTAAAAGGTTTTAAGTCACTTTGGATAAAAGTGTTTGCTAACCCCTGTTCTCTGCTTGCTACCTGGGGCCTGGAGTGGAGCGGGCCATCTGGTCGGGGTCTGCGGTGGGGGGCTGCTCGGCTGCGGCGGGGTGCGCGGTGGTCTGCTTATCCCCACTTCAGTAAGGGAGGGACCATCTTCTGGATTTCAGGGCCGGCTTCACCCTTAGGGCGCTGGTCCCTGGTCCTGAACAAAGAGAGTGCATGGGGAGCGAGAGTGGATGTACAGCGTCTATTGTGTGTCTTGGTATGTTTGCAGGAATGTGTGTGTGCACGCATGAGGGAGGGAGAGTGATTGTGTCTGTGTGTGACTGTTTTTCTGTCAGGTTTCGTCCCCCCCCCCCTTTCTGTGACATGCTAGACCCTCCTCGGCAGAGACTATCCTCCCTGGCTGCGCCTCGGCATTGGTGGTGCCTTTCTCCAGTGGCGTGCTGGGGTGTCTCGGGGTCTGGGTCTGGGTGCTGGGGGCGTCTGCCTGCTCTTCTTCCTGTGGCTGCCTGGTGGGATCTGGGCCCCCGGGGGTGGTCGGGCCTCTGCTGGGGCTGGTTCGCTCCTGGGTCTCGGGTCTCTGGATCCGGCTAGATCTACCCTGGATGGCCGGCTGCAGGCGGTACTTGTGAGCTCCTAGCCGCGGCCCCCCAGGGGCTCTAGCGCGGCGACTGCCGGGGGGCCCACGTGGGGTGAGCCTCTGCGCCCTCTGGGGAAGAGTTTAGCGACTGCCCTGATGGCAGTCTCCCTGGGGTGTCCGTGCCCTGGGTGGCCTCTGGACGTCTGGGGCCTGGACCTCCTCCGCGTCCTCCATGGGCCTTGGGGACGGGTCTGTGGCTCCTCGAACTTATTATTAAATTTTTCAATAGAGAAACCTTACATAAACAAGCGCGCATATATACACACAGGTGATCACAAGGTGCTCACATAAAGACGGACTCAGGTGTTTTCAGACACATTGACTGGGGCTGTGGTTGACACTGAACTCTCTTGAACTGGTGTATACGTATACATTTGAAGAATATCACAACTGTTGTATATTCATATGCTGTTTGTTGCTGTTGTATCTTTTCTTCCTGTTTTGTTTGCTTGTTTGTTTGTGCTTTATTTACAGGTCTAGAAGTGGACTCTTCACGTCTCTTGTTCTCTTCTTTTTCTGTTTACTTTCTCCCCCATCCCTCTTTCTGTACCCTTCCCTTCACTTTCAGGCTCCGTGTCCAATCAACCATAAAAACATTCTAATAATCCAGTGAGAATGATTGTGTGAATGAATAATGCAACTCTGTAAAGCGTCTTTGAGTGACCTAGAAAAGCGCTATATAAAACTGATGCATTATTATTATTGTTATTATTATTAATAAAGATGTTGGGGGTTATATTTAAACAAAAATCAGGAGGAGTTTTATAGCAGTGGCTGTAACCTCTCACCTGAAACAGCAACACTGTTGGGGTTGTTTTTGGCTCTCAGACATTATTCTGTTTGCTCCACAGCCAGACAGGACACGGGGTTAAAAAAAAAAAGAAAAAAAGAAAAGAAAATGCACAATTCCTCTGTGTGTAAGATTCACTGATGACACATACATGGGAGATTCACATCGAGGTTCACACAAACACATCCATTCAAGTCCACTTAGTATTTTCTAATCTTTTACTCCGCAACCAACACATGAGGCCAGCCTTAACCTAATCCAAAGTCTGATGCATTAAAATATTGCCTGCCTTCAGTGTACCAAATCAGCCCTTACATGCAAACTGGGTTTAAAGTTTTCTAACACTGAGTATGGAACAACATAGATCACACATGTGTTTTGTGGCTTATTGCTGCCCTACTGAGGATTCTAGATAACTGATGCTGCCAAAACAAGGTAGCAGACCATTTTCTTTAGTGATAATTGTCTTTTGTGTGAAAAATTAAAGTTTCTGTGTATGCATTTGTTTTCAGGTTGTGTATATTTCAGCAGAGTGGCTCCATGTCAACACTTTAATAATCCCATCCATATTAAAAAGCCCTGAGGCTGTGGAAGACACAGTGTTGTCAAGAAGCCAAATCCAGAAGTCCCAATTGCACGCATTTTCTTTCTGCAAAATATTGAGAATAGGAATCTTATTGCTTTGGCCATACGTGGAGTCCTCCATGTGATGGACATTATTAAATGAAACAAGAAGAGGAGAATAAAAGAAGACAGTGTGTGTGATGGGGGGGGGGTCATTGCAAAAGAAAAAAATATGCAACTAATTTTAACAAGCTGAACTTTGCCTCTATTTGCTATTTTAGTGCCTGAGTTTGTAGCACGCAGGGTTTCTCCTAAGTCCTCGCAAGTCCTAAGGGACTTGTTTGCATTTTGCTGCTTTATTATTGGTTTTATTTTGAGAGGAAAAAACTTTAGAACGCAAATAAACTGAAGGGGGTGCAGGTGATTTGACCTACATCATGCATATCTACTTCACTGAGTTTAATTTTACAGCAGGAATAAGCAAATAAATACTAACGGAGGAAAAAACCTGAAATAAAATGAGAGCAAATTAGATTTTACTCCAATTTTTATGTTGCCTAAGTATAATACGACTGATTATACAATCAAAGCATAAACCTTCTACCTCATCATATCAAAAGCAGGCCACCTTCAAAGTTAAAAAATGAAAATGTTCAGTTTTAAAACGCATAAAAATGTGTCATGAACAATTACCTCCATGCTTACCAGTGCATGCTTGGAAGTTTATAAAAAAGCACTTCCCTCAGGGCAGATACAGAGGTTGATGTGACTCCCTGACCTCTCCCAAAACTCACAGAGGTTGGAGTTCAAAGGTGAGAGCTCGTCTCTGCACTCGACCCTCATTGAGTGGGACATGTTTGGTTTGGTTGTGCCTCGAGGCTTTGATTTCTATGACCTGATATGCAGCTAAATATCCTGCCTTTACTCTCAAATCCACCCCTTACATCCTGTCTCTTCATGCTCCTTTCTCCCTCCGGCCCTCCAGCCAAACTCTGTCTAATTTAATTAGTCACATTCACATTTTTTAAAAGTCTCCCTTCTCTGATTCTGTTCAGTCTTTAAAGGGTGGCTTTCTTCTGGGCGGTGTTTCCCCTGCCCTTTACTGACCTCATTTGCTGCAGCTTGAGCTTTAATACAGCCAGAGGAGCGGCTGCAACCCATAAACTTCAAGTCATACCACAGGAATTAGTACGTAGACATTTATGGGCTGGAAATTTGTTCTACCCTTTTTTTTCTTTATTTCTGTCAATATGACAGGAACAGAACAAGAGGGGGAAAAGCAAGGTAGATCATTCTTGGCAAAGACGTTTTAATGGGGAGTTTGGCAGGATGATGATGGAGGCAAAGACCTGCGGGTGTCAAAGAGAAGGATAACCACCCACCTGTTTGTTTTTCACATGGGTTGTCATTAACTATGACCTTTCAGTCATGGTAGAGAATTCACACAACCAGACACATACAAAAACACACGGCGCATATAGAATAAAGCAACGTTATGTTAGACAAAGGAAGAGAAAACATGTTAAAAGCTTTTTTAACTCCCTAAAGCCCACTTTTCTTCCTATGTGCGCCCCTTCCGGCAAATCCCCAATCAACATACTGACATTCCCACACAATATTGAAAAGGTCTGGAAGACAAAAGGCTCTGCCAGTCAGGCTGCTTATTCACTGCCTCTGACATGCATTGTTATTTGAAACCGCTGTCAGACAAAGTAGACACCACACACACACTCACACACACAAACACACACCAGCCCGCCTGATCATCTGACAACAAGGCACCCATTGTGCTGTGTTATGACTTTGCAGAGCGGCCCCCCCACCCAGAGGGGAGCAACATCTCTGAATCAAAGACTCACACTCGCCTCTCAGGACCCAGATATCACAAGCTGAGCATGTGGGGTTGGAGGAATACAGATGTAGCCACAGATCATGTTAGTCAGCTGAGACACCATTCCTCTTTCCCTCTCTGTCCCTGACCTTTGCCACGTGCCAGATGGGTAAAAAGGATGTTCAGGAGGCATACGAACATGTTTACACAGCTTCCTCCAAGAAGCACTGGTCAAAAAGAAAAACATCAGGATGTTTTCCACATTTTTAGGTTCTTATTGACACTTTAAAGCACCAATAACTGCTCTTACATCCAAGGGTTTGTAGCAACCAATTACTCATCATGAAAGCAAAAAGTCACTTTAATAATTGTGCTTGTTAATCAAGACACTGCACCAGCACGACCAAAAGCAATTAAATAAATCTTGCAAACTGTGACCGTAATACCAAGGCTGAGGAAAAAGTATCCACACAACCCAATGCCATTACATGTTTGTGCTCAGTGAACTAAAAAACACTCTGTTGAAGATTTAATGTTGCAAAAGTAGTTGATGCTTCACACACCAGTGGGTTTCAGATACAGCAGTTGGCTTGTATCTGTGAGGATACATGTTGCCAAATCAATGAAAATGCCAGAAAAGCACCATTGGGAAATGTAGAGAAAAACGGCTTGTCTCTGCTGGGAGGAGGTGGTGGGGGGGGGGGGGGGGAAGACTTTCACTTAGAGAATTAGACCAAAGAGCATTAGGGGAAAGGTGATGTGTTCCATACTGAGACTAATCAGCTAAAGTTGAACCATCATATATACAGTATACGCTGTTTTATGCTTTATTGCGTAGCATAATCAGAAACAGTCACATCTTTAAAAATGCATGTGAAAGCAATCTAAACCTACAAGAAAGCAGCATTTTTGGTTTTTCAGGCATTTTTAATCCTTATAAGAAATATAAAAAATCAAAAAAGAAATAAATATAGACAACGTTGTCCCTTCTTGTAAGGCATCTCCATGTGAGTGGACTAGTCCAGCTTGTTGTCCAGCTTTACTCTTAGGTACCTGAGTGGAGACAATCTCTACATCATCTTCATCTAGTCAACAGAACTGGTTTGGACCTCCTCCCTCTGAAGTCTTGGAGATGTCCAGTGGTAGATAGTTTTGGCTGCCCCAGTCAACAAAGTCCCTGGTGATACTCCAGTACTCTGTTTCACAACCTCCCTTAACTAATTCAACAAACAGAATATTTCTGAAGAAAGCAGCTCTCTGAGTTGTGTGAACAGCACGGGGACAGGACTGTTTATTGAAGAACTCCTGTGCTGCTGAAGATCCCAGAGACACAGTTCTGCAGGTGGACATACTGTGGCCTGTGTGTCAAGTAGTCCATCACCCAGGAAATTATAATCCTAGCTCCAGCTTCATGGTCCTCCTATTCTCCCCAGGCAGCCTGGCTGGATGGTGTTGAAGGCACTTGAGAGTCAAAGTACATCATTCTCACAGGTCTTCCACATCTAGGTGAACTTTTGCCCTCTGTAGTATGTAGATGAGGGCATCATCCATACCAACACCAAGCAAAATGAATGCAAATACAGACAAAAATCATCCACTTTGCAGCAGCTGCAGCAGTAAAGGATTTTCTTTCTATTTACTTTAGACACTTCTCATGTGAACATGAAAACTTTTCTAAGATTACCATGTCTGGTTAAAACTCTGTTTTTGCAGATGATCTGTTTCTGTTGGCATCTTCAAACCACGACCTTCAACAAACCATGACCTTCAACATGCACTAAGGTGGTTCACAGCCAAAGGGGGCACAGCACAAACGAGAGTCCACTTTTCCAAACCTGAGGCCATGGTTCTCAACAGGGAATAGGTGGAATGCTGTTTTTGGATTGGAAGCAAGTCTTAGCCTCATCTTGTTCCGCTAATGAGTAATGGTAGGATGGATCAAGAGATGACCCACCATAGGGTGACCAGGTTAAGGAGCTCTGTGGCTCAGGGGAGCAACCACGAGGTGGCCCAACAAGGCATGGCGTAGGGCCTGGACCCACCCATGGACACGGCTAGGACTCTGGACTCAGCTCTGTACCCAGCTCAGATTCTGGATCTGGACCCGGCTCCGGCTCTGGACTTGGCTATGGACAGGACTCAGTTCTGGACCCGGCTCGGACTCTGGATCTGGACTCAGCTGTGGACTCTCGGGCTCTGGATCAGGACTTGGACTCACAGACGCAAAACTTGGACTCACGGACTAAGGATCAGGACTTGGACTCATGGACTCAGGACTTGGACTCACGGACTCAGGATCAGGACTTGGACTCAGGATCAGGACTTGGACTCATGGACGCAGGATCAGGACTTGGACTCAGGATCAGGACTTGGACTCATGGACTCAGGACTTGGACTCACGGACTAAGGATCAGGACTTGGACTCAGGATCAGGACTTGGACTCATGGACTCAGGACTTGGACTCACGGACTAAGGATCAGGACTTGGACTCATGGACGCAGGATCAGGACTTGGACTCATGGACGCAGGATCAGGACTTGGACTCAGGATCAGGACTTGGACTCATGGACTCAGGACTTGGACTCACGGACTAAGGATCAGGACTTGGACTCAGGATCAGGACTTGGACTCATGGACTCAGGATCAGGACTTGGACTCATGGACGCAGGATCAGGACTTGGACTCAGGATCAGGACTTGGACTCATGGACTCAGGACTTGGACTCACGGACTAAGGATCAGGACTTGGACTCAGGATCAGGACTTGAACTCATGGACTCAGGATCAGGCCTCTGGCTCAGGACATGGAAACCCTGGTGCAGGACATGAAGGCTCTGGCTCAGGGACTGGAGTGATGCTGCAGGACTCAGCAACTTGAGTGGAGTGGTTTGGGGCTGACGAGGAGGAACTGATCTCAGAACTGACAGAGAGGGTCGCGGTGCAGCTGCTCCTCGCTGACAGTGGGGTGGCTTTATGGCCAACCTGGACCCCCAGAACGGAGACCTCAGCTCCTCCACATCCTCACATCGGGGCATGGTTCTGGCAGCCTCCCAGCAGAAGTACTCAAAGAGGGTGAGCCTCTCCTCTGCTGGGTCCATAGAGGGTTGAATCATTCTGTCAGCAAGTGGGACCAAGAATCAGGAGGAGGAGATGGTGTAGATCACAACAAGGGGTTTATTTAATAAGCTGGACATAGACAAGACTCAAGGGACAAAAACAGGCACAAACTGGTACACAGGGCTGGGATCATGACACACATCCCATGAGAAGAAAACCCATAGCCATACCTGAAAATCACTGGTGACATCATATGTGCTCATTGGCATGGGAACATACATGGATGCCTTGAAAAAGCAGAACTGTGTTAGGGATAGGGATGACTGGGTTTCCTTCTAGAATCTGATACCTCCACATCCTGACTTTGATAAGCAGAAGCAATGGAACAAATAATGTTTAGAGCATTCCAAAAAATAACAACATAACTTACCTGTTATTTCTTATCTTTCTTCACTCATTACACCTAAAGTCAACCTATGAACACTGCAACTTTACATGACTTATTTTTTAGTTTGAATCATGGTGGTACGGTATTTGGAGAAAACCCATACAGCTCAAAAATACTTGAAAATGTCCAAAGAGAAAAACCTGGACAGTCACATTTAAACCAGAAGCCTTTTTGACTTTAAGGGAATGGACCTAACCACCACTGCAGTCATGCAGCTTCTTGTAAGTCATAGATAACAATTTAATTTGGTGCAAACAAATTCATTAAAGCCATATATCGTTTATCCTACTGTCCATTTATTATGTATTAACCTGTGAATTAATCAGATCAGTGAAGCGCTGCTGGCTTTCTGATAATATGGTCGTTTTAAATGTGTTATTCTTTATACTTATCTTCCTATAAAGGGATTAAAAACACACATATTTGCTGTGCATTTTTTGGGAGAACACCTGTGACCTTTAATCCCTGATTGTTTTTTTTTTTACCCTTGCTGAAGCCCTGCATATTATGAGATATATAGTTATTAAAGATTACAAGGAACTTCTAAGTCTTTTTCCCTCTCCCTAAATTAGATTATATGTCAAGAGCAGCCAGGTTTAGTAAGAGACAAAATGCACGGCAGTACATCAAAAGCTTTAGACACCAAAGCTAATTAACTTTAGATGGAAACTATAAATGTCAGCATTTTCACTTCCAACGCTAGAATCTCAACACTTTCTCTCAAAATTTCCCTCTGATATGATTAAAGCCAATTAGTTAGCTATTGTTTTAGTTCACCAATAACACAGTCCTCACATCTATATTTGGTTTGAGCTGGGATGAAAAGCAATCACTCATAAATCACACTGTTATAGGAGGTTTGAAAATTATCTTTTGTGATGTGAATTCCATTTCCACATAAAAGCAAAAGGAAAGGGTGGATTTTAACTAGACTAGTTGAAGTTAATTGTCAGACCAGCTGAAGTAAATAAGCAGTGCTGGTACTGTGAGTCTGTCCTGTAGAACTAAGATCTCATTTCTTTTTACATAAACCAAGCCCACTCCGTTAACTACTCTACAGGAATATAATCAGTACCTAATTAGACCCTTAATCACATTATGTACAGTCTAAAATGACTAATACAATCTCATCACTCTGTTATTGGTTAGAAGAGCCAAGAAATAATAATTATTATTTCCATTAGCTGCTCATGTGACTAATCAGTAATAAAGCGTGTTCCCTTAATGACTTTTGTGTACATCAGTTATGGTCGACAGTGTCTGCCGTCTGATTTGTTCACAATGACAAAAGGTGTCAGAACCCAGATTGTCCATTGGGTGACTGAGCGAGCACATGAAACAGCCCTTATTCACACGTCTCTGCCAACAACCAGGACGCTCTACAGCTTCCAGACCTACAAATCTGACAATCATCCCAGAGTCACACATGCTCAGATGTGTGAAGTGAAGAAAAAAAGAGGAAATCAGATTTTATTCATTCTTCACACAAGTGTTGTTGTTCCCTTATTGGATTTACAAATGGGACTTAGTAACATTATGGCTCTGACTATAAGACTCTACATCCTTTTCTTTTGGTCAAGCTCCTACTTATGTTACTGAACTGATAAAGCCATACGCTCCAACCCGAGCCCTCAGGTCCACAAACCAGAATCTGCTAGTAGTTCCAAAGACCGGATTTAAAAGTCCAGGTGATCGTTCCTTCCATTCTGTTGCACCTCCACTTTGGAATGAACTTCCTTTAGTTTTCTGCTCTATAGACAGTTTGGACACTTAAAAAGCAGCTGAAGACCCAATTATTAAAAACTTCTTTTAATTAAATCTTTCAATTTCTTTCATTTGTAATAATAATAATAATAATGATGATGATAATGCATCAGTTTTATATAGCGCTTTTCTAGGTCACTCAAAGACGCTTTACAGAGTTGCATTATTCATTCACACAGTCATTCTCACCGGTGGTGGTAAACTACGACAGACGTCTGTAGCCACAGCTGCCCTGGGGCAGACTGACAGAAGCGAGGCTGCCATTCTGTGCCATCGGCCCTTCTGACCACCACCAACATTCACACACAGTCACACTCACATTCACACAGGCAAGGTGGGTGAAGTGTCTTGCCCAAGGACACAACGACAATCTAACCCAGCCAGAGCTGGGGATCGAACCGGTGACCCTCCGGTTACCAGACCGGCCACTCACCATCTCTATTTTTACCTTGATCATTATGTGGTTTTAATGATATTTTTAATTGTTTTATTATTTTTATTAGTCTTTTATTTTATCTTGATGCTTCTGATGTTTCTTTGTCTTTTAATCATGTTTTAAAGCTGCACTCATTAATTTCGTAAACAAGCTAGGTTTAGCTAGTTATTTTTCACAAACAGGTCTCAGAGCTCTCACCCCTCCCATCGGGTACAATCTGTAGGCCAGTCTCCTCCGACATGCCACCACTCGTTGTCTCAGAAACAATACAGAGCTAAACTCCAGCTGTTGAAACGTTCCCCCAGGTTTTTCCTCTTTCTACCTCCAAATATTTTGTTGTCTGCTAGCTGAAAAGGTGTTTTGCTTTGTGGGACTCTGGTATTTTTTCCTAAAATTGAAGTTCTAACACAGTGGCGGCCCGTCCATAGGGGGCGCTCGGGCGCCGCCCCACTAGTCCCAAGAGGAAGAAGAAGAGAAATAGGGATCACAAAATATAAAAAACTAACATAAAAATAAAACTAAACGAGCCATCCATTATATATACAATAAGTGCTGTGTATAATCTGCATTTAGGTGTAGTTTAGAAAGGTCTTCTTACTATTTTTTACTGGACCGATAGGTCGTGTTTCTTTGGGTTCTACTGCGCATGTCTGGACGGGACGCCGTCCCAACATAGCGCATTGTTTTCTGCTCCTGACGCATGCGCACTGGCAATTTTTTTCTGCTGTATGCGCACTCAGTGCAAAAAATAGGAGATCGCTCAGGATGCAGGTCTTCAGCATCCCTGTGTGACATGCGCACAATGGCAGGAGACCGGAGTGTTGCTCAGACTGAAACCGGAAGTTCTTGCTCTCTTTTTAATGGAGGGTAGAAAATGGATATTTATTCAAAGAATCCTTCTTGCCCGCTTGTGAAAACAAGCCGAATGATTCCATTTGTCCTGATTTAATCAACTCAGTGGTGAGTGACTTTGGTTGGTTTGGTTTTTTTCTTAATGACTATGTGTCTGTCACAGATTTTCCCATTCAAAAACCCCATAGGCGGAGCTAGCCGCGGCTAGCAGTGCTAAGTCCCGATGAGTGAATTTATACCTTAAATAGCGACATGTGTTTGTTGGGGTGTCTGCCGAATGTTAGAGAAATACAGATACTGCTGATTGAATGTGTTGGTTTATGTAGTTTTGCCCGTTTTTCATGAGTTTTCTCTACTTTTCATTAAATTATTATGGCGTTTTAAGGAAGTTTGGTCTGACTGGGTTTGATGGGACTTATCAGTGGATTTGACTTTATTTTGTTGTTAATTCACTTCAGTAGTTGAGCTGATTGTCATGACTTGCTTGGTTAGTGGTTGTTGTCTGAATTGTAACATTAATTATCTGACTGTATTAGTTAGAGATGGATTTATTTGTTTGTGGTGTCAGTAGAAAGATCATTGTGAATATTTAGTAATGTTTTTGACTTTGCCAGGTAGTTTTTTCCTTGAAACTTTTACAACTTCTGTTGTGACCACATTGTGGTTGTTTTTTATTTTTATTTGTATCTAATTATATTGATATTATTCTAAGGTCTCCTTTAGAAGACTTTATCATTTCTTTACTGTTTGATGTGTAGAATTAGACCTAATAGCTTGACATTTCTAGAGAACTGGTGGTACTAGGGATTTTTACCAGCAAAATACTCAGTCAGATGAAAATATTTTGCATCATTCCCTGCCCTAGTGGTGATATGTGATTTTTTTTTGCGCATCTGAAAACTGACAAGCAAAAATGCGCCCCACCCAAAAAAAAATTTCAGCAGCTGCCACTGCGCTAACAGTCGGCCTTTTCTGTCCTTCTCTCACTTCCGGGATGTTCTGCTGCAAAATGTGCCCCGGCGGATTACCAAGCAATGTGGAAGTGCGGTGCTTCAGCGAGACAGACATACCGGTAATTGTCCAATCCTATCGTTCGGTCTGAACGGTAGGATTGGCTGAAGTTTTTAGAGAACTGCGGGACAACCACGTTATTGATTTATTTCAGTTTTTTTTTATCTCCACAATATATTTATAGCTGTACTATGTTAAAACGTTGTTAAAGTGATAATATGCAACTTTTTCATATTTTAAAATCTTTTCCTTGAGACAATATGTGCTAATATGACCCTTTACAGGGTTAATGAAAAGTCACTTAGCCCCATCTGGTGATTAGATCCGGAATTCCACGATTGCAAGATCTCCGTCGCCGTCACGGTACCCAGGAAGTCACGTGTCTCAGGAGGGTTAGGCTAACCCAAAGTGGCTAGCTGTTATGCTAACGCTGGAGTGTTTTTATCTCATGATTCCTGATTTTTTTCAATCTCTCCCTGCTTGAACACTGCTGATTTCATTGAAGGAGTAAATAACCTCTCCTGTAGAAAGCTATGAAGGCTGAGGAGACATTTCAACAGGTAGATATTGGCGTTTAGAAGCTGAAACACTCTGGTAACTTTTTAATGCAGTGATTTAAAACGGACACCAGAGGGCACCCAAAACAAGCAAAACTGCATATTATCACTTTAAGAGGCATGGAAAAAACGTTAAAAGCTACATTGTTTACCAAATTAACAAGCTTTAATTCTGTTTTTTGTGAAGCACTTTGTGATTTATTTCTGTAAAAGATGCAATATAAATACATTGTACTTACTTTTCAACAAATACCTTTCCCTATTTTTTCAAACAGAAATGCTGAAACAATCATAGGTGACAAAAACAGACATAGCTGAAGCATGTAATGCAAAAGAAGAACATAGGTAAATATTTTCTTCCAGCATTATATTCTCTCTTCTTTTATAGTTTTGACCATTTTCTCTTAGGCCCTGTCTACTCTCCTCCAGACATTTGTTCTGTCTATTAACAGGCTGGGGGCAAGCTGGGGCCAGCTGCTTTTTTAGTGGGGCACATTCTAAAACACACAGCACTTAGCAGGGAGCGACAGGGGGACCAAGCTTGTTATCAAACCCACCCCCCTAGAACCGCCCCTGATTGCACATAATAATCTATGCCTTCAAAACATAAGTAGAGTGCTCACATCAATAATATATCAATATACAACGGAAAAACAACCTTAGTTTGACATTTCCTGTCAAGTAGTTTTTATTTTATTTTATATATAATTAAATAATATTGTCACAGAGCTGGGCAAAAACCAGAAAAAACAGGTAAAACGGCTTTCTTGTAATTGCTTTCATTTTTCTAGAGCATAAAGTAACAGTGGGCATGTACAAAATAGGCCACCATGCCACTGTGTGTAGAAAAACTCCAGATCATCTGTCCAGATGGGGCCTGAGTTTTAAGCTACCCTTGCAAAGTGTCTTTACAAAGCTAAATCCTTTCTCACTAAAAACTCTGAGGATGGGAGGTGTAAGTAGAGAAAGAAAGAAAAACGTTTTTAACAAAGTCTGGAGAGGTGTAGACAGGCACTATTTGACATTTAATGGTGACAGAGTCTGGACAATGCAAGACAGAACCAGGAAAAATGTCTCTATTGTTGATGTGATTTTAAGCACAGACAGCAATAGTGGGCATGTGCAAAGTAAGCTGCTGCATTATTATTTCTCAAAATCTCTGATATGTCAAGTATAGATTTTAAGAATAAAAATCTGTTTTTTATCCCAGTTTTTCTCAACAGAGAAACCATGTAGCATGTAAGTGAGAGCTGCAAAGTGTATGTGTTGGTGTGGACAGGGCCCATGACTGTTTCTGGTAAGGTAAAAAAATAAAAAGACTTTGCCCAGGGTGCCATCTTCCTTGCTGCACAATTCAATGTGTCTGCACATTACAGTTTTACTTGAAGTCTGGTCTGTTATAACACTGATAAACTCCTTCTATCCTTAGAAGTCTTGGACCATGTTGGTCATTTTAAACACATCTCACTTAATTAGTGCTGATTTTATGGTTAGACATGATAACGAATAAACCAGTCCTCTGATTTACTGCACAACTTCCAGGAACTTGGGGACTTTTATGAGACAGATTTTACAAAAAGAATTTATCTGGGTATCTCGACAAGCTCCAAAGATCCTGGATACACTTCCCAGAATGAAACTCTGTCTCGTTGGTAAGTGGCCATATGTTTCTCAACACTCCCAGCTAATCCTTGAAAAAAATTGGAATTTCCGAGCTCAAGCTGAGTCACTCAAGTTATGACTCTCGAGTTGAGTGGCCTTTTAAAGCATAAAACTGTCTCTTCATTTTTTGACCCACTGCCATTTCCCTTAGTCACAAACTGAGTATAACAAATGTTAAGGATCTCATCTGACTAATTTAGGAACTGTGCAACGTTTGAATAATGTTACATAACTTAAACTAGCACTGCAGGGCACAGGACGGTGACATGTCGGCAGCATTTTTAACCTATTAGTTGTAGCGTTTTGAAATAACTATTTAGTTATTTTAACTACACCCTCTGTAAATTCACTAATAAGTTTTGGAAGTTTTATATGGAGAAAATATCTCCAATACTATCACTTATATTTAGTGTTTACAGGAATTATCTAGGTTCTTTGAAAGAGTACAGTGAATTGAAATACCTTATTAATAACGTGAACTGAGACCAGATAAAGATTGAACAACCATTTAATTTGAAAAACCTAAGAACACAGACAGATAAGACATTTAGAAAGTTTGATGTAAACACAATTAATATTCTTAAACATGTTGAGGATGTTAAAGATAGTTTAATTGTGAGTTTTAACGGACCGTAGCATATGTTTTAATGACTAGGGAAGTTAGTTAATTTAGTTAACCTAGTTGGGACTTTAAGAGTCAATTTAGGCTAATCTGAGTTTTTATGGAATTTGGTTTGGCTTAATTTAGTTTGGAAGAATTAAGCTTTATCAAAGCAAACCTCTCGATCAGAAAGTGGTGTTCGCTCACTGAAAGGTGGACGCTCCTAGATCTGGCAGGCGTTGGTTTCTCCACGAGCTGAGGCTGGAGTCCCCAGACTCGGAGTGGTGGTCCTGGAAGGCGTGGCTGCCGAGGACCTCGCCGGACAGTCCGTGGATACGTCCCGGTCAGCAAGGGAGGCATTTCAGCAGGCATGCTGAATTCATTTCTGATCTCTCCCGTGATGAGGGAGAGGCTGAGAGGCCTTGTTCAAAGCTGATAAGGGTTCAGCTAAGATAGCAGCATAGCAGCTCCAACTGCTTCAGGCTGTAGCTCAGACCAAGACTGAGACTGTATGAAGACTCGACAAGACTGTCAAGACAAGACCAGCAAGACAAGACAAGACTCGTACCGGAACTGAGTATTAGTTTTGAGACGAGTTATCTTAAATTTAACCAATCAGAAGATGTTAAGTGTACTAATCAGAACTGAGTTAGCGAAGTTGTGATTGGACAAGGGACTGTGAGGGAGTTACCAAGTCACATGACTTCCGCCCGTTAAGACTCACATTATAATGGTAGAAATGCATGACATAGCAGAGAAGCATTATAACACTTTGAGTGTGAGTGTGT
This sequence comes from Callopanchax toddi, assembly GCA_006937965.1. Classification (NCBI taxonomy): domain Eukaryota; kingdom Metazoa; phylum Chordata; class Actinopteri; order Cyprinodontiformes; family Nothobranchiidae; genus Callopanchax; species Callopanchax toddi. Next base: position 477,203 of record SSNR01000196.1, read on the forward strand.
GGGTGACCCTGAGCAGAAACACTACAAGAGAATGTTCTGTAAACAAGAGATTACAGCTGGAACACCAGTCTGTGGTGTTACAGAAAAGACTTCTTTACAGAGAGTGTTTTATTAGACCAGTTAGTGTCCAGTTAAGGTCATCTGGGAGATGGACACTTGAAAGTGGACAGTAGCACACCTGTAGGGATCTTGATTCAGGTTAAACATAATCCAAGAGTGATTGTATTCCAAGTTATTGGGAAAAAGATGGATTATTGTAGTGATGGTCAACAGAGGTCAAAGGTCAGAGGATGTAGCCTATTTGGTGAGGCTACATAGTGCATATTTATGAATACCAGTTGAGTAGAAGGTCAGAAAATACCCTCAGTGTGAGCTTCTTATGGGAAAACAAAGTTTGCATATTTCAAGATATGTTCATTAAACATCCTGATTTAAACTGATAAACGTCATGATTTATTACTTATCATCTGGTCTGTTTTTTATGCATGTTTCTTTTGTGCTATAATATGTTTGTGTTCTCAGATCTGGTCAAATTTGCTCTTAGTTTAGTTTGACATTAGTCCACTTAGTTATACTCATTGCTATCTGTTCACACCACAGGTTTTTATTATAGTAAATCTTACTATGGTGGTAGAACAAAGCTGTTTATCACCTTAAAAAAATCAATCCAGGGTTTCTGACTCTGAATAGGTTCATATAAATCGGTAGCTGACATCAGATTTGATCTGGAATTTATCAATGTGCAATTTCAATAAACGATTATGCTGCAGATGTTATTGAAACGTGAATAAAGTTTTCAACATTATTCATTTTAAATGCAATCCTGATTGTTCTAAATGCACTTTAGACCAAACTAACAAAGATAAAATCAATCCAGTGAGTGGGCTCATTGTAAGTTCATTTTCTGTCATCTTCTTACATTAAAATGTTACATAAAGCCTTTTTGCTGACTTGTGATTTTTATTAGTCTTTAAATGATTTCATAAGCATTGCTGTGGATGTGAAAATCATCACCAGCCCTTTATATGAAGCACTCTGCTCTCATCTACTTTTATTTTGTTATAATATGAGATAAAAATCCTAATGGTTCAGTGGTTTTTTATAGGAGAATAATTAGGACAAATCCCCATTCTTCAACAGTCAACAAGAACTTTGTCATAATCAACATGATTTGTTTGCCTCATATTTGATGCTTCCTAGAGACATCAGGCCTAACAGTGTAACTCAAACAGGAAAGACTCATTATCCATACAATTATTTATTTTCTATTTATTTATTGAGGACATTAATTGGTAAAAAAAAAATGTGTTGCTGAGTTGTTGGTGTGAGATGATCTGCGATCTGGAATCCTAACCTCCTCTGAGGCAGGTTTGTTTTCCAGGATAAGTTACCCCTGTGACAAACTCAACAAATGAACCAGTTCTGTGATACTGAAAATCTCTGATTCCACTAATCCTGCTCTGCAAAGGCCTCTATTCTTTATTCTCTGAGTATATTGACGGGCTGCTTTGTTCATCAAAAGATCAACTCTTAGATTTACATACGTAGACCACATTTCCTTACAGTAAAGTGCTTCTGTTTTGTTTTATCATTATGATTTACATCCTGCATTCTTAGATCCCCTTAAAAATGTATCGTTCAGAGCTAAAACAAATTCTTGATTAAAAGAAAAACAGGACCATCTGAAAACCACAGCTGTATTGTTATTGTTCTCCACTTAAAGCTGCATTGTGCAATTTTCAAACAAACTAGTTATAGCTTGCTATTTTACGCAAACACATGTCAGAACTCTCACCGGCTAATCCCTATAGGCCACACCTACCCCGGATAAGGGACGGCACATTGCCACATTAACAACATAGTGCAAAACATCAGCTTTTGAAATGCTACGCTAATGTTCTCCCAGGTTTTTTCTCTTTCTACATCAAAACATTTTTTCTTTTCTGCTAGCTGAAAAGGTGTTTTTCTTTTGGGGACTCTGGTATTTTTTTCCTAAAATTGAAGCGCTAACAGCCGGCTGTTTCTGTCCTTCTCTTACTTCCTGGATGTTCTGCTGCAAAATGCTCCAGCACGCATTAATGGAGTGAGGAAGTGAGGAGCTTCAATAAGACAGACATCCGGATTGTCCAATAGACCAATGATTGGCTGAGGTTTTTAGACAGCTGCAGGACAACCACTTTATTAATTTTTTTTGTTTTTTTTTTCTTATCAGCACAATATATTTATAGCTATACTATGTCAGAACGTTGTTAAGAGGCATAAAAACACATTTTAATCTAATTTGTTTTGCAAATTACCTATAGCACCTTTAAAATAAAATAAAACATATTTCCAGATTAAAGTCAAAATAAAAAAGTTGAATCAAAAACAAAACCATCACTGGAGCAAACACCTACATTACCCACATTGTCCTGTGTAAATGAACTGTGGTGATGTCATACCTCAGAATATGTTTTAACTTTTTAAGGACCACACTCACTCCGACCCCCCCCCCCCAAGAAGAATGAATAAAAGATGTATGTTGTGTTTGTTGTGCATTGTGAGATTTACAAAGCTTATAATTGGTCTAAAAATGGAGCATACTTTGCTATCTCTTGCCAGTCATCGGAAGAAAAAACATAGCAACTTGCCCGTGAGCCAGTTTAGATAATAAAAAAGAAGTTTCTATCTGCAGAAAATCTGGAGACAATTTTTGTCTCAAACTCATCCTAAGAGGAGGTGAAGGAGTTTGGAGAGGAGGAGGAGGATTCTGAGAAGAGTGTGGATCCTGTTTTAGATGTGTAAGTGTTCCTACTCTCACTGTGTGGAAATATGTTTGCAATAAAGGCGTTTTTACTTTTAGTTCAGTAATTTCACATTTAAAATAATGATATGATTTTTTTTAACATCCTGTAAAATATAAATCATTGTTTTCAAATAATATGTGATGATTTACGAGTGAAGGACTGAATCATCAGTGATCCTGTTATCTTCTGTGATGCTTCTGAAGTGCTGCTGCAGTGGGAAGATGTAAAAGACAGAAAGAGAGAGACAGATAGGGAAACTGTGTGTGTGTGTGTGTGGGGGGGTAGTAGTAGAGGTATTAAAACAATAGGAAACATTTCAGTATATTTATATAGAGTTTTTTAAATAGATTTTTTTTAAACAGATGGATCATCCAATTGCTGAACCCCGGCTTAGACACCAACATCATCATCACCCCCACCAAATTCAGAAGACAGGAGAAGACGGGAGAGGATAGGGAACCAGGAAGCAGCCTCAGCACCGTCTCAGCCATCAGCACCTGATCTTCCCTGGAGCATCAGCTGATCCAGACATCCAACAACTTGTAATGAAGCAGAGACCTGCTCAGCAGCCAGACCCACACTGAATCAAGTACGAACAATTGAGACTGAAATCAATTTAGAGTATTTTTGTTTAACTTTTTTATTTTATTTATGGGGGTGGGTGGGTAAATTGTTTGTTTGATGTTTCTTCATTCCATTGCACAATTAAAACTAATTGATTCATTTGAAAATGTAAACAGTTTTTTTATTAGCAGGCATTCTATGAAGGTTTTTATCTGGACTGTTGTCTCATGACATCTGGTGAAGTAAATGTAAAAAACCCTAATTTTCATTACTAATAATTGACTAATCATTTGACTTTTCCAGGGCCAGGAATTCCATGTGATCTCCTCATCCAGAATCTATGGTGTGTAAGGTAACTGTCAAAAAGATATGTGCAGGATTCTAACATTTGTATTTGTAATTTGTCTGTCAATAAAAGTGTTGAACACAAAATTATATATGTGAGTCAGAGAACGTCAGTGCGTTTACATGCAGTCTAGAAAACCGAATTATTGCCTTAAATCGACTTAAGTCGGTTTTTAAAACTGCATGTAAACACGTTAGTCTGGCTGAAGTCGAACTGGATCTAATGGAGCTAAAGCACCCAGATAATGCGGTTGTAGCTCGACTTCCTCCTCCATGTAAACAGCTTAGTCGAGCTAATGCTGTCTGGGCGCTCCTCCTCCGAGAGTGACGACACCGCAGAAGTGGAAATACAAACAAATCAGTAGCGGTAAAAGACGATAGCAGCAAAAACAAACGGACAGCTTGCCAGCGCTGGGTACACGAAGACACCCGATCAAATTTGTGACCAATAGAAGCGTTCAAAACAAGAGTTTTTAAACGCTAAGAAAACAACCGGCAGAAGACCGACAGGAAAGGGCGCACGTCGCCTCCTATCGTAGCGGAGTGGAGCGAACTTCATTTAAGAGTTCGGTTTTCTAACAGACGTGTAAACTAGGATAAAGGCTCCCAGTTTATTAACATAAGATCGACCTAGACCGATCTAGCTCGACTTAGATGTGCATGTAAACGCACTGAGTGTGCAGGTTAGGATTTTTTTACGTGAGTATGAATCCAACAGCTGTGAGTCACAAGGTCTTGTGAATACAGCTTTCATTTATTTGACTTTAAATTCTTCATGGCTGTGAATATGAGTACAAGGTTGCAGTTATGAGTAAACACTGCTGAAATGACATCACAAGGACAATTAATCAAACCCCAAGTCCACCAAACACTTCATGCTCCAGATTCAAAGATGGCTGATGACAGCGTCCCTAAAACATCATCGCACCAATTATAACTGAATAAAGTAAATTACTTTGAGTTAGACACTGATGTACCTGAAACTTGCTAAAATCCAATCACCTTCCAGGACATCACGCTGACACGAAATGCTTGTGTGAAGGTAAACCTTAGTAACCAAGATTTAAAATAACCAAACCACCTAATGTGTTGTCCTGAACCACACAAAGAAAAAAAATAAATATAAGTTTGAAGCCTGACATTCATGTATGTCTTACTGACAATTGCCACCCGCTGTTCCCTTCCAAATACAGATCTCTCACTGCAGGTGTGGAGTTTTCTTCAGAAGGATAATTTCCTCGTCACCTTGACCTGGAGTTCCTAAATGTCTCTACGTTGTCTTTAAACTTTTGCTTTGCCCACAGTATTGTCTGTAGTTTTTCAGTTTTGTTGTTGACTGCCTTTTATTTGCAGCCATGTGCACATTTGGAAGCTACATGCCCAATGTGTTCTGAGCGAAAACAGCTCGTGCACGTTTGGCTCCAGAAACCAAGATTAACAGAAGAACACATAAGCGATTCACAGTGGCAGTAAGCAATTTCACACCTTTTTGCCTGGCTAACCTGCTTGTAAAAGAAGGGCAAAACGGACACGGTGTCAGTGTGTTGAGGTTGTTCTCTCCTTCTCGTCTTGAAGGAAGCTCAAGGAAACAGAGACGGCAAAATGGTAAAGGAGGATAAGAAGGTCTAAAGACAAAATGTGTACTGGAGTTTGTCCCACATCGATCCACTTCATTCTTCTTCTAAACCACAATCCAGCTTGCGCTTTCTTGTTAGGTGCCCAAAACGAACATCAGACTGTTTATAAACACAGTGTGAAAGCTGGCCGTCTGATTGGCTGTGTGGTTTTGCTTCCATAGCTGGACAGCAGACTTTGCCAGTGCCTGTGGCCACTGCCAGTGTTACAGCGCTGTCAGATTGGCTAAGAGATGGCCTTCGACAGGCTGGTTACTACCAAAGAGCTTCCAAAACTAGATGAAATGAAATGACAAGTGATGGGAACTTAAGCATGCAGGACAGCAGAGTGAGCGTTGTGATGCAGGTGGTGTTGGTGGCTAAATGTGGCAGAGAAATCAACAGAGTGGAGGGACTGTAAAGAACTCTTTCAGTGGATTTGGGAAAAACAAGCAAACAATTGATCATAGGTGGAGACAGAAATGTGAAGTAAGAGAGAAGTAAAAGGATGATGGAAGTAGAGAAAAACGTGATAGACAGGTAGACAGTAGGCTACAGATACAAGAGAGATAGTATGAGACAGTCAAAGGGAGAAAAGCTGAGTGTAGAGGAGAAAAGAGGCAAGTACTTACAGACAAAGAAAAAAAACAGGTGTTGGGGGGATATAATAGAGGTCATCTGCCACAAGGTAGAGGAATGATTGACATCTGAGGTCTGTAAGCTTTGACAAAATAATCTGATACTGTCCTCTTATGCGCAATCAAATGTCTTTTATACATCTTCTTGGATTTCATATTTGCTGGACACCATCTCTCTTCGTTCTCATTCATGTATTGATTTTCTGCCCGATATTCAAATCTGGCTCGCCATGTCAGCATGGCAGATCAGGCGCCCTTCCTTCCTGCTGCATCATACAACTCTCTGAGGACAGCTTTGGAAAATTCTCGTACATTATGAAATACATGCCCTAATGCAGAGGGCTGCACTGGAGCATGTTTTAGGATCTTGCAAGGTCCCACTGGGCTAAACACAAATCTTGCAAAATCGGGTTGTTTGAGCATTACTATGAGAGGGAGTGGGCGGTTTAAAAACCAAAACCAAATCCTGGTCTGACTCCAAAAAAAAAACAAAAAAAAGAGAAAGTGGAGCAACTTAAGTATGTCAGTGTCAAATGTCAGACCAACTGACAGAAGAAAAAAGTTGGCCAAATTTGGGTTGTGCAACATAGTGATTCCAAAAACAACAGCAAATTTATGAAAATGAAACACATTTCAAAAAGAAACTTTAAATTTATAACGGAAAATATTAGAATAATTTTTCAGCTGTGCAAAGATCAGATCTCAACCAAAATAAAAGCTGCAATATTTTTTTCTCATCTATTTTAGATGACAAAGCACATAAATAAACATGTACAAATGTGCTGGATTGATTTATATTGACTTATTTTAAGGAGGGAGCCAAGCAAGTAAACTATATTCACATTTAACTGTGTTATGGAGTTAGACAACTATATTTAGTAAAAATATCTAATGCTGATGTCAGTTTGACTTGGCATCCAAAAACCTTTTTTAATGCTTCGACAATTCTGTAGTGTAGTTCTCACTGTTTGCGTCCAGCTGGTAGGAGAGCTATTTATGATGTTCGGTTACATCTCTGAAGCATCACTGATCAAGCTGTTCCTTCTCCACCATTTGACATTTTTGGGACCTGTATATAAACGTTCTGCAACCCCTAAAATAACTATTGCAACATTATAAAGATGAGTAGAACAAATTAATCCACAACATCGAAGAAATTAAATAAAAGATCATGCAGAATAAGGAACACTGACTTAAGGTCATTAATAAATACATTTAGTCATAATGTAGTAACAGTCATGACTGTGGGTTTTTGTATTATGTTAGTTATTAGGAGTGTAACAATATTGGAAATATCACAATATCACATAGTAAAATGGCCACGATATCATTGTGGTCTGTTCACGGTATTGAACAGTATGGTCTGAGGTAAAAATATCATGTTTTAGTTCACCCCACTGGAGTATAACTATAAACTACATAGACCATGATCCTTTGCTTCCGCATCATCAGCCAGTGCGCCAATGGGAGTGCGCACAGCCCACACGGCAAAGAAAAACAAACATGGGTATGCGACAACATGTATGCGACAGCGGTAAATGCAGCACGGAGAGTGGCATTTAAGTCTGAGTTGTGGAAGCATTTCTGATTTGTCGCCTCAAGAAATGGTAAAGGAGAAAAGAATGGACTAACAACTGACAATATGCAAACACTGCCGCTGTACAGAGCTGGACTCCTCAGCGAATACGAGCAGCGTGAGCGGTCAGTTGATAACCCGCCCCCTTCCGAAAAGTTGCAAGTGTTAAGAAAGTCCAGACAAGTCAAAAATCCCAACATGAAGCACTTAAATCAGCGCTGCCTCACAGAAGCTCAAAGGCTCAAGAAATACATCCCCGTTCTCCACGCAGCTGCCTCCGGCCGCTCTGGCTCATGGACTCCCAGTGGCTTGGCTGCCAAGCAGACCCCGAGCAAGGCGTCATCCTGTCGCAATACCTGGAGGAATCTTCCCTACACCGACCTCATGACCAAAGCCTTCCTCAACAGACCTCACAGGTAAATAAATAATTAAATAAAACTGCAGAACCAGTGACGCGCGACCCGCATGAAAACATCTAGAGGAGTAGGCCTCCATGAGCCCACTGGAGGATTCGAACTGAAGTCCTACGTGTCCAGTAGAATTTGGGTCGATTAATTATTTAGACGTACTGAGTCAAGGCCAAATCATAATCCACGAGAAGCAAGAGCTTTGTTCTCGCTGGGGGGTCTGCGAGGGCCACGACGGTTTGCACCAGCCGACCGAGACCTGCACGTCTCGTAGGTTCGCTATCATCCGGTGGTGGTCCGCAAGGTTTTGCCCCAGCTGACCGAGACCCGCATAGCTCGTATATAATGGATCATTTTTATCTGCACACACACCTGAAACGCACACCTGACCTAGCAGCTGACTTCTAGCGGAGATTAAATTGGCAATTACGCAGGGACAGCTGAGAGAGAAAAAGAGAGAGAGCAAGAAAGAGAGAGACTGTTTTTGAACTGAAAATAATTATAAATTCACAAAAATGTTTAAAAAAACAACTTGTCTGATGAGATTATTGAGAGGCTGCTTGCTGCAGAACCAGAAAGGTGGAGCTGCACCAGGTTCAGCCCCACCCATTCAACCAATCAGACCCGGCCATTCCATCAGAGTCAGCTCCCACACCTCCCGTGTGATTGAGCTGGTTATGCTGGACTATTACACTGGGCTGTTAGATCCGATAACGAGGTGTTGCATCTCCGCCGGATCCAGAGTACAAAGTCCTGTGGAGATGCAACAGCTCGTTTTCGGGTAATGCTGCGAACATGTCATGTCAGGAGCTTCGTACGGTGCTCCTGGTCCGGCGCAGCTTTGTGCTGCGGGTCCACGATTGTGCAGCTAATGGCGGCTAACACTACGAAGCAAAGTGGGCTAGTTCAGCTTTCTCTGTTAGGGTCACTGTCTCTCGTTATAGTCCATATGACAGAAAACGTTAACGTTTCTCATTCACAAACTAATACTGTTACAAAAACATGACTGAAACCTCGAGATATTTAATCAATTTTGAAGATATGTTTTATCCTGGAAACAAGGGGAAACAGAAGGAGAAACATTCAGTTATTTTCTTGTAAATTCACTCTTTTGCAATAAAGTTATTTTAAAAAAAATTCTTTCTTCTACCCCCTTTGAGGAGGTGTTCGCTCCACTGTATTCAACTGGAGTCCTGCTGAGGTGTTTTGATTAGAGGCGTGAATTGTCTGGGAGTTAAGTTCATAGCAGACTGGTAGGTGCTGGAAAGATGAAATCTGAGTCCTCCTCCTCTGTTTAAAGTTGGTTTTTCACGTTTGACATAGATGTCTTCTTTAACTCCTCTCTCAAACCATCAGTCTTCTCTGTCCAAAATGTGGACGTTGTCGTTTTCAAAGGTGTGTCCCTTGTCTTTGAGGTGGAGGTGGACTGCTGAGTCCTGGCCTGATGATGTGGCTCTCCTGTGTTGAGACATGTGCTTGGGTAGTTGTTGTTTTGTTTCTCCAATGTAAAGGTCTGAACAGTCCTCACTGCACTGGACCGCATAAACAACGCCACTGATCTTCTGTTTGGGAGTCTTGTCCTTAGGATGAACCAGTTTCTGTCTGAGGGTGTTGTTGGGTTTTGAAGTCTACTGGGATGCTGTGTTTGGAGAAAATTCTTCTCAGTTTCTCTGAGACTCCTGCTACATATGGGATGACGGTGCTTTTGCGCTTGTTGTCCTTGTCTTTTTTTAGCTGCTGTGGAGTCTTTTACAGATTTCTTTCTTGATTTAGTGAAGGCCCAGTTTAGGTAACTGCAGGTCTGGAGAGCTTCTTTGACGTATTTCTGTTCCTTTTGTTTCTCTTCAGTTTTGGTGGGAATGTTATCAGCTCGGTGGTGTAAAGTCCTGATAACTGATAGTTTGTGCTCCAGTGGGTGATGTGAGTCAAAATGCAGGTACTGGTCTGTGTGAGGAGGTTTCCTGTAAACCTCAGTGCTGAGACATCCATCCTGTTGAATTTGTACAGCGCAGTCCAAGAAGGGCAGTTTGTTGTTGTGTGCATCCTCCCTGGTGAACCTGATGTTTTTATCCACAGCGTTGATGTGTTTGGTGAAGCCTTCTACTTCATGAGTCAGAATTTTGACCCATGTGTCGTCCACATATCTGAACCAGTGGCTCGGTGCTGTTCCATTGTAGGAGTTCAGTGCTTTGTTTTCCACTTCGTCCATGTAGATGTTAGCAACAACGGGTGACACTGGAGAGTCCATGGCACATCCATGTTTCTGCCTGTAGAACTTGTCCTTATGTTTGAAGTAGGTGGTGGAGAGGCAAAGGTCCAGGAGGGCACAGATCTGGTCTGGAGTCAGGTTTGTTCTGTCACTTAGTGAGTCATCTTGTTTCAGCCGTTTCCTAACAGCTTCCACTACTTCAGCTGTAGGAATACATGTGAAGAGGGAAGTGACGTCGAAGGAGACGATGGTTTCACCTGGTGCCAGTTTGAGATTTTGAACTTTCTTGACAAAATCCACGGAATTTTGGATATGATGTTGGGTTTTTCCAACTAAAGGGGCCAGGATGGTGGAGAGGTGTTTTGCGATGTTGTAGGTGGTGGAGTTGATGCTGCTGCTGATGGGTCTGAGTGGTGTTCCTTCCTACACATTTTGGACAGAGAAGACTGATGGTTTGAGAGAGGAGTTAAAGAAGCCATCTATGTCAAATGTGAAAAACCAACTTTAAACAGAGGAGGATGACTCAGATTTCATCTTTCCAACACCTACCAATCTGCTTTGAACTTAATTCCAAGACAATTCACGCCTCTAATCAAAACACCTCACCAGGACTCCAGTTGAATACAGTGGAGCAAACACCTCCTCAAGGGGGTAGAAGGAGGTGTGTCACAGACAGAGGAAAATAAGCAGTATATAAGTTTCTCTCTCCTTGACTACATACAGAATTGACAAAGCTACTCAGATTAGCAGTGAAACGTCTTCAAAGAACCAAATAAGTCCATTTGCCTTTATTTAAAACCCTTTTTTGGATTATCATGACCTGGATGACTGAGAACCTTCACCAACATATCTAGCAGAGCAATCGTATCTGGGTAGTGTACAGGAGGGAGAGAGCTTGGGACACATCCTCATCCTGGTGTTGAGAACGGTGAATGTAACCATGGATCTTCAGACTCATCTGCTCATCAGGAGGTCAATCTAGTTGTACATCAATTTCAGTCCCAGCAACAGCAGTGCATCAGCGAGTGTCTGAGGGGTGATAGGTGTTGGATACAAAACCCAACTCATATTGTTATGATCTTTGGGTTTATTCCAATCCTTTAATATTTATTTCACATTTTTAATAAGCAAAGGTTTGTTTATCTTTTTCCTTTTTAATATGCAAGTTTTGGATTCTAGGATATACAGTAGTGTATAAAGTGGCGATTTGTTTTTGTTTAATAAGCTTTCTGAAAATGTTTCAAATGTTTCCATTTTTGTTTTTCAGTTTTTTACATGAAAACTGAAAAATCAGCCAAGCACAACACACACTGTAACACCTGACAATATTAACCTTTTTCTCTTTTTTTGTTGCAGCTCACAAATGTTTTATTGTGCACAACTCCAGCTATAAGATTTTTCTAGGAATAACATTAAAAATCAAATGGCTCTGTTTACAGTGTCATAAAACCGAGGCAAGTCTCCTCAGAAAGGTTGTCTTTGGCTTTATACACATTTCCTCTCTTTTTTCTTTCTTTGAGTTTTGTCAGGTGGCACATCCTTCACTCTCTGGAGATTTGGTCTTTCTGCATCCTCAGTTCTCTCAGTGTCTTCATATCTACAGTTGCTACTGTTATCCTGCTTATTTTGCAGAGATTCTTCTGCTTGGTTGACATTCATCATCACTGCTTCTTGCATCACTGTGGTAACTGAGATGTAAATCCCTTCACTATATTGTAGACTTTCTATCTCACTTTGCACTATATATTTAGAAAATAAACCTGTTATGATTCAATAAATCTTATTTTACCTACAATACATGTTTGCACCTGGAAACATGAGTTTATTGGTTTGTATGAAAATAAATATTTCCAATAGTTCAATAAACCAATATATGCGGAAGAACAAGTAAGAATTGGCATAATGTAATATGATCATGTGTTGTTGTTTATTTGGTTGCGGGGTGGGGGGGGTGGGGGTTCATACTCGTTACCATGACTATCACTGACACGCTGTGTCGCTCATTTTCTAAAGAATCACTTTTCGCACTCATTTGTATTCTGCCTCTATATGGAAACTATAATCTGACAGGAGAGGCTAACGACAAAATCTAACACTGACAGCTTCTAAATAACATTTATATGCTCACATTTACTGCTCAAACAAACGTATAAATAGACAAACGTGCACACACAGTGACAGCATCTTGTTACTGAAAAGAATAAATCACAATCATCTCTGTTTTGCTGCTTTAGGGCTTGAGGGCTCCTCCCAATGGATGTCTGATTTTGAAATTGATTTATCCAACATTACTGAACATCTTAGAACCTTTTTTTTTCCTGAGCGTTGCCTGCATTTATCTTTCACTTTCTTTCTCATACCTCCACCTTTAACCTTTGCCAACATGACTCCCCAAAGAAGCAAAAATTGCCAACGATCTCATCTGAAAAGAACAAAAAGAAAATAGTAACAAAAAGGAAGATTCATTATGCTGTGGGATGAAAAAGAAAGTGAGAATGTTTCTTTCTTTCTCAAAGGAAACTTTAACCAAAAAATGTGTCCCACTCTACTTAGAACAAATGATGAGCTCCTTCTCTTCCCTTTCCCTTCCCCCCATCTTCTTCTCTCTTCCTTACAGTACAATAATTCTAATTATGTTCAGACAACTAAACATGCCAGCTCTAACGACAGCACAGATATGGGGAAATTGGCTCATTTGCACAATAATAAATGTAGGTTTGAGCCCATAGAAAGCCTATTAACATTTAAATGATACAAGGACGTTATCTCTAAAGTGTGTGCTTATCCAGGGTGGCTTTCTGCGTGGATGTGCAGAGAATGATCAAACAGCCATGCGTCTGCCTGTCCCGCATTCCTCAGTGCAACACTGACAAGCCTGCTGACAGCACTTTGTAATTGGGGAGCAAATGGAGGCAGGGGTGGTTTGGAGGGGGCACTGGGGGAGTGCACAGATCAGGATCATCTCAGAGGGGAGGGAGGAAATGGGAGATTGAGGAAAGGGTTGTGGAGGATGTTAAGTTTAAGGACAGAAAGGTTATAGAGGAAGCACAAGCAAAAGAAAAAAGATATTTCACATGCCTTTTTAATGTTTATATCTCAGCAAAGTCATAAATTAACATAAAACATGTCAAAAGGTACAATCAATAGAAATTAATTGATTAACTGATTTTGACAGTTTTTTGCTGTTTAACCAGTCTCCTAATGTTAAAATCTCTCTCTCGTCTTCTTCCAGGTCCGTCGCGGTGGCAGCATCCCAACTAGGGAGTCCCAGACAGTCCTCTCCCCAGCCACCTCCACCAGCTCCTCCGGTAGGACCCCAAGGCGTTCCCAGGCAACGTGTCCTGGGTCAACATGGGGGCCTCCTGCCAGCAGGACATGCCTGAAAGACCTCCCTGGGGAGGCGTCCAGGAGTCATCCTAACCAGATGCCTCAACTGGCTCCTCTTGATATGGAGTCTCTCCCAAATGTCGGAGCTCCTCACCATATCTCTAAGGCTGAGCCCGGCCACCCTGTGGAGAAAACTCTTTTCGGCCGCTTGTGTCTGTGATCTTGTTCTTTCAGTCATTACCCAGAGCTCATGACCAGGTGAGGATTGGCAGGTATATTGACCGGTAAACAGAGAGCCTTGCTTTCCGGCTCAGCTCATTCTTCACCACAACAGACCGGTTCAGCATCCCCATCACTGCAGACGCTGCCCCAATCCGCCTGTCGATCTCCCGCTCCCTCCTTCCCCTCACTTGTGAACAAGACCCCGAGATACTTAAACTCCTCCACTTGAGGTAGAACCTCCCTCCCGACCTGGAGTTGGTAAGTCACCCTTTTCCGACCAAAAAGGGTGTAAAAATCAGCAATGCTAAAATTAAAAATGATTCAATTTTAATGTAAAGAGTCCTTCTATAATCAAATGTCATCCTTAACACCCATGTACAGACTTCTGCCTTAATTTGGTCCAAAATTGACTGAACTAGTTGGACCTAAAGTCACATGGAGAAATAGTGTTGCCATTTCTTTTCTTATCACTAGTTTGGCCTTTAACTTAGTCAAACATGAAGACATGCAGTTGCACCTAAAATGCCAAGTATTTTGGGATGTGACATTAACTGAACAGATGAAGAGCAGAAGTCATTTTTAGAGGTATTTTTTTAACTGTATCATTTTCTACACAAATCAGTGACTCTGGAAAGCGATTTAATTTGGTGTACAGCATTTACCACTAAGTTTAACCAAAGAAGTTCTCTAGGGAAGTAAAAGAATAGCAGCTTCTGTGTTCAGAACGGCAGCAGCCTGTGATGGTGACGGGGATGTTGTTGCTAATCTGTTAGCCCTGCTGTTCTCAAGATTAACATTTAATGAACAGTTTGACTAAATTGCTAAAACAAGCCCCACAACAGAGCTGAAATTGGTGCTGAAAAACAGGACTCTTAAGAGGCATTTAAACTACACCAACTACACTTAGTATTCCTAGATGACAGACTCAAAAACAATGTTTTGGGGGAGTTTAGGAACCCTGGACAAGATGCTATTTCCAAACTGAGAGTCACCTCACTTCCATGAAAGTTCCTTGAGGTCTCTGATTCCTGAAAAAAACAGAGTTTGTACTGATCTGTGTTTGAATGGATGAAGACATTTACAGACTTACACTGAATAATCAAGCTCTGACCATAAGGTTTCTAAAAATGTTTAAGATCAACATATTAAATATGATTAGTTACATGAAACCATCATCAGCTATTTGATTTAAGAAGGTAAGACGAGGACATTAGTGTCATCTTCAAATTCATGTGGCTGCCAATCACTTACAGTGACTATCTTGAAATGGCAACAATCACCTGGAAGAGAAGTTGTCTAAATAGTGATCAGTTAACCAAGTTACTAGTGTTTATTTAAGCAAACTATAAAGAATGATTTTCCATGTAATTAAAGGGATGTTTTGAGGCGATGTTCTATCTGTTTATTTGTTTGCAGTAAGTACCAGTGACATTACTCGAAGTGAGTAAGCTTTCAGTTTCTCTGCCCTCTCTGCTTAGAATGCTCTCCAGTCTGAACTGAAGCTGTCAGACTCAGAACGTGTTGCTGGAAGCTTCCACTCTGTCAGTGGATGTTTTAACATTTAAATCGCTGCTGTTTAAACTCTTACATTAACTCCTCAACTCTGTATGTCAAACAGATGGATTCTATAGATGTTACTGTTTGTTTTATTATAATTTTATCTGTCTTGTCTAATATGATGTGTGCTGCTGCCGTTCTTGGCCAGGTCACTCTTGTGTCTCAATGGGTCTTTTAACTGGTTAAATGAATGTTTAATAAAAAATGAAATGTTATGCCACTCTATGTGCAGCAGCCTAAACACTATAAACAGAAGAAATGTTAACATCTTCTGCACATGTGGGTCTTCAGAGCTGTAGATTGTTCACAGTCAGTGCGTTTACATGCACATCCAAGTCGAACTAAGTCAATCTTATGTTAATAAACTGGGAGTCTTTCTCCTAGTTTACATGTTCGTTACAAAACCGAACTCTCAAATGAAGTTTGCTCCACTCCACTACGATAGGTGGCGACATGCGTCCTTTCATGTCGGCGTTCTGCCGGTTGTTTTCTTAGTGTTTAAAACCGTTTGTTTTAAACGCTTCTATTGGACATGAATTTGCTCGGGCGTCCTCGTGTACCCAGTGCTGGCAAGCTGTTTGTTTGTTTTTGCTGCCATCTCCTTCTACCACTACTGATTTGTTTGTAATCCCACTTACACGATCTCTTCTCTCCCAGAGGAGCATCCAGCCCGTCTCAGTTTGACTGAGCCGTTTACATGCAGACAAAATCGAGCTACAACCACATTATCTGGGAGCTTCAGCTCGATTAGATCCAGTTCAACTTCAGCTGGACTAAAGCGTTTACATGCATTTCAAAAAACCGACTTAAGTTGATTTAAGGCAAAGTTCGACTTTCTGATGTGCATGTAAACACACTGACTGAGTCTGATAGTGGTTGTATTTAAACTAGAAACGACCACACAAAGAATGAGATATCAGATCTACTTTCTCTCACTCTAGAACACAAGTTTCAAATTGCACTTCAGAATGTACTTGGATTTTTGTTTTGGTTTTGAACTAATTTTAAAATCACTTTTAGTGTTGGTACATGTGAGAGGACAAAATCAAGATTTGTTGTTGGTTTTTAAATTTCAATTAGGGATCTGTGGTCAAAGATCTGTAAAGGCTGGTTCACACTGTGGGAATCTCAGCTGTCTTGGAGGACTCTAACCCGTCACATGCACCAATACCAATACATGTGCTCGTACTTGTTAAAATTAACCAAAAATAGAAGAAAATAGAACCTTCCAATTCATCTGATTTTTTTTGTGCGGTAGAAATATTGATATCAGGCTGATGCCAATACCGATACATGTACTTGTAATCATTAAAGTTAACCAATACAAGGAACCAATACCAGTATCGATATTGATACCATATACTCGTACTTGTTAAAGTGCCCATGACTCGATATTTAAATCAATTTATATTAAACAGGTGTAATCTTTGATGCCTCTAGATCAGCGTTGCACCATTATAACTCAAAATACATTGTAATTATTTCCTAACGAGCAACTCAGAGATCAGAAGAATGCGCCGCCTTCCGGTTCTGCTGGGTTTCTCCTTATTTGGCAGCCTGACACTTCTGCTGCAGCAGGGGGCAGTGCCGTCGCGTGAAAGAGAAATGAAAGTGAAACTAAACACTACATGGTCTATGGGCAATGGCGGCGGCACTGCCTCGCTCCAGTTGTCGTGAACGTGCATGTGGGCGGAGAACTTACCATATAAGCAAGTCCGGATCACTATGACCTCATAGCGGGCTGGAGTGAAAAAAACGGTTTGAAACCTGGGTCTGAAATCTTGAAGAGCTTCTCACTGGCTGTACTAGGAGACAGATGGATGCCGTTTTTTGCTCTTTCTGGCAGGTTTAAGGTGAGAACTCAACGTTGCAACATGATAGATAAGTCAGAAAACATGGAAACCGATGTCATGGGTACTTTAAGCACTGCAGCGCCGCAGAGTTGCACCACAAATACGTGACAGAATTAACAGAACAACAATGGATGTGTTATGATTTGGTTTACGGATGGACCCTGGAGCGAACACAGACAACTGAGGAAACTGGAGGTAAGTGAAAACAAAAGTTTTATTAGTATTGTTGGTGCTGGAGGTGTGGACCTTGGGGGAGGCCCTAGCGTCCCGGACGGAACAATACGCCACCTCATGTGAGTTGAGTGAGGAGGGGGTATTCGAGCTGGCGACCGACAGGGAGACAGGCAGGCAGGCAGGCAAGCAGAAGAGGATGACGATGGTAGTAGGAGGACAGCCAGGGAGACCAGGCGGAGCAGAGACGAGGGAGGAGTGATCGGCTGGAGATCCAGGTGGAATGGCAGCAGACTGGCAGGAGGACGGAAACCGAGAGGAAACACTGGAGGGAGGAACAACAAGGTTAAACTATGGACACTGAGGAGGTCTGCGTTAAAAGGCCATGGTTACCACAGGGAAGTGGACATAATGAACTGGCGTCCATCTTCTGGAAGGCTGGTTGTTTTATGTCCTGGAGTAGATTGTGTGAGTGGCTGCAGCTGGAGGTGACTGGGTGCAGCTGGAGGTGATTAGTGGAGCTGAGGGAGGAGATCCTGCTGAATAGGGAGGAGGAGGCGTGCCTGCTGGGGCCCAGGATATGACAGGATGTAAAATATAAGATCAATGTCGAGCTATTATTGTTGGATTCTAACTGTAATGTTGCCAGTTTGATTAATTTTATTTTGTTATTCCACGTCTGCCTCAGTGTGTTCTGTTTTTTTTTTTTTTGTACTGCTATGGCTTAAAGCTCACTCTCTGGGCGTGCTACTATTGGTTCATTGCCAATTCCAGTCATAGCTTTTCTGGCAGTGATATCAGTAGCAGCTCGTCTTTGGTCATGGACAGACTACACGACTACAAACTGTTAATTTAAACCCATGACCAGAGATTTTTCCTACGATGTTCTCAGATTTAAGAACTTTGTCTGCGATGGCCGATAATCGCACAGCGTGAACCCAGCGCAGTTTTTATGTTATTTATATCAATCCACTAGGCAACCACTCAAGAATTGATTCACTTTAAAATGGTGGATTTTTTGTCAGTTATACAAAAAAACTACAGTATAAAAGGTTTTACTCCTCAATTTTAAAGCCCTACATATTATTGTGAAATAAATAGCAAATGATCATATCAGTTCCAGTCAAGGTTCAAGCCTATATTTTGTAGCGTTATATAGGGGTAAAGTTGTATATATTGAATATTATTATTATAATTATTCTTAATAATTATTAATAATAGTCAAAACCTCATAATTAGGGCACCACCCAGCCTTTTCTTTGGAAGGTAAGCTGAGACAACCTTGAATTTTATCTTATTTGTATTTTATTGTTATTTATCATTTATCAGTCTGAATCTGAAAGAAGTAAGTTCTTTACCCATTTTCGATATGAAAACATACAAAAATTACTGGAAGCCCATTTATGATTATATATGGATAAATTTATTTACAGAAACCTCAAAATGAACATGTTATAACAGCAACACAGCAAAGTTAGGAATTTGACTTTGTAACCAGTTCAAGTTATTGACAAGATGAATTATTGAGGTTAAATAAATATTAATGACTAATGTTTCAGAGTGAGAAATGGTTTACTAATGAAATTAAAATAATTTATTGGCCTATGAAGGGAAGTTGAAGATGAAAGGATTTTCAGGAGGATGGATGAGAGATTTAGGTTCAGCTTGCTTTATCAGATTGCATCACTCTTAATAGCCACAAATGCGTTCATCACAGACCTTTTCAGAGGGTTCCTTGGGCGGATACACAAGTGTCGCAGTGGTTTGTTCCTTCAAACTCCTTCGCGGTTCTCTACCAGGTCGGAGTTGATTTTGGTCACTGGATCAGAGGTGTTCCTAGGTCACCACTCAGGTCTGGCAGGCAGCTGGAAAGGATGCAGGTTCAGGATGTTTCAACAAGCAGTGAAGTTCTCTCGGCATGGGGAGGTCGTTGATTTCCATTAAAAGTCTAAAGTAGTTTAGTTTCATAATAACGCTGTCTAACTTTTGGTTTCTAACGACGGATAAAAGAAAAATAAACTTCAAAACGTCTAAACTTGGTTGAGAAGAATGTAACGTGAAAATAAAAGAAAAGCTTAACGCCGAAAGTTTCTAAGACTACAGGTTTGGAGTCTGTTCTTCTGGGAAGGCCTCATGTCACAGCTCTGCATCCTGGCTCCCTGGTGGGGGGAAGCAGGGCCAGCATGCAGGCAAGCTGGAGAGGTCATCAGGTCATCTGAGCAGGAAGTAAGAGAGCAGGAGCAGGGAAGGCTGAAGAAGCGAAGAGGAGGAGGCCAGAGCAAGAGAAGAGCCAAAGAGAGCTAGCAGTTAGCGCCTTCTGGTTTTAAAGGGGCAGAGGTGGAGTCTGGTTCAGCCAATGGTGTGGTTGACTCCACCTTCATTTGCATAAAGGGGAAGTACTTAGGAATGGCTTCTAAAAAGGGGTTTAACTTTTGATGAGAGGAATAAAGTTTCTAATCAATAAAATAAACCTTTACCACTTTTCTCTCTGAAACGTGAAGAGTTATTCAGAATCACCTTTTAGACTGCGTGCATCATGTTTATTCTAAGCATAGAAACACATTAAATCCCACATCAGATTAATCAGAGAAATCAGTTACTCTTAGCTTAAGAGTACATTAGACGAATAAACATTTCTAGTTTCTTGACTAGATTAGATTTAAAAGAGAAAAACACCCCTAGATATTTTGGTATCATATTGATAAACAATATGAAAAGTCCATCCATCCATCCATTTTCTGTAGCCGCTTATTCCTCCACAGAGGGTCGCGGGGCAGCTGGCGCCTATCTCCAGCGGTCAAGGGGCGAGAGGCGGGGGACACCCTGGACAGGTCGCCAGTCCATCGCAGGGCCACACAGAGACGAACGAGACAAACAACCACACACCCACTCACACCTAAGGACAATTTACCAGCCCAATTAGCCTGACAGTCATGTCTTTGGACTGTGGGAGGAAACCGGAGTACCCGGAGGAAACCCACGCATGCACGGGGAGAACATGCAAACTCCACGCAGAGAGGCCGCAGAGCCGGGACGCGAACCCACGACCTCCTTGCTGTGAGGCAACAGTGCTAACCAGCTGCGCCACCATGCAGCCAATATGAAAAGTCTTCAAAGAAAATTAACCAAAGAACTTTTACCTAAGTAAACCAAACAGGGAAAAATCAAACTTTATCTTGTAAACACATTTTAAAAGTAAACCGGTGGATAGTAACATTTCTTTATATCAATTTGGATCACACTGAAGTTTTATTTAATCTAGAACCTGTGAGGGTGAAGAGAGGTTAGCAGAGACATTTAAGTTCTTAAGGACAGGAGAAACAAAGGAATTCCTCAGTTTTCCCCACTGCGTGAGAAAAGGTGGGGTGAGGGTCTTCTGGCTCCATTCCGTCTGTGCTTGTGATCGAAACTCCTTTTGATCACAATCCTGATCAGAGAAAGTTTGTTATTTGAACAAGCAATCACCAAGTTGTAAATTAGCATTCAGTCGTATCTGTTTTGTTACAGAAAGATGAAAGGGGGTTCTTCAACACCAAGGCAGGAATTTATGACCTCCTGAGGGGGAATCTGTTTGAAAGAGGGTGTGAGCTGGGGGAAAGAGTCAATTGTCACACACACATAATCCATTTCTTGATCTGGTTCATATAAACTTAGAAATAACGTCTATTTCCGCTACAATTTCTTATTGTTTGCATAGTGTTCCAAGTGTTCTAGGTTTTTTATGTTACATTAAAAAAAATAATTGAAATAATCTGTTTATCAAAGCCTGCTGCAGTTTTAGCTTTTTCAATGTTTGTTGTTGCTTTTATTTTGTTTAAACAGCTCATTTATTACTTTTGAGCTCTGGATTGCTTTGTAAAGACTAATTTTTCAAAGTTTATGTCTCTTTTTTGACAGATGAGCTACAACCCTTTTTTGGCAAAATAATTTAATTTGAAACTCATGGGATTGTTTGATTCAATACCACCTATAACCATTTTGATTAAAATATCTCTGCTCTATTTTCTCATTTGAAAAAGAATTCCTTATTTTTGTTAGGGGACGTTAGTGGATAAGAAAAAAAAAAATCTTATCAAATAATCAAATAACATAACAAATGACTCAGAAAACTCAAGCCTAAAATGTTGTGTAGCTTCATACATAAAATGTTTTGGGTTATTTATACTGAACTTTTCTCTTTAAGAAAGATCTGTTGGAATAAATCAACTTTATTACATTAAGTTTCTCAAATAAACACATTTAATTGCTCAAAGAGGATGACATAGGGCTGATTATTGGTGCTCAGTGTTGCAGTGTGTCTGTGTGCAGACATTCTTGGGTCAAATGGAGTCTGCACCTCTCAGCTGATGCTAAAAAAAGCAGCGTTTATATGACAAACGCTTTTCCCCTTCACCTCCCCCTGTTTCTCTCTGGTGGGAAAGCAGTTTACCTCTTCAACCCTCATTACCATACCAATAGCAAGAAGACAGCGAAAGCTAGTTTGTCAAAGGTATTTTAATTACCAATTAGAAACTTGGCTGCCTGTGCATGAGGTTGTTCAATACCCTTTTTTTCTCTCTCACTCTTCTTGCAGTTCGCTTACCACACACACACACACACACACACACACACACACACACACACACATGCACACACACACACATCTATATAGGTGTATAGCTCAGAGTGCAAGGTTCCCTGGTGCCATAGCCTTGATAAACAATGTCCCATTCAGCTACATATGAATAATTAAGGGTTGAGTGTTGAGAAGAAGCAACACTTGTTTATTCACTGAGAGTAGCTTTGTCGACGGTTGTGTAGCAATGTTACGGAGATGCCAAAGGAACTGCTGGCCTCCTTTGACATTATCTAAATGGCATACTTACAAAAACCATGAACAATACTCAAAAAGTGTCTGTGTGTGCAGTGTGACACACCAAATAACGTTCATAAATAATAGACAACGTGGATAAATACTGTGGTAAATATGAAATATTGATGTGGATTTGGCAGAAAAGACATGTGATGCTCTTATTAGTGTGTTTACCGGTGAGCTTCACAGCTTAAATGTATGGATTTTTTTTTCTCTTATAAAGATAAATTTAATAAATGATTTCTAACCAGATGCTATTTTAAAAAGTGTACCATAAAAATGGAGTGATCAGGCCTGAAGTGTAGCAGCTGTGGACGTCAGCCTGACATCTTCCATAAGGCTTTTGATGGAAAGGTATAATTTGAATCTTCTCTCTTGGACTTTTTGTGGTGCATTTTTAAATATATGAAGTGGGATCCTTGTCTCTTTGTGCTCATCTTTCTCACACACTTTGACTTTATCCATCAGATTTATTGAGTGTATATCTTACCTCACCCTGTGGACTCAGCAGAATCACGGGCATGTCAAGTGCTGTATGTGCAATGATGCACACTGAGAGGAAATTAATCTCCTTTGAGACAATACTGATCTGAGATTTTTTTTGTGAATATTCACATAGCTGAACTTGATCTGCAGTAGGGCATCATGTACTTGTGAAAACAGTTATTAGAATTTGGTTTTCATTTTTATCAGGCTTAAGGCCTTCCTAAAATGATATTGTGTGGTATACGGTATAATTTTCTGCCTAGAATGACCTTTGAAAGCTTAATTATTGCTTGCATTATTGGGTGTTTTAAGGTTTTATTAAAGAATTATAACCTTATTTTTTGAATTAAAGACGCAAAAGACAAGAATCTTTTTTTTTTTTTTTTTTTTGCCATTGCTATACAAGGATTTTTGGCAAAATAACAAATAAATATTTGAACAAAACTGACTGCAAACTTTCAGTTAAAGATTCAATCCAAAGTTGTGCTTGTGTTATTGTTATATTTCCCCCACATTTGTGGACCACAACAAACTCCCTACAGTTTCTTTTCAGATGTGGTTCTTCACTTTTCACCACAACAATAACCAGCTGCCCAGCATTAAGTTTTATTGGGTTCCAACTTCCTTCTTCTCCTGAGCTTCTGATGGCTGCTGCTCTATCGATTGTGAAGGTAACAAGTAGCATCTTGTGCTGATGGGTTTGACTGATCTAATTTATAGGGATTCAGTCATTAAAGGAATTAAATTCATTTCATCAGGCTACAAAAAGAGAGCGTAGAGCTGTTATTATAGCAGAGTTTGTTTACACTGAAATTCACTTTTCTTCCTGCAGTTCCTCCTGAAAATAGGGCCTTCTAAAGAGAAAATAATACAGCTGCAGGAATGGCAGCAGAAGAATCAAAAATGTTATTAATCATTCACAATGGCTGTGATTTAAATTCATGGTGTAGTTTTAATGAATGTATTCAAAGCAATACATTTTAGGGAAACCCCAGTTTAACTTAAAACCATCCAACCCTACTGAGAATAAAATGTTCAGACTTCCATTTATGCCATCTTTATAGACAATGATTTGACCCCTTTAGATTTAAGCACTAACTTTGTTGATTAATTCCAAATGCACCGCTTTGAGGCTGAAGGGTTACAGCTCACATAGGGCAGCTAAAGGAAAAATGATCAAGGAGGCCAGTACGACACTAAGTAGAGCTTAACATAGACTTAAACAGAAGAGCAGTGGATTCCATGCTCTCCTTTAGTGTAGTTCTCATTGGGAAAGAAGCCTCAAGAGTTGAACTCTACTTGTTATTTTATTAGTGTTTCGAGCTAGCAGCTGTAAGGGCTGACACAAAGCAGAGTAATAAAGACAGATGTGAGAGCGCAGCAGGAGATGGTAGACAAACTCTGCAGTTGGCTATGGTATTGGCAACAAAGCAATAGACATCTAAGCCACGGGGGAACTGAGTGCCACGTTTGAAATCTCTGGTGGATGGCTGTTAAAACAATATTAGTAATAAGTGCCACCGTATGAAGCTTCTCTGCAGTATTGCAGCATTGGACTCAGAGGTGTTACCTAAAAAAACAACACCACACTGACATGATATTATCTTTCTAAAGACTCAAGAAAAGTAGCATCTTGGGAAACATACTACATGGCAAAGCAGGATGATAATATATTTATTAGAGTGATTGCATATTAAAAATGTTTAATTGTTTCCTGAGTATTTGCTTGAAACTAAAAGTCCAGTCCCTGCAGGGGAACAGGCAGAATGTTGGGGCACGTACGCTGAATGTTGTACACATTCCAGTCTTATCGGTGGCAGACTGCCAGTGCTGTAAGGCACGGTGGCCTTTATACATTCCACTTAATTACTTCATTTGATTACCAGTTTGAGAAACAGTCCAGTGAAGCAAAACCCACTTATCTAAACTTGCAATTTTGACACATTAAATTAGAATAATTTTGGAAATATTAACCTTCATTTGGATTGTGCAGGGAAAGAACAATGGTGGAAAATAGAGTAAAATAATAAGAAACAATGTACATATCAAAACATGCCCTAAGTCAGACAATATTTATGATCATATTATGCTTATGAGCAAACCAGCCCATAATCACCTAAAATCACAGATTTTAAATTGGTGGGAAAAGATACAATTGCATTTTATGTATGCGTGTATGTGTGTAGCCTATACAATATATGATCAGTTCTTTGGTTCAAAAAAAAAAAGTCCTCACATTTAACGTCAATCTGTTTTTTATTCTTTATTTCTTGCCAACAAATAAAGAAACACAGTCTCATGGCCAAAACAAAACAATGCTCACCAAATTTAGTTGGACTGAGTTTCTTTGATAATCAAGTTGAGAATTTGCTGTTTGTGTTTTGAATGAAGCACTCCAAAGCACCGCCAAAACTAAAACTCCAGCTAAAACCGTTGAGTACAACTTAAAATCTGTTTCACAAGGACGTTTACCATGTTGAAAAAAACATATACTGACAGGCTGTTTGAACATTTATTGTAACAAATTTGTGTGATCTGGTACGCTATGAGGTCTACAAATTGTTAAAATGTTGCATATTTTTTTCCTTTAAATTAAATGAACAGCTAAAAACCAGACACTTTGACTTGAGTCATAAGAGCCATTCAGGATGAGAGAAATGTTCAAGAATGGTCTCAGTGGTGCGTTTGGCATCAATGGCAAAGCTCCTCCTCCTTTATTAAAACACGCACACACATACACACACACAGACCCCCCATCACAACACAACTGCCCAAGCTTAACACACTTCTTGTTTTATTGACTTAGATGATTTTTTAAAACAGATTTACAATATAGAAATAATAATTGAATAATATAAAGTAAATAATTGGCTATTTTAAACTGCACAAATCTTTATTTAATCTAAAATTGTACGTATCTCGCCCTTGTCTATGTAAAACTCTTCAGCTATTTTAAGTGTAGAGACTCAAACCTGTTTCAAATTTTGAAATTGGCCACCATTTATTTAATTAACACATTGATGTTAGATCACTTATACTGTATGCAGCAACGTATATTTCCACTTGACATCACTGTGACTGATATTCAGACATGAAAACCTCCACCATGGCTCATACGGTGCTGCAACTAGGACTTAGTGAGAATTCTGACGCATTTAATGCTTTGGTTGTTCAAAGTCCAGATAGCCCTTTAGACTTCAGCTATGTAGCAAATACATTTTACATTCAATCAATCTTGATTTATTTATTTATTTAATTATTTATAGACACACTGCTGATCATGCTAAACTAGGCCAAGTGTTTGGCTAATAGCCCTTTTGGAATCACCATGTTGATGGAAAATACACGTTTATGTATTTCAACCGAGTTAATTTGGAAGCTTAACTGCTAAGAGTGTTAATACGCCATAGAAAATCTAAAATGAAAATGTACAAAATAACTGAATGGGGGGACGTGGGTAAACCCCTTCACATGTGAGCATTTATTAGGAAGGTCTGAATTAGTTGACTTTTTGAAACTTTACTTGACACAAGAAGAAAAAATATGTGGAGAGATAACATGTTTTACTCTAAGCTTCATCTTTCCCCAAACTTAATCATACATGTGTCTACATTTTTTATATTTGCAGTGTATTTATCCTCAGTGGTGAGATTCAGCAGGTGATTCTGTTTGTGAAAGTAAAGGAAAATCAGCTTTTCTTTTGCTTTGGGGATGTTTCTTTTTGGACTTTCTTCATTCAAGTTTATGTTTCCTGACATTGTTTTGAACCCTAACAAGAACTACAAGTTATTAATTTAAAATTTTCTTTTTTCCCTTTTGAAAAATCCAAAAGACAACCGTGCTTGAGTCATTCCACAGCACACATACACACACATAATTCAAGTTCTGGTCTATTTTTAAAGCTGTACTCAGTAGATTGGTAAACAAGCTAGGTATCACTAGCTATTTTTCACAAAAACGTCTCAGAGCTCTCCCCCCTTCCATCGGGTATAATCCGTTGGCCAGCCTCCTCCGACACGCCACTGCACGCCACTGCTCGTTTCAGAAACCATAGACAGCTAAACTCCAGCTGTTGAAACGTTCCCCCAGGTTTTTCATCTTTCTACATTCGGTCCGAACGTTAGGATTGGCTGAAGTTTTTAGAGAACAGCAGGACAGCCACTTTATTGATTTCTTTCAGGTTTTTTTTTTATTGCCACAATGTATTTATAGCTATACTATGTTAGAACGTTGTTAAGAGGCATGAAAAAAAATTTAAGCTACATTAATTACCAATCTACCGAGTACAGCTTTAAACCTTTCAGCTAAAGTGCATCCCTTTAGGTTTAAGCTGATGAAAGTTCTCAGTCATCCAGATCAGGGGAATCCTACTGAGTTTAAATGAAGGCAAATTGACTTTTTTTGGTTCCTTGAAGACATTTTGATTCTCATTCGAGGAGGTTTGTCAGTTCTAACTGGTGTCAAACTTATGAAGCAGTTCTAAAATGTGGAGCTTATAAACTGTAGCTGGCTGTTGCTGCTTAACGAGCCAGAATTGCTGGAGGATTACCCTCCTTCCTCAGCCCCTGAGAAGTCATTGATGTCATTCTGGGTTGGATAGATAGATTCATAGATAGAACTTTATTAATCACTCGTGAAGGTTCCTCTAGTAAAATGCATTGGTTTCAAGAGCATTTAGGAAATTCTGCTGATGTTATGTGTATCCTCTTAGCCGACATGTCACTGAGGACTATACATCATGTTTGACCTATGACCGAGAGCACACATAACATGAAGGAACATAAAAATGAGTCAGGATAACCCCCGACACACATTCCTTATCGTCCCATTCATCTCACTACATTTTATTTGGACTGAGTTGACATAAGCGGAGGAGGTCAACAGGGTGGACAGATGTTCCATGAGGATGGTTTATGTGTGTTAGCAGACTGGCTTCAGTTCCATCCCCTTCTATTTTTTCAAAAGAAATGTTACACTAACTAAAATGAATCCAGAAAAGATAATTTTTGATTCATATCCCATATTTTTGTGTGTAAACTCAAAATGTTGACTGAAACTACACCTGAAGTTTAATGTCCTTGTTTCAAACTTTAATAATAAAAATGGATCCTGAGACATTCCAATTAAGGGTCCAACAAATTTGCAACCATCACAAAGTCCAGAGATTAATTCCAAACTCCAATAGTATTAGGGGCATATTTCAGTGTCAACCCTAGGGTATCTTGTAGATTCTCAAATATCAGTTGAAATGCTTTCTACCGCTTCCCCATTGCTTGACTTCTTTCTTCGGGGGAGGACATCCCAAACCCCTCTCTCTTAAGTCATGCTTCTAACAACATCAAATAATAATGAGAGAAATGGAGAGAAGTGAGAGAGCTTGATGTGACACACTTGCACTCCATTCTGCTGGATGTCCTTTAAAATGACTTTTAATGAGAGGCCAGGCTCTGTTTAGCCTTGTTTGCTAATTAATCTGTATGCATTCCATGCCAGCAGATGGCAGTAAGGATAACCTGCCTCGGGGGTATATGGTTAATAAGGTATCAGGAAGGAGAGGAGAAAGAATGACAGAAGAGTTCCCAGACTGCAGACAGTTGACCTCTGTTAAAATATGGCAGCCAGGGTGTGATGGTGCATGCTGGTAAACCTACTTCGTCATGAAAAGGCCGGATCTGTATGCATCTTGATCTGTATTACAGATATAAGCACATGTTGGCATGTGCAGACAAAAACAGGTTAGAAAAACACACATGCATTTGGTAAACATGCACAGACACCACGTGGACATGCTACACAGGGACTGCACATCATTCTCTCACCTCCCCTCAGTGGGACGGTTGACTGTACTGGTTTTCAGGGCAGCGTGAGAGCAGGGAGGGAGGAAAATTAGTGCTGCTTTGGGGCCCATCACGCAGATGGACGGGACCCGGTGCATATGCTGACAGAACATTATACGTCTCTCTCCACTTCACTGTGTTAGAGGCCTGCTCGGGTGCACAGAGGCCCAAGTGGAATATTAATGTTCCCAATTCAATTTGCAGGAGCCAAAGCTACTTCCTGGATGAGCAGTGTCGACACTTCTGTGTAATGGATGATGAGCATAAAGAAAATGCGTGTTGTTGACCTAATAACAAGATAAGAACAAAGAATCAAAGTTTTTGTAAACTGACTGTTGGTGTTGTTGCATTCTCTCTACAGAATCTTTAATGAAAATCTGATGCAATTTTTCCCCCTTTTTTAAAATACATACTACATCTTCACTTGAGTATGTAACACTAGCAGAATACAGAAAAGCTCTCGACTGTGAATCACACACATAAAACACCTCTCATCCTCTTCTGCCTCCTTTGCATTTGTACGTTTGTAACCTTGTATCAGAGTGGAACAGATGCATTTAAAGCATCATTACCTGTTTTTATCAACATATACACACCGCAGATTTAATCTCTTCTTGTTAAATAATTTGTGGTTTACATTTATTGAGAGTGGTAGTTGAGTGTATATCATTTTCTGTCAGTTTTGCTCAGCTTTGGGCTCCAACGACTCGTGATAACCTCACTTTTATTCCATATAAAATCATCTCATCTAAATTGCTTAGGTGTGTAAAACTCTAATTATTCATTATATTGATAAATAAGAGCTTTGTATTCATACATATACAAGTGCTAATATTTATTTTATTCTATCTTTTCCTTTTTGTCAGTTATTTTTAGTATTTTATTGTCTTTAAACAGCATCTTGTTTACATGATAAATGTTTTCAATGTTCTTTATTAATATCCTTTGAATGAATAAACACATTTAAATTTAAAAATGAAAAGTAATAATCAAATTAACCAAAACAAAATCATCTCAGAATGAGGATTTAAGAAAAATACTGTTCATAAAAGGTTGCCAGTAAATCTTCTAGTTGCCAGTATTTCTAGTGCTTTTTAAGCAAAGGCCCAGAGGCAACATTTACTCTGGACATTCAGGGTAAAACAAAATCACTTAGAAATGAAAAAGATATTAAAAACATTTTCAGTGCATGGGTGGTTGCACTTTTACTTCAAGCTCAAGTCATCTGCCAGAGGCCTGGGACTTTGTGGGTTTGTTGCAGTATTGTAGCTGTTTCTAAACAGAGACCTCTGAAGTTGTATCTGGGGTCAAGTTGGAGCTGACAGGTTGGTGCAGTAGCATAATCATAAAACTTTGGAGCAAAAGCTCTTTGTTTTGAATTCTGGTTCAAACTTTTCCTAATTTACCTTGAACAACCTCAAATTGAGTGAGGGACCTGATAACAAAGCCATGCCAGCTTGAATGTTGCTCAAATTAACAATTTATCTATCAGATGTTGGGAAACCAGGACATTCTGATTTGAATTTGGCTGCTACTAAGGCCAGATGGTTCTAGCCTTGAGGCTTCACAGCTGGATGGCAGAATATGGCTGAAGAAGCTGTGAGATGGGTGGATGGGGACACCTGTAATCTTTAGGTCTTTGCAGGTGAGGCGGGTGTTGTCATGTCCAGAAGGGAGGCAAAAGGGGGACCAGAGATCTTCTCTGCTGCTCTCACTATGCACTGCAGTGTTTTGTGGCGGGACACGGTGCTGGTGTCGTATCACACAGTGATGCAGCTGGACAGGTTGATCTTGATTGTGCCTCTGTAAAAGATGTGCATGATGTGGACTGGGGCTCTGTCTTTTCTGAGTTTCAAGAAAAAGTAGAGGTGTGTTTTCCAGTGAGGTGATGAGATGTTGGTGCTCCATGACTTCTTCTGAGATGTGCACACCCAGGATGTTGGTGCTGGTCCACCTCTCTACAGCAGTACCATTGATGGTCAGATGGGCATGCTGGGGGTGCACTCTTCTGGAGTCCACCACAACCTCCTCTGTTTTCTCCACATTCAGATGGAAATTTGTGTCCTTGCACCAAATGGCCAGGCAGCTAACTTTACTCCTGTAGGCCGTCTGGAGTCTTGTGTGCTGGGGTGTTGTCTGCCTCAAAGCAGGTAAATAAGTTGTTTAAGCCAGTTAGCAGAGAGGTGGAGTTTTTGCAACAGGACACAAAAATAGAAAGTGTTTTGTTCATTTGCACCAAAAAGAATGCTACATGTGCAAGTGTTAAAAGGATTTTATGTTACTGTGTTCTTATTGCAGTAAAGCACTTATATATACATATATGCAAACCTTGGCTGTCAGCTGGTTCCAATTTAAGATTTAACTTTCCATCCCTTTATGCAGGTGCTTTTTCATTTTGCATCCTTCATATGTGCTTTTGCCACTGTATATATTTTAAGACACAGACCATCTTGAGAAATGGTAACAATTTTGATAAAAAAGGAAATTCTGGTAACCCTTTCCAACCTACTGATTAATAATTATTGATTCAGATATTGATCTGGCTGTAAGCCTTTACCAAACCATTGATAAGCAGTTACAATGTATTAAATAAAAAGCACAATAGTGACCTGCTTCTTGCCATTATTGAACTTTCATCAGTGTATGAACAGTGTCTTATAAATCCCTAATATTGCTTTTTAAGGCATCTGCAAACAAATTTAAAGTGCCCATGACATCGGTTTCCATGTTTTCTGACTTATCTATCATGTTGCAATGTTGAGTTCTCACCTTAAACCTGCCTGAAAGAGCAAAAAACGGCGTTCATCTGTCTCCTAGTCCAGCCAGTGAGAAGCTCTTCTAGATTTCAGACCCAGGTTTCAAACAGTTTTTTTCACTCCAGCCCGCTATGAGGTCATAGTGATCCGGACTTGCTTATATGGTAAATTCTCCGCCCACATGCACGTTCACGACACCTGGAGCGAGGCAGTGCCGCCGCCATTGACCATAGACCGTGTAGTGTTTAGTTTCAGTTTCGTTTCTCTTTCACGCGACGGCACTGCCCCCTGCTGCAGCAGAAGTGTCAGGCTGCCAAATAAGGAGAAACCCAGCAGAACCGGAAGGCGGCGCATTCTTCTGATCTCTGAGTTGCTCGTTAGAAAATAGTTACAGCATATTTTGACTTATAATGGTGCAACGCTAATCTAGAGGCATCAAAGATTACACCTGTTTAATATAAAATGATTTAAATATGGAGTCACAGGCACTTTAATCAAATTTTTTTGAAGTGGTAAACGATGAGGGGACATTTATTGTGAAGTGGCACCAAAATGATGTCTTACCAGCTGCTTTTAAACCTAAAAGGAACTGTTCTAGAACTTTAAAACAAGAAAATACAGTTCTGTAAAAGCATCCTCACAATGGATGTTTTTATAATGGCTCATAAACATATATATCGTACATTAACGTTTCTGTTTCACTTTATATGTGAGGTGACTAATACACTGCTAAAACATCCTTTATTTATAATGTATGATTGTAAAAATACAGACTAATATATGTCACACATTATCTAAGAGTGAACAGAGGACTTGAGACACACAAATTTTCATATATGTAATTGATTGTTTCTGCATTTCTTTCTGCATCCAGCTGAAGCATTTCATAGCTCAGACTGAGTAATGAGAGTATAATCTGCTGTATAAAATATTCTTGGACTCCTAATTTGAAATAACATTTTTCAAACGACACAACAACTCACAGCTGTCCTCTTCCACGTTCCCTCTCTGCTGATAATTTACTTCATGATCCTTTCTGGTTTGACGCTCATATTTAAGCTGGAATTGTAACTGCCTGCCTTTCAAGAGCCCGATTTAAAGCCTGACAAGCACCTCGCCCTCGTTTTTTATTTGTATTCTGAAGAAGCGGTGCAGCTCCGGTTATGGCCACGCTGCACAACAACGTGCACACAAAAGGTTACTTCTTTACAAAATCGGTATTGATCAGATTTGGAGCCTTAAAATCTTCAAAGGTAGAGGAGGCACCTCAACACACATCTACCCACAGTGTTCAAAAACAACAGCAACAAAAAAACACTTGTTCAAAGAAACACCTGATAGATTTTGTATAATCTCTACTCTGTGTTGCCATAAATAAGCAGAACAGGCATAAATATATTTAGAGGACAAAGATTATCTGGGATGTAGATCCCGAATTACATGCAGGAAGCAGCAGGTTGGGGGATAGGGGCGGGTGGAAACATTTAGCTTATCCTCATTGTGAAATCTTAGTCTTGGCTATAGCCACCCGGCTCCGCTTAATAACAGTTTAGGCTTGGTGTTTCCATGGCGACCAATACTTGATTGCTTGCCCTAATCTTTTTTAATGTGGCTTAATGCTGTTTGTATCTCTGAGTGTGATTTTCTCTCTCTCTCTCTCTCTCTCTCTCTCTCTCTCTCTCTCTCTCTCTCTCTCTCTCTCTCTCTCTCTCTCTCTCTCCTGATGCTGTGCAGGATGAATGAGTGCACTGTGACATCACAGGATTCATGGGGAAGGAGACATTCCCTGATTGACCTTTGACCCTTAAAATAACTTCCAAATGTGCTTTTAGTGGACATGCTTCTGCTAAAGCTGTTTAATGGAGGCAGTGTGCTACAGATAGAACATTAACGGTGTTAGTTGGAGATCATTTTACTTATATATAAAAAAAGTTGAATAATTATTTTTTTCGCACCTCTGTCTTTCTCACTCTCCACCCACGGTCTGACTTGTTTCCTCAGACTCTTCATCTCATTTTTTCTGTCTGCTGAGAGTTGGATTCTTTCGCAGTTTCACAGTTAATGTCTTTCTTCATGTCCACATGGAAAACAACTAGCCCTTTATTTTACCAGGATACAGCCATCACAAGCACAGTTTATTGTTAATTGTCAGCTTGGTGATTTGAAAACAGTACTTCTCAGCCATCAGGATGCAAAAAGATTGTACCAAACACAAAACTCTACTGAGATCAAATTGCAAAATGTAATATTTCAGATGTTTTGCAATTAAATACAGACAGCAACACCTAAAGGCATAATTAAAATGAAATTGAGCCTGTCAGTCTTCCCAAAGACCTGAAGGTCTGAATGCTGAGATATTAAATCAATACTTTGAAAACACCCATCCAATCTCACACACACCATCTAGACCTGATGGATGGTGCCATGCACTTTCATGCAAATCAATATCTTAACTTATTAGGTATACTACGATGGGGGGGAGGATCACATTGGTATAATTTCTGCAAAAAGCTGCATAACAAAATTCATCATGGATACATAAACAGTTAGGACAAGAAGGTTCCTTCCACAGCCAATGAGAAAAAATAACAGAATGTTGAATTAGAATTTTTTTTTGACATTTTATTGCAAAAAAATCAAATTATTAGTTAAAAGTTTTCCATGTGGTGACGAATCAGCCACCATTCATTAGGTGTACTACAGGATTACTACTTTCCTTAGAATCTATTGTGCCAAACCTTTTAGGTGTATTTTTCACTCTGGTAGAGGATCTTAATGAATTCAGTTTTAAGATAACATTAATCTAATATGGTAAATTTATTTTAAAAGTTCAGATTTTCATGTTTTAGTTATTAAATGGTTTAAAATTGTAAGAGCTTAATAATAAAATTATTTAAATGAATAAATAATAATAAAAACTAATAATGTGTGCATTAAGCTTTACCTTTTTTTTTTACTATAAATACAATCAGGTTTTATGGGTGTGATTTTAGATGAGGCTGAATTAAAGAGGATCTGGAAATACATTTTGGAAAACAATTTAACAAAATTTTCTATGCTCGTTTAATCTTATATTGATATATAATATACAATATATAATACAATACTATATATATATATATATATATATATATATATATATATATATATATATATATATATATATAACAAAAGAAAAGGGGGGGAAATCCAGTTTTAAACAATATGAATATCCCAAATAAGAAAATGTAAATATTCCTGAGCAGAAAAGACAATTAAAAAGACAATGGGGCGAAAAATTCCAACCCTCACCCTGTCTCTTTCTATCCACTTGAAAATGTAAAGCACCAAATAATTACTCGTAAAATCGGGTCAATCCAAAGTTTTCCTCAAATGATACTTTAACCATGTTTTTTGTCAATTTTTCCCCACAAAGTCTTGTAGTTTTTGTGTCTGGTCACATAAACTATATTTCAATTCATAAAACTTGCTCGTGCATGTAGGGACATCTGAGAATGACTTCATTCAGTTTGTGGGTATGAAAGCCACAGCACTGGAGATACGAAAGCACCTGTTGCCCATTTATAGTCTGAAAAATCTAGTATGTGGATATTTCTCATTTGCACATTAATGTTAATTTGTACAGAAATGTAAGGAAGGTTCACATGACACCTCAGTATCAAGCTGTCATGTGATGGAGCATATCGAAGCATCGCCAAAGAAACCTGGAGTCTGTGTGACTAATGTTACACAATAATGTTTAGATATAGTTACATACAGAGACATAAATTAAGTGCATGCAAAAGAGTAACCAGATGGATGTTTTTTCTCCTTATCACATGCATACAAACACACCCCCACACACATTCAGGAGACCCAACCTGTCCTCTGAACAGTGCAGATGTAAGTCTGGCAGAAGTGCAAGCCCAGCTGGCAGTGTGTGCATCTCAATGGCAAACTGGGGTTCTGTTGAAATTATAGATGTGGCAACAGATGTTTGGCAGCGATGTTATGTTTGTGTGCCACAGTCTGCATGTTTACTTGTGAGGGTGTGCATGTTTTAGTGTGTGCTTGTACTCTTGCATTTGTTTGTGAGTTTATCAAATGTTGCATTCTTTGAGTGTACACGCGCTCAGTTTTGTGTTCATCTCTCCATGGCTTTGGGAGATAACTTGTGTGCACATGTTTATGCGTGCACAACTCCATGGAGATGAATTAGAGGAATTTTGAATTTATGTGAGTGGTTGAACATGAGCGGCTGCCTGTGGTTTTCTTTGCAGTATTGATAGTGGATTGTTACAGAAGGCGAGTGAGGCCTGTGGCTGAATAAAACAGAGGAGGAAATAAAAGAAAGATAAAGAAGAAGGTGATCAGGGAACAAATAAAGAAGAGGCAGTGGGAAAAAAGGCTTTGACAGAAGGATTGAAGTGGATGAAAATAGAGGAAAGTGGCGCAAGGGAGTGGAAGGAATTAGATAGACAGGTTATATAATTTTATTGTATTTTCTTTCTGAAAGAGTAAAAGCTTGGCAAAAAGGATGAGGATGAATGTGGATGAGGGAGACTGATTCATGTCAAGCATACAGAAAGTCACAGAATGCTAAAAGAAACTAGAAAATAAGTTTAAAAGTACAGATTGAATCTGGAGAGTGTAAAAATAACTGCCAGACAGTTTTCCCCCATTGTTTTGTTTTGCATCTGTGTAATTAATAAAACTTGAAGAACCACTATGCATTCAGACCTCCCACTGGCCTTTTCTTCAAATAATCAAATCAGCGACATACTTTTCACCTCACGGCTGTCAGTCATTTTCAGCATGTGCTGACAGACATGACAGGCAGAGCAAAGCACGGAACAAGACACGGAAGGAGAGAAAAAGAAAGATGGGAGAGAGTAGGTGGGTGGGAGGGGATGCAGAATGCTCAATGGGCAGAGAGAGGTAGAGAATGATGGGGAGGGGTGGTGTGAAAAACATCAGAAATATGAAGGATGAAGAAGCACAAAGGAAAAGCAATATCTGCAAGTGATGCTGAGAGTTTGTGCTGGTGGAATTTAAGCAAGGTCTCAAAAAAGGAGGGATGATGAACAGCAGAGGGCTGCAGAGAGAGTTGTTGATTAAAGAAACAAAAAAAACTGAAAGACATAGTGAAAACAAGTGAGAAAGAGAGGGGGAGAAAGAGATGAGCCAAAAGAGATAGACACTATTGCCATAATTAAAGCTGAGGATGAGGTCACTGCAGGGGACATGGTGCAACTTTAATAGCCCAGAGATTTGGCCAGAGGCCCATCGGCCCTTTAACTCTGCATTAAGCTGATTACCCCCACATTTAACCAAATACCACCGCCCACACCCGCTTCTCGCCTAATATCGCTTTAACTAAAACATTTTTGGGGGGGTGAGGGGCAGGAGAGAGAGAGTGCAAAGGGCAAAGCCTGAAATTCATTTAATTTGCCGGTCTCATCACATAGTCAAAGTCGGTGTGTAATTTGTACATTTTCCTCTAATTCTTGGGTATTGTTGCTTTTTTAAAATATGCCATTTGTTCATTTTTCCCCCTAGAGTGCTACAAGTGGATCACTTGAATTATACACGGTGTGTAAGCGCATATTGTTTCCTGAAATGAACGGTTGACTTGTTGGAGCTCTCTGTGGAAGGGTTAGGTGCACTGAGGTTTAATACCAATAATTGCAGCTTTGGGTGAATGACTCATTGTTTTAATGCAGCTGTGGTTAACATCACAATCAACAAAATGATTCTCTTCATGTTTGTTTTAAAGCAGCAGACAGAATGCAGCTCATGAAAAAAGCCAAAGCATATAGGGATCAACAGTACTCGCTGTGTTTCTCATGCACACATACGTATATCCAGTGGCCTCGATACAGGCCTTTGACTCCAGACATCTTTATGTGGCAAAAGGCTTAGAAAATGTGTACTGTTTTTAATTCCTAAATCCAGTTTCTCACTGGACTCTTAGTGAAGAATTAGAAACACAAAATGACAAGAAAATATGTCATTTTTTCATTGAAGTCAAACAGAATTGGAACATAAACCAGTTCTGCAAGATTTTTTTTTTGTGGCCAAGTCCAGTAGAAATTATGACAGAAAAAGTGGGACAATTCTGAATTATTTTTCCACAATTTAGTGAAAATTTTTCATAATAATGAAAAAACATTTTTTTCATTTTATTTGCTATGAAGTTACCAGCCCCGTCCAAAGTTGTCTCACATATTTTTGCACTTCCTGAATCTTGGAAACTCAACTGAGGAGTTCCAGATGCCCATGATAGCATTTATAAACACCCACTGAAACTTTGGGACAGTTTAGAAATTCCCAGTTGCATTTCAGTGAGACGCTGGTTCATGTCAACCAGGCTTTATTCTCAATAAAGGCAGACTATAACAAACTAAATTACCTTGATTTAAAATGCTTGAATGTATAATTCAATTTTAAATCCCTTGTATGTACGCTAACATGTTCATGATGAAAGATGCATGTAGGCTAATTCATTAGCAATAAAAAATTACCCAGTAGCTCATTACTGGTATCTAGAAAAAAATTCTCACATACACAAGAAAACATACAAAGTAAGATCCCCACAAAGATTTAAACCATCAATCGTCATGGTAACCACCACACCACTGTGCAGGTCTGAGGAGAAATCATTTTGTTCTGGTTCAGAGGTGACACTCAGATTTTGGTATTGAATGTTTTGTACCTATCAGCACACATTGGTGCAGTTCTGTTTGTGACAGAGACCCTAGGTTGGTGGTTTCCTTCCAGTAGACCACATGTCTGGTTGTCACACTTGACTGAACTTGCAAAGCCTTCCTCTGTAGCGTACAGGCTGCAGGCCTGTACTCTGACTCCCTTCTCTCTGTAATTCACTCCCTCTTTGCAGCCACAGGATTAACATCGCAGGATGGAAGTACTTCAGCAAATTCTGCTATACCCTGCAGCGCTGCCACCGTTTGGACTGCATTGGATTGAAGCTCTCCCCTCAGAAACAAGTCAAAGTGGTGTGTGAGAAACATGTTTGGAGCCTTTTAACCCTCTGGGCGCCAGAGTTTTTCCAAGAAAATCATCTTTTTTGACATTACAATTTCAAAAAGTTGTAACTTTAATATGGTTAGAGATAAAGGCATACTGTAAATGAGAAAAATGTTCAGTTTGAATCAAAGTTTGTGATTGGAACAAATTCACATATCTAATTTTCATATTATGACGTCATCATGCAGCAGCACCATTGGGTGTGTAACTTTTACTGGTATTTACCCTATCTTTATTTTTACAGTTTTGATTTTATGTGTGTGTATATATATATATATGTGTGTGTGTGTGTGTGTGTGTATAAAAAAGTAAAAGTATATAATCCATCATCTAAAGAACATACAGGAAACCAGTGGGCTCAGAACTGGACAGACCTGTTTCCAAACACTCAACAGGTTCATCAAAGTGTCTGATGCACCTGTGATGCTCTTCATCATCTCCCGGGAAAACCCCACCATCAACATCCTCATTTACAGAGGGACAGTGAACGCTGCATTCCGTCTATTTACAGGTTTTTTCTCCCGCGGGATCTGCTGAGTTTGCCGCGAATGTTTACATTTCCGCTCCTTTTGTTACTATTCGCGGTGTTTTTACTACCCTTGCTTGCTATGGACACCACATCCTTCCTCTCTGGACACCGCAAAGCAAAGCTGAACCGAACAGAACCGGACCTATGAGCTGCTTTTGGGCCGTCATGGCGAACCGGGTCGCTCTCACTGCCTGCAGACAGAGCTGCAGTCTCCCTGGACGACTGATCATCTTCATCAGAGGTGGATTTTCCTCTTCAGAGTCTGAGTCAGCCATTACCTGATGAAGTGCTTGGTGAACAGTGAACAGAAGTCTCCTCATAGTAAGTTTTCTCCTCTCTCCTCGCTCCGAAACTCGCTCTGAGCGGCGCGGCAGCGGTAACCACTCCCCTCCCGTCTCCTCCGACGGGAGGAGGTTTTTAAACTCCTTTTTCTCCAAAACTTTCAATATAAACACACCCAAAAATGTTGCTTAGTATGAAGTTACAGGTGTCCATGATCTTCTGATGTAAAGTAGAAACTAAAAAACGGCTCATGTCAGCAGCTGTGGCTCGTTAAACTCAGTAATGACGCTTGTCGCAATATTGCGACTTTGGCGCCCAGAGGGTTAATGAACACCAGGAATATGCAGAAATAGCAGATCAATACTGTCAGTGGCAGCAACGTTTAAATGATCCACATAACTTTTCCTGGACTCGGCTGACAGTTCACCTGCTTGGTTGTGTTCGGTTTGTTCTGGTATGACTGTTTTATCTTATAAACAAATAGACCAAACTTTCTATTCTCAGTTTTAATGAAATTAAAAGGAAAGTAGTGATCTGACACTGGTGTTAATGCTGCTTTTAAAAAGTTTTTACTCTGAAGTGTTCATTCACAACTCATTTTTAAATACATTTCAAGTCTATGTCGCCTTTTCCAACTCTTCCTGATCCTTTGATATCCACGCTGACTTCAAAGCAGTGGGCTATAGCGTTACCTGATGCTAATAGTCCACATGAAAGAGAATTTGTATGAGGTGTGAGCATCAGGGACTGGCGAAGCCTCTTGGGGGGACCCCCTCTCTCTTCTTCGCCAGCCCCGACAGTCTATTCCTGAGCTTCTAGTTAGTCATGACTTCTAAAAGACCTTCAGATATACAGCCATAGATAGCATGCCCCCACCAATGGGCTGCAAACCTCTTAAACATGAGCCACAGAACAGTGAAGGCCAGTTCAAAAGGTTTAGACTGTCTGGGCCCTGATGGATTACCTGGGTGTTGTTTGGGTTGAATGACTTGACAAATTTGAAGACAACTTCTAAATTGGGGCCTTGTCCAGTCAGAAAGAGCTCAGACTCTTGTCTGGGCCAATAGGAATATTATAATTCAGTTCTACAGCTTGAAGCGGCCCCGTGGTTAGAACAGCTATACATCATCCTGCCAAACCAGGAGTCTAGAGGTTCAAATTGGCTACAGCCACACTACAAGAAGATAGGACCTGATTAGCATGAAGTCAGCTGAAACATGTCAAGATGTTCAAGGCCCATTTGTTTGTTCATTCATTTACTCACTTACTCGTTCACCAAGGAGACTTTATTTTTGTCTAACAGCAAAGTGTTCAGTGGTCTTGCCAAAAAATCAGGGTTTACCCATATGTGTGAACCCAGAGTGAATTTAAATTAACTCTCCTTCTCGCGTTCTCCTTTTGCCCAAATATGTTTCACACGAAATTAGAAACATAACTGTACTCAAAGCAGAGGATAACATTTTGATCATTTGTGTAAATGCAGACTTTGGACTGGTTGTCTCTCTTTTTCTACAGAGAGATGAGGTCAGAATCAGGGGGAGGAACGTTGTGTTAATGATGTGCAATCAGACTGCAGCAATGCTGTCTGGAGATGTAAACCTGAATCAGAAGACAAATAGATGAACATGGACAGCTCTAAAATGCAGAACTACTTCATTTCTTCTGACATTTTTTTGTCTAAAATGATATTAATGAGGAAGTGTATTTATTTATCAAATACAATTAAATAGCAGCTATTTTTCACTGCCTCTTATTTAAATTAGGCCTATTTGTTAATGGGTACCAGCTCTAAGATTTACTTTTGAATGTTCAGAAGGTGCAGAGGTTTATTTTTATGAATTTTTATTGCATACAGATGTTTTAAATATTACTCAAACATTTCAGATTGATTTATTAATGCATATTTTTGTGGGAGGAAATTTATGATTGTGTTTCAAATAGATGCTGTTCTGGATTTTATCTGACTTGATTTTACTTTTGTCGGTGGTTGATTGGGCCCAATTTCGTAAACATCTCCATGACTTTTGCTATATCATGACCATAACTTCAGTTTCCAGAAAGATGCTTCAACATCTCATTGTAGTGTCATGAAATTCAAGGTCAAAGGTCAACTGGCCGTTTTCCCTTCACCTTAACACAGATTCACTCTTACCCTATTTCTGCTGCACCAGCTTCAAACCATAACATTCCAGGAATATCAGCTACCCTGACCTTGCACGTGGAGTGTCGTCAGAACTCACTCCCACAATCTCTCCCACAGCAGACAGGATCCTGAAGAAGAAGAAAGAAGTGATTTAATAATCCATCCATCCATCCATTTTCTGTAGCCGCTTAATCCTCCACAGAGGGTCGCGGGGCAGCTGGTGCCTATCTCCAGCGGTCAAGGGGCGAGAGGCGGGGGACACCCTGGACGGGTCGCCAGTCCATCGCAGGGCCACACAGAGACGAACGAGACAAACAACTACACACCCACTCACACCTAAGGACAATTTACCAGCCCAATTAGCCTGACAGTCATGTCTTTGGACTGTGGGAGGAAACCGGAGTACCCGGAGGAAACCCACGCACGCACGGGGAGAACATGCAAACTCCACGCAGAGAGGCCGCAGAGCCGGGACGCGAACCCACGACCTCCTTGCTGCGAGGCAACAGTGCTAACCAACTGCGCCACCATGCAGCCGTGATTTAATAATATTAAAGTATATTTTCAATGCATTCTATTCATGCTAAGGTTAATTACTTTTCAACATTGATAGTTTAAGCTTTAAACAATGATTAGTCAAATGCATCATTTTAAATCTTAAATCTATCTGTTTTTATGAATTGATGAGTTATTTCACTCGTGCTTTCTTACAAAGTAAAATCATGAATAGTCATGTTATATATTTTAATATATGTGTTAATAATGACAATTATATTGAATTGACTTCATTATATTAAAGTTCCCTTCATAGGTCTTTTAGAAAAATGTGAACTCTGACTTGTTAGCACCTTATTTCCCCACCTAAATTCTGATTGGACAGCTTAGATACTCAAAAGAGTTTACACTTCCTCAGAACCTCAGTGTTCCTGCCCATTGCTAATCTGAACCCTGATGGAAACCAATCCAGCTTTTCAACATAACTTTTAGTGGCAAAAGAGCAGATTCCTTTCTAACCAAAACAACCCATTTGTAACCGGCTAAAATGCATCAGACTTGATCATGTGGCTTTCAGTAGATGTAAGCTGCTGCATTCAGAGGACAACCTCAGGCCAGCGGGCCGCATCCAAGGGACCTCTGACATTTGAATGCCAGAAGCAACCACTTTGATCCTGGGGACAACCACACCTCACTTTCGTTGACTGGACTTCTCCTTGGCCGTCGGACCTACAGAGGAATCTCCTTCATCATCAGTAAGCCTTTTTCAGCCAGTGGCAGATGGTCTATACACTTGATAACTAAATTTAACATCTAAATTAAGATCTATAAATTCAGCAATATTAGTCTTATAAAATCCAGACATCAATTTTTCCTAAAACCATTAATAATACACCTTATAACATCATCATCATGTTTCTAAGTGCTTTATTAATGTTTTAGCTAAGATCATGTTCCATCATCACTTTTCTCTTCTGTCATTATCATTAGGCAAAATTTATAATAATAAATAGATTTTTACAAACTATATTTTTGTCTCTGTATCAGATTTTTATAGGTACTGATTCTCTGTTTATCCAAAAATAATCTAGATTTTAAATTTCAATATATATTAATCATTTAAAAGGTTGATGAGCTAAAATCTATGATTCATCCTAAATGTTAGATGTTTAATATTTTATTGAAAATGTATTAAATGTAGCACGTTCTATAATGCTACATCATTCAAGTTTCAGAAGCACAACAACACGTTGGAGGATGTATTTTCTGCATTCTTAAAAGAGAATGTGTGAAAAGAACAAATATCAGACTGTAATCCAATGGACCAAGTGAAAAAAGTTCATGAAGGTCAAACAGAAAAGTTCACCAAGAAGAAATTGAAGGCAAAAAAAAAAGTAGAGGCACAAAATAATTCAGAGCTCTTTTTGGTCATGGAGAAATAAAAAGAAAGTCTAAAAATGGAAACGTACATGTCCGTACATCATATCGTTCTGCTAGGGTCGCCCAACCTTCGTGAGCATGAGCAGCCCAGATTTCTGTAGCCGTGTGTGTTGCAGTACCCATCTTCTCCAGCTAAAGTGGGGGCACTATAGATAAGACTG
Source organism: Callopanchax toddi (assembly GCA_006937965.1). NCBI lineage: Eukaryota > Metazoa > Chordata > Actinopteri > Cyprinodontiformes > Nothobranchiidae > Callopanchax > Callopanchax toddi. The sequence goes on from SSNR01000196.1 coordinate 520,478, forward strand.
ACATAGATGAAAAAACAACACTCTTGATTTAGGTCCCAACGCCTGGTTGGAGTCTTACCTCATGTGGAGGAGTTTAAGTATCCATCCTGGGGTCTTTTTCACGAGTGAGAGAATCAGGGAGTGTGAGATCAACAGGTGGATCGGGGCAGGGTCTAAAGTGATGGATGCTGAACCGGTTTGCTGTGGTGAAGAGGGAGCTGAGCCAAAAAGCAAAGCTCTCGATATACCAGTCGATCTATGTATGTTCCAATCCTCACCTATGACCTATGGCTAATGACAGAACAAGATCACAAATACAAACGGTTGAAATGTTTCTTTTTCAAGGTGCTCAGCCTTAGAGATCCAGAAGGAACTCGGTATAGAACCACTGCTCCTCCAAATCAAGAGGAGCCAGTTGTAGTGGTTCGGGCATCTGGTCAGGATGCCTCCCCGGGGAGGCGTATGGTGTGTCATGTCGACAGGAGGCCGCGGGGTCGACCCAGGACAAGCTATCTCAAGGCTGGCCTGAGAACGCCTGGGGGTTCCACCGGAGGAGCTGGAGGCGGTGGCCGTAGAGAGAGCCATCTGGGATTCTAACCTGGATAAGCAGAGAAAGGCAATGCTGGGTACATACTGAGTGAGGAGACTCATTATTAACATTTGGATAAATAATCACTTAAGGACCACCAAGACATAAAAACTGTCAAAAAGCTTTTAAGAAATCACTATTTTTCTTCTTCCTGTCTTTAAAAACAAGTTACACATCTGCTCATTACCACCATTATACAGTGAAAACTGGAGCCTGCTGTGGTGCAATGCTGTGCACAAAATTATAAAAGACAACAGTGTCACGCACAAACAGTTTACCTATGAGCACTATGAAGAGCTGTCTGCAGGAAAACTGAAGCCCTATCAAACTTATTCAGGTGAAATTCAGTTAGACAACATTCAGAACCATTTCATGAGACTCAGTAGTAAATGTGATCTCCCACACAGATAGGCAAAAACATGAAGCTCAAATTTTCACATACAGTAATATAATAAGTTCATTCTACATTCCTTTGTTTGCTTTACATCAACCCCATGTCCACTAACTCCCAGCAGCATCTTTTCTAGGGACCTAACTGTTTAAGTATTAACTCTTTGTATTAATAATTAGTTCAATGTGACATTAACTATAGCAAGAACGCCTGTAACTCTTTATTAAAGATGACAGTAAACAAAACAAGACTTTAGTCTCTGATCATAAACACTTTCTAACTGCATCAATGTTGAAACATGTGAATTTGACACGTTCAACACAGAAATATTTAAAGGAAAAGTTTTTTTCCTATTTTATGTAAAAATGCTTTTAGCTTCTGCTCTTAGAAATGCATGACTCTTTCTCAAGGTCACTAATGAATAAGAGACTGAAACGTTTTTATTTTAGATGACTTGTACTACACCTAACCATGACTCATGGTTGAGGCAAGTCACTTTGGATTATTTTTTGCTGAGAATATCAAGAGTAGAGCTTATTTCTTCCTCCATTTAAAAAAAAATTGAAAAAAGAGAAAACTCTCTCTCCAAAGCAATAAAAAGTTCATTGTGTTTTCACAGTTTTCTCCTGCACAGTTGTGGTTCTGAGGTTTGATTTGATTCCTAAAAGCGCCGCGGCTGCCTAAACCTCCTTTTCATTTGACTCTAGTCATTTGGAACATTTTCTCATTCAAAACGGGGCTTTGATTAAAAACAAAGGGCTGCTTATCTCAAAGGGCTGGGTTTCTTCCCCCAGCCTTTGAAAACGGCTCACAGCAAATTATGGTAAATAAGTGTACAAAAGCTTCTCCTTGTGCTTATGCAGGTCAGCTTCCCTCAAAACATCGCCCTACAATATGCCCGACAATAAAGTGCTGTCATGCATGTGGGCACAACAAATAATGCTGATCTCTGTCTGTGCTCTGTGTTTGTGTTTCTTTTTCTGCTACCTCATTTCCTTGCTTTGCTTTAACATGAATCAGCGGCAGATGGAGAGACTAATAATTTCCGACAACTACTGATAGATGGCTTATCTCTAAGGAGAGTGGACCTCATGCAGGCTGCATCAAATGATAACAGCTTTTTCATGTTCCAAATTAATTCCTGAACATAATAACTAGAGGCAGTTTGGTGAAAAGAGGATTTCATTTATAATTAAACAACTCTCCTTCAGATGATTTTTAAACAACTCAAAAGCTTTTGCCTCTAAAGTTCTAACCTCTGAACAATCACGCGGGGAAACAGGAAGTGTGCAGAAAAGATTATCAGTGACTTTGGCCGAGTGAAAACATGCCACATCTTTGTTCTGGTGCTTTAGCCCCTTTTAATTCTATTTATAGGAATGTTCTCCTGAAAATAAAAGTGCTCTCTTGCTGTCACTGTTCTAATCAAAAGTTCATGTTATCATTCTCTTTCTCATCTATGGAGGCAATTTATTTGGTGTCACACGATTGCACCCCAATTTCAATTCATTCTAATGTTAATCTTGTGACACGTAGTCTCTTGCAACAGAGCTGCTGAGGAGTACTGGTAATGGAATTTAAATCAAGCCACGTTCCAAGCCTAATTCTGAGTATCAGGAGGATCAGTTTCAGATAATGACAGCCAGTGATTTCTGTCCACACTGTTAAGCAGAATTTGTTGCCCTTTGTTAAAATACCTGCTTCTTGAGGCCCGGTTGCTCATGTCTCGCATTACATTACATCCAGTTGCATCACGCTGAACCCCTTTGAAGTTCCAGTGGCACTCCTTACCTCCTTATTCAGCTTCAACTCCTTTGACCCAAATATAAAGATAATCATGCACCCAAAGAAAAAAAAAAGTATGATCTTTTAAAATCTATCTGCTCAAGTGTCACAATCAAGAACAGGGTCAATGTCAGTCACTCTTGAGCACCTGTTTCTGTGTTTGACATGACAGTTCAAACAGAGTTGCTTTTTGTGGTCTTGTTTTTAACGAGCTGGTCTCAGATCTGAGACCTCTCGCTCCTCTTATCTGTCAGTTATTAACGTCGCGCCAGGACTGGATTCAGTGGGGATTCATTTGAGATGTTTTGTGTTGTTCTGTCTTGCTTTCCGTCAATACTTCATCTCACTCAATAAGTAATCTGATCATATTTCCCTCCTTTATTGCACCTCCTACTCTGTGTATTTAATTTAGCATCTTCTCCCTCTGCGCCCCTCCCCCGCCTGACAAGTTTTCTCTAACTCCTTCCTTCCTTTCGTTTATGCTTATCCTTCCTCTGCTGATACTTCCTTATCACTTGCTCTGTGCACGTCCTAATGCTGTCTCACTCTGTAGAGCGAGACATTGTGTGCCTGTGCTGCCGGTCTCTAAAGAGCAAAGTCGGCTAATGCATAGCAAACACCAACCAGCCAAGCCAGGCATGCATAACACTAAAAGATGGGCTCTTGATTTTTGAATTGCAGCAGACACTAACACCCTCTATCCCACCAATATATTCCAATAAGCTCCTTGTAGTTTGTACAGCTTAGACTACCAACATATGTAGTCGATCACGGCTGAAATTATCAGTATTCTCACCAGGTGTCTTAATCGCCAATAGGAGCCATGCAGGGAGTTACAGCACAAGAGAGACCTCTGCCCGTCTCTCGCTTTCAGTATCGCTCACTCCTTCGTCTCAGTGCTATCTTTTATTCACCCTAGAAGTAATTTCATATTCAATTCATGGAGACTGAGGAGCCATTGCACATTGTTGCAAATGCAGGTCATTTGTGACAGCTAATAGATGCTAAGTGGAAAGAAAGATGTACTGCTTTGAATTTGCCAACATTTCAAGCTCACAAATTTGCTAATGAAGTTGCAAATGAATCAGTCAGTCAGCAGCAGCATGAAAAAAGACGTTAGGCTGCTGGGCTAACATTACTTAGACCTTTATAAGGCTTAAAATTTGGCACTGAACTCTTAACCCAACACTGAATACATCAAAGTGACTTTTTAAAATCTAATTTTAAAGTTCCTCCAACTCAGGTTTCTTTGGGTTCACGGTGTACTGTGCAAACTTTGAAGAAGATTAGAAAGCTCCACATAAAAGCCACTGAAAAGAATAGTCTAAAACTAGGGAACAATAGGCAATTATGACACAAAACAAAGATTTGCAGCACGATATAGACCTATGTGACCTATTCATAGAAAAAAGACACTATAATGATCAGTTTACCGGTCTGATTGTTTCAGGATATTTTTACTATAATATCAATAATTCAACATAAAAGCGAGGGGACAATGTCTTACTATTGCAGTTGATGATCTTACAGCCTCATTTGTTTCTCTTGAAGTATACACATCCTAGATCTGCAAATTCCCACTTCTCTGTCGTCCTTTACTGCCTTTTTGTAGCTAAAATGGGGACATATCTCAGTGCAAGGCATGTGCTTGCATGTGAATTGATAAAAACATGAGCTGAAACAAAGTGAAATCAGGTCTAAGGATGGAGATAAAGGCAGCATGCTATATGTCAGCGATACCACAAATTGTTCTATTTCAGAGCCAGAGTGAGTGAGAGAGAGGGAGACCTTGACAGTGTTAAATTGCCCATTTCATTATTGATAGGCATCAGAGGCAAAAGTCAGTCATCCCTTTTGATTGACAGCTGACTCTTTGCCACTGATTTTCCACGTGAGAGAAAGTGGAGGTGAGTGAACCCATGAAGGATGTGATGATCTAATTTCACTTCAAATAAAGCACTAAAGGTGCAGAAAGACAGGCAGCGTAAACATACTAAAAATGGAAAAGTCTAATGCAAATGTATTGATTTAATTGCCAAAATAAGCAATAATATTTAAACTAAAGTGTATAAATCAACAGCATTGAGGTAAATATATGACTCAGTGTATCAATTTTAATGTAACAAATTAAAAACAGAAGCAGGTTCTTTAAATGAGAGGATTTGTTTTTTGAGGAAGAAAAATGAGTAAGAGAAAGTAGATCATAAACCACTGCTTACTCCAGAGCATGTTAGTCTCCACATGTCACTGAAGTCAAAGGACCAGGTTAACTAATGACCTAATAATATATCATTTTACAGAAACTTTGTGTTTTGACTCTCTGAGGCTCGCCTGTTCATCTGGATTTCTCGTGCACTAGAAATAAGCTTGTATCGTCTCCTCTCTAATAAAAGCCTGTGTTCAAACAAAGCCAGGGTCTAATGCTCAGCACAAACAAATAAAGGCCAGACACTAATAAAAACTGGAAAACACATCTAAGAGTCCTCAGCCATGATAGAAAATCTCTGATGCTGCTCAGGCGTGTTGTTGTTTTCAGCTAAAAGCCAATGTCAGAATGACATTCTTACTGACTAAAGCTAATGGTGAGTTGACTGTGTTTTGTGGTGAAAAAACACACAATTTAATTAAATCGAGCCAGCAGCACAGCGACTGTAGATTTGTTAAAGTAAAGATATGATGTCAATCATCTCCGTCTGGTGCTGCAGACACATTTTAGAGGAAGGTGATGCATGAATCAGAGATGGGAACTCGAGTCTGTCTTGGACTCGAGTCACACTTCAGTTCTGCAAAGAACAACTCATGACTTTACTTGGACCATCTCTGTAAAGACTTATGACCTGACACTGACTTGAGGTTTGAATGTTGACCTTTAACAGTCTTTTTTCATGTAATCAAAAAGGAAATTAAGTTTGTTAGCCACAGACGGTAGGTGAAAATGAACTAATTTGTATTGATTCACAAAGGCACATAGTGCTCAATCAGATCGGTAGAGTAGCTGGAGTCACTCCAGTTTTCAGATTAACATTAGATGCATCAGTTTAGTACATCAACTAATACTCTCCAAAAAAAATCTGCAAAAAATAATTTGTGATTCAGAATTTAAAATTTATCAACTACATTCTGAAGCTGCTGAGCTACTGAAAGAGCGTTAAATACATCAGCTGTCTGGAAGGTTTTATATTTTCCTCCAAGCATCATTTTTGTGTTCTATTTGTCAACTGTGATTTTAGTTTTTTAACTGATATTGCAATCTGCTGAATATGCAACAACACCAGTATAAGACAAATAAACGTTTTGGTCAATTTGGCTTGGATGTCTGAAAGAACTGAGGATCAAATATGAATGAAGTATTTAATAACACATTTTTTACTTCTTATGCTACATTTCACAAACAAAAAGTCCAAAAAATATTTGAGTTGATAAAATTTACTTTAGCAATGGAGACGATGACAAGAATCAGATGAGAAAATGATCAATTGAGACAATGAAGATTTGAGACTTGACTTGGAAAAATGACTTTTGAACATCTCTTATTTAGTAAACTATAACTTTAGTTTTAAAGGCATGAAAGCTGAATGATATATCTGCCTACATTAGAATGAAGGTACTTCTATATTATTACCAGTCTATAACCAGGTAAAATACATTATTTTGCAGTAAGATCAGGAACCATCCTCTAAACACAATGACTTAAAGTATAAAGATATTTATCTGGACCAGAGTGTATCTTCTAATAAAACCAAACACGTCTAATGTAGATAGTTTATGCTTATTTTTTGCTGCTCAGTTTATTTCCTAGAAAGCTAGGTTAACGAGTTTGTGGCATTAAAATTCATGCGGAACAAAAATAGAAACTGAAAAAACTTCTAATTAAATGTTAAGATTTTGCTCTGAACTGTGATCTCATATTTTAAACACATTTTCCACCCAGTCCTCTGCAGCCCCATTATGAGGACCTTGTCATTTGTTTATCAGTGAAGTGTTATCTGTCAGCGTCTAACACTGCTGCGGTCGGTGTGTCAGGACAACAACACCTCGGGCATCTGTCAAAGACACCAGGGTTCTTGATAAAACGGTAGCGTTTCAAGCACTGGGAATTAAACTTGTCTGTGAAAATTCCACAGCATTTGGCACTTTAACTCCCTGTACAACAGAGCATTCAGAAACTGTACTAATAGGGATAAAAGTGACTCCCCCACCCCTTGGAACAGCCCAGCCATTATGTGCATCCAACCACATAAAACCATTTTCTTTTCATAATTAAAATCTCACTGTTTTGCTTGAAAAAATTGACCCCTCTTTGTCCTGTTTGACTTCACGTTTAATATTTGATCATTTCATTGGGCCTTTAAAATCCCAGCCAGGGAGAGATTATGTCCCATGAGCCATTGGTAGGTTTTTAATGTAATAAAAAACATGACACAATAATCTGTGTTGTAGTTTCAGACATAAAACCCCCCCTAAAACTACATAAATAAACACATGGAATATAGTTATAATAAAACTATAAAATGATCCAAAGTGAATGAATGCTGTGAATACATTTAATAGTTTAAGACCTGAGGTTAATTATAGCATTATAAGCTTAACTAGGCAATGAAAAACCTTTTTTAAATTTAAGCTTGTTTATAATAAGGATTTGTTTTTTCAGGTGTAAACAAGTTGCAGCCACTCTTTTATAATTCACAGCCTATAGTTAGTTAGTCAGTTGGAACCAACCCAGGCATGCTGGCTCTTTTTAAACCACTCCTTATCCACTTTTGTTCGGTTTCCTCAACAAGAGCCAAGTAATGACTTTGTTGGACTGCTCTCCACTCTGCCTCTTTAGTCCTGGCATGTCCACAGTGGTGGCCCTCCACCAGGCAGGTTTTATCTGCCTCCATGTGCAGCATGCTGCCACTAGCATGGATCTGCCTTCTCATATGGCCTGCCAAGCCGGACTGCCATTTGGTATATGCAAACAACTCAGCTCTGTCAAAACCATCTTATAGTGGAGATAGATAATTGCAGATATGATGTGTATGGCAGGTTTCTCTCCCAGGCCCCGTCCATCTGACCCTGAACATGTGACACAGAGGAACCCTTGCTGTGGTTGGGATGAAAGCTCATCTCCTCCTTCTGTGGTCCTGCCCTTTTTTGCAGAGGAGCAAGACTTCCTGGTAGCAGCAACATTGACGGCTGAGGAGATCTTATTGATGCCTCCCAGGTGAACAGTTGAATGTTTTTGATCTCACTGAGGAAGTGGAGCAAGGAAGCGATGAGGAAATATCTTTTTCTGAGCCAAGGTTTTTAATGTAAAAATCAGAACATTTTTAATAATGAATGTCAAATAGTTGTCTCTAGAATATTTCTAGCTTTTAATCCTGCCAAAGAAAACTGTGCACAAGCCAACAAGTCTGCTCATAAACTGCAGACAACACGTCCAACGGACCAATGATTGTTTCGTTAGTTATGAGCATATGTGGATTAACAAACAGAATACGTTTAGGAGATACATATTGACAAAGATGGTGACCGTATTAAATGCTGGAAACGACTTATGAGTTTAGCGCTCTGCCAAACAACAGGTTGGGACGACCTCACCAGATGTTTTCTTGTTCATCTTCATTTCCCCCTGAAGAGAAAATACCTGAAACACAAACACACACGTAGAAAGGAAACGATGACATCAAACAGGAGAGCACAGCAGGTAAAGAGATCCACTCTGCCAATGTGGAATGTGGACGCTTTATGAGTTTACCATATGCTTCCACAGCACTTCTGAAATCAGTTCAAAGTAAATTATATCACACAGAAAGAAGAAAAGATCACTCAGTTACCAGGAGTGTTGGATGTTGTAAATTCAACAAAAGCCAATCAGTTAGTTCTAGTGTTATCTTGATGTATGCTGCAAATATACATTTTACCAGCTGGATGTAAGGGAATCAGAATGATGTGTTTTCTAATTTCTCTTCATCCGATCCAAAATATAGTGCTCTGTTAGCTCAGGAGTGGCTGGAGAGACATTGTTTTAATGGAACTAAAGTACAGTGGTTCTCACTAATGCATTGAAATGGTTGTCAAAAGGCTTTCAGCTGCGGCACCACAATTAGAGTTCTGTCACTGGTCGCTGGATGGCTAGCTTCCCATCGCGTTGAATTATAGTGCTGTCAAGTGTCTCATATCACTTATCAGGTTGGCACCGCACATCCGTTCCTGAAATATCAGGGCTGGTATTGACACTGAACAGTTAAAGCACACTACATATTCAAAATTCTGTCATAACTGACTGGTGCTGAGAAAAGACAGTGACTATTAGTATGTGTATGTTTGCAACTAAACCAAATTTTCCACACGCAGAAAGCAGAATAGTTTAACCCCTTTCAATTTTTGTAATTTTCTTGCCCTCTACGAGGATGTCCGCATCAAAGCTGGCTAACAAGTGCTAGCTTTAATAAAGCTATAACTATTGCTCATTAACAACAGTGTGAGATTGCTGGCTCCTTCGAAACACGCTTTTTAATGACTCCCGAGGGACAGATCATCTGAATATGCAACAGCGTTTTTTTTATGTAAAATAGCACAGCTCCTAGGGGTTGCTGTGAATTGGTAACAAACACGCATGGATCTCAGTGCAGACATGCATACACACACACTGGATTACCAGGGAGCATATACAGCAAATTTGCTGCGAAGCACTTCATGACTACCAAAGATTTATCTTCATGAAAACAAAGTCTGTGGAAATTTGTTGCCCCAAGAAAAAGTTAATACATTTAATAATGTTACTAAAGATAGTGTCTCCTACTGCTTTGACAAAGTCACTATTTTATTATGATGTTTTAATATTTATAATTGTTATCTTAAATCATTCCATTGCCATTTTCTTACCATATGACATGACAGCAGCTCACATTCAGGCATCTAGACGTGATGAAGACAACTTGCTGATTTTCAAACAAAGCATCAGAATGAGGAAGAAAGAGGATTTAAGAGACTTTGAACCTGACAGGGCTGTTGGTACCAGACAGGCTGGTCTGGGTATTTCAGGACCTGCTTGTCAACTGGGATTTTCACCACTAACCATCTCAAGGGTTTACAGAGAATGTTACAAAAAAGAGAAAATGTCCAGTTAGCAGCAGTTGTGTTGATGAAAATGTCTTGTTGAGGTCAGAGGTCAGGGGAGAACTGGCAGACTGGTTGGGGAATATAAAAACAACAACGGCACATTGGTTCCAACAAAGATCTGACAGATACCATCTCTAAACCAAAACATGTAGAGCGGTATTAGACCACATCAGGTGTTTCTCCCATCAGCTATAAATGGCAAACAGAGGCTATACAGGATCACCAGAACTGGACCTGAAGAGACTGGAAAACTCTTCCTGGTCTGATGAGTCTTAATGTTTAGCTGCAGCAATCAGTTAAAGGTAAAGTCTGGTCAGAATTTGGTGTCAACATCATGAAAATGTGGTGTCATGATCCCGCCCCTGTGTGCCAGTTTGTGCCTTTTATGTCCCTGTCAAGTTGTCCAAGGTGTTCCTCGTGTGTTTAAATGCCTCACCTGTCCCTTGTGTGCTGCTCGTTTGTCAATGGATTTAAGTCCTGTCTGTTTTCGTCTGTTGTCGGATCATTTGTTTTTTGTCCTTGCGATCCAGTCCACGTCTTGTTTCCTGTAAATGAAACCAATTTTGTGAGCATTCCACCATCTCCTCCTGCTTCTTGGGTCCCTCCTGCCTAGATTATTACACGTGGATCCATCCTGCCTGGTATCAGTGGTTCAGGTTGTTGCTGCCACTGGTTGTGGTATAATCATGTCCATCACTTTATGACCACAGTGAACTCATCTTGTTATGCATACTCCCACGAGGATAATGCACCATGTGACAAAGCTCAAATAATCTCAAACTGTTTTTTTAATCATGATGATAAGTTTAATGGACTCCAGATTCCTCCAGTGATCAGATCTCAATCCAGAACCTTTGGGATGTGCTGGAACAGGAGGCTCACATCATGGATGTCCAGCTGATAAATGTGCAGCAACTGTGCACCACCTTGTTGAATGCATTACTTGAAGAACTAAGACCTAATAAAGTGGCTAATGAGTTTGTACTTTTTAAGAATGATGAAGAATGAGGCTGAGATCCTGATGAATTACACAGTTGGTCAACAAACTACAGAACAGGGCACTGGTGAAAACAGTAGAGATCCCAAACAACAGTAACATCAAGACGGGACACAATACCCTTGAGACATACCAAATGAGGGAATAGAGAAGTTGTGGAAAGTCAAAGGCTCGTTAGTGCAGGAGGTCATCTGAGCACTCGGGGCTGTGACCCCCAAACTGGGAGCGTGGCCACAACAGTTCCCTGGATTGACCTCAGAGATCTCTGCCCAGAAAAGCTCAGTTTTAGGAACAGAACCTTCAAGTTCCCAGGCCTCTGGTAGAGGCCCTGAGCATGAAGTAAGAGTGTAACCATGTTGAAATAGTTATAGTAAACAAGTATACATAGTGTGTTGGGTGCTAATAACTATTGTTACACAGTGGTTAGATTTCCTTTTCTTGCACACACAGATGTAAAGAAGTCCACTGCCTCACTTTGAACATGCACACACCAAATGCCCCATCTTCCCCATTCAGATTTTTCCTGCACAAAATCTGTTAACCTACTACAGAAGACAATTTTCTGTGCAGTTTTTATAGTTCAAAAGAGTGCTTAATACAACTGTGTGATGCCAGTTTGGCATGCTTTTTACTTTTGTCTTCCTTTTTCAAAAACATTTGGGGAAGAAGCAAAAAGGCACGTATCTTCTGCATACAGAGGTACATGAAAGGACCACAGGCAGCCAGAGTGTAGGTGTAGCGAGCGCTCAACTTGACACAAACCTCAAACTTCCTCACAAACACTAAGTATAATATTTCTGGTTCTTATTGATCATTCTCTGTTGTTATGCGAAGGACCAGAGGAAAACAGGAAAACTGTGAGGTACCTAAACAGCAGCAGGAAGCTAAACATTCTGAGAAGAAAGACGTGTTGGCAGGATTAGAAGAAAACATTTCAACATTTCTATTTAGCTCGCTGTTGCAGACTTGAGCGCGCTCTGTATAAACAATCAAGTATTACAAATAAAGGTACACCTTCATGTGACAAGCTCTTTACACGTTCTTAAAAAGCAAAGCGGCACAAATGGTGTGTTTTCTGACGTTGACATCATGAGAAACGTCACAGGCTTGTTAGAGAAAGTTTTGGGATAAAAATGAGCATCTGTGCACAAGAGGATATGCAGTAACTATATCTATATATTTATGTATCTATGTATTTACACAATTTGCTCATTAGGTTTATGATTCTATATTTTTACTTTGTTTAAATGTATAGGTCAGGGCTTTTCAAAAGGTGGCCCGCGGACCAGGTCTGGTCCATGAGCCACATATTTCTAGCCCACTATGCACCCATAAACAATATATTTTAACCATACAGATAGATGAGCATGCTGGGATTTGAACCCAGATGACAGTCAAGTTTCCCTACTATAGTCTCTCTCAGGTAAAAAAATGCTGTTTCAATGAAAGCTGTAGGGTTTTTTCAGTCTTTCAAATAAATTAAGATTTGGGTTAGATTTAATCAGCTCTCTGCCTTCCAAATCTTGTTCTGGCCATGAAAAGTTGTCTTTCTGTAATAAAACAATGCAAATCGATACAAGTAAAATTACTTATTACATTTTATTAACTCAGGTATTACCCCATCTACTGTAATTACATCATTTTAACCTTAGTAATTGTATAGTAATACCTGATTGTTGAAGTATAATTACTTAACTGGTGACAGCAATTACAGGAATATAACCAGTAATTACATGACATTATTATTTTTTGTTATTCAGTTTTTAATGACACTACTGCTGGGTACTTAGATGGTTGGTAATTAGAGTATAACACAATATGAATACTATACAATTAATGTATTCTTTCAACATTATTACCACACTATTACTATCTCATTACCAAGCTGTAATGTAAATCAGGACTCAGGTAAACTCTGTAACATGACATAGTTCTGCTTTATTTTTGCTGGTGTGAATTCTATGTACAAATACTGATCCTGGATCTGTCTGTATACAGTTTGTACATTTCCCCCCATGAATGTTTGGGTTTTTTCCAGTTTCCTCCCACAGTATAAATACAAACATGTTAGATTAAACACTGATTCAAATATTGTTTCTCAGTTTGAATGTTTGCATAGATGTTTGTCTCTTTTTGTTTTATTGTGATGAACCAAATATATACTTTTAAAGATGACATCAACAGTTTAATAATAAGATGACATGTCACCTCAAACATGTCTTCTTGTTTCTCAGTTCTATTTGATGCTGAAGTGAAAGAGACTAATTTCCTCACGTAAAGCACCTCTGGAGGCCTGTTCTCTTTGAAATCCTCATCTTAAATATGCCTTCTAGGAACTGGAAAATCTTTATAATGGCAAAGGCCAATTGATCTCCAGGTCAGGGGACTAGAGGAAGTATAAGTTAGTATGATGAAAAGGATCCAGTGTCACAGTGAACATCAAGTTCATAGGACCTGTGTGTGTACAGGATGTGCACACGTGCATCCACTACTTGAAAAGATTTTAAAAGAAAAAACAAAAGTAATTGATTATGTAAGAAGTGTTTGTACTTGATAATTTATGCTGGTATTACTTTAAACAATCAAACAGAATTTTATTTTTCACAAACATGAAGAAGGGTGGATTGCCAACTCCGGGTTGGGAGGGAGGTCCTGCCTCAAGTGGAGGAGTTTAAGTATCTCGGGGTCTTGTTCATGATGAGGGAAGGAGAGAGCAGGAGGTCGACAGGCGCATTGGGGCAGCGTCTACAGTGATGGATGCTGAACCGATCGGTGAAGAAGGAGCTGAGCTGAAAAGTAAGGTTCTCAATTTACCGGTCAATCTACCTCCCAATCCTCACCTAAGGTCATGAGCGTTAGTTAATGACTAAAAGAAAGAGATCGTGGATGTAAGCAGTCAAAATGAGTTTTGTCCGCAGGGTGGCCAGGCTCAGCCTGAGAGATAGGGTGAGGAGCTCAGACATCCGGAAGAGACTCGGAGTAAAACCGCTGCTCCTCCATATCGAAAGGACCCAGTTGAGGTGGTTTGGGCATCTGGTTAGGATGTCTCCTGGACACATCCCCAGGGAGGTGTTTCAGGCATGTCCTGCTGGCAGGACACCCCCAGGTTGACCAAAGAACACGTTGGAGAAAATACATCTTCAATCTGGCCTGGGAACGCCTTGGGGTCCTGCCAGAGGAACTGGTGGAGGTGGCTGGGGAGAGGACGGTCTGAACCCCCCTAGTTGGAATGCTGGATTTGCAACCCAGACCCGGACAGGCAGAATAAGATGAGACGAGACTAAAATGATCACAATCAGGCCTATCGATTAATAATGAGCCTTTATTACTCTTTGATTGCTATTAGGGGTGTTAGATCTTGTCATCCTGCTGCTCCTGTTAACTTTCCAGGTTATTTTTTAGAAACAGATCTGTTAACATTTTGTAGTACTGGTGTCATCATTTGTCAACATTTTGTAGTACTGGTGTCATCATTTGTCAACATTTTGTAGTACTGGTGTCATCATTTGTCAACATTTTGTAGTACTGGTGTCATCATTTGTCAACATTTTGTAGTACTGGTGTCATCATTTGTCAACATTTTGTAGTATTGGTGTCATCATTTGTCAATAGGATCCTCATTCAAGTTTAAAAAATGATCAAAATCAAGTTTTTGTTTTATTTTAAACTCTAGAAGTTTTTGAGGAATTATTGTAGTATTGTGATAAGAAACCAATGCATAAAAACATTGAGTTGAAAACAAGACTTGTAAATTATTAATAAAAATGTACCATAAATGACAGAAAAGCAACCTGCAGTTGCCATAAATTTGCTCTTCTGACAAATGTGCTAAGCTGTTAATGCTACTTCTACCAGAGCAAAGCTACAGATTTGATATTAATATGTGAGTTAAATGAGGAAACAATTTAATCCACAGGCAACGCATTAAACATTCACTAATGTCAAAGCTAATCCAAATATCCAAATTCCATCCTAAAACCTGCATGTAAGCAATCATGGAGGGGATTTCACACCATGGGAACCCGTATGATTAAAACTGAGAGAGGACTAGCCGGATTGAGACATTTTAGCTGTAATTCATCTGAAAATCACACTGACTGCATTTAGTAAATGTTTTAATACTACATCTCTTAATTGTATGTTAACTCTGCATATCTGTGATAATCTACACCCTGAGTCATGAACATCTGTTTCTCTTACATAAAAAAGCCCTCTTTTTAAAACCACCACAAAAATGAATATGAAGCAAAGCTACACACACTGTGAATACACAGTAAAACTGCATTAAATAAATGATGAAACTTCATATTAGTGTTGAACAGATTTCTGCCATTGCAGAACAAACTTATTAAAACCAAAAATGTGAACAGGAAAAAGTGAGTCATAATAAAGCATCTCTGCAACAGTGTGAGCAAACAGGAAGTCTATATCCCTAATGTAAAAGGAAAGATTCCTCGCTGCTCTTTGCCTCTTCCTCTGCTAAACTTGAAGAGGAAACTGTTTGGAGTGGAATTGAAATAACAAATATCATTAAATGAGGGTGAGCAACAGCAGTTGTTCTGTGAATAGTAGGCCTGCTGGCTGTCAAAGATAAGCAAATGGGGACCTTTTTTTATTTTATTTTACATCGAGTGATGGTCCAGGCTGTGCAGGCACCACAGAGACTGTCTTCGCCTACTTTGCACCCAATTGTTTCCCAGTTCTCCCATTAAATGTCAGGACATGACTGACATAAATCCACCAGTTTTTAGCCGATAATGGACACCCATTATAGAGAAGACGGTTGTGTTTTTATTTTCTCCTCCATTTAAAAGATTAAGAAGTTGCATATTTATTATGAATTTACTCTGCCAGGTTTGGGGTGTTGACAGGTTGTCAGAAGGTAGTTTGAGGTTTACTGAGAATTTGATAAAACTTCTGCAAAAACAAGTTTTATTATTAATCACAAAAAGCTTGTATGTGTATGTATCCAATGTAAACATTTGTCTGTTCATGTTGACCTAGTTTTTCTTCAGTATCTTAATTTGTTTGTAGCAGCTTGGCTGTGTAACATAATCATCCTATGAATTCATTTAAAACACAACAATTATATAACAATTATTTTTCTCTTCATTAAACATTTTGACAAACATTGTTTTACAGTAAAAAGGGATTTCCCAATCAGATCTCAGGTTTTAGATTGAAATCCAGTTAATACAGTTTCCACTGATTTCACTGATGGGGTTGGTATGGGGACTCTCAGATTCTCTTCTCTATTTTTGACCTGCTTTTAATCTATATTTTTTACTTCGGCCATGCCATATACAACACCAAGAAATCACTTTCATTAGAAGGTGGAGGTGGGCTCAAGGAGTCCAACAGCCAACAGAAAGAGCTCCTTTTCTTTTATCTTCCTGCAATTTGATTGGGTTATTTTGTTTAACTTCAGTTGTTTAAAATGTTATTCATAAACATTGTCCCTGCTCTTTAAATATCACCAACCGGTGTCCATAGATCATTCATTTTGATCAATAAAGAGCATTCACAAGCAACAATTTAAGTTTCTATAAAGGACTGGTGATATTAAGACATTTTGTTTTTATAGAAAAAACAAGAAAACTCTGACCTGTGTAAATAAACTGTCTCCCTGCACTGTGATCCTTTATCTACATCATTAAATCAACAATGCTATTGTAATAATGGTCTGTGTTTTGCATGTGCTGTAAAAAAGGTAATATAGTGACTCAGATTCATATCAGAGCATGTCTGAATCGACCTGCGGGCCCCTCGCTCCATGATACACGCTGCAGTCTGCACTCCCAGGTGCACCCCCTCCACCTGGACAGAGGTCCACATTGAGCTGCTCATGATGACGGCACCTGCGCTGGGTGTGAATCAGGACCAGGCTGGACTGACCATTAGGCATACAGTACATTTGCCTGGTGGACCTATGGTAACTTTGGATTCTGAGCAGCTAATGAGCTTTCTTCCAGCTTCTGTTGAGAGCGGTCACACTGTTCCTTCTCTCCCTTGTGTGTTACTCCTGCAGCTGTTTTTTCCCCCCGTCTTCTGAGCAACTTTTTTTGATATGGCTTTGGTTTGCTGGCTTCTCAACATTATGGATGTCATTTTTTACATACTCAAAACAGAGGAAGGGACTCTGCAGCTGACAAAGACACTAGGGTTAGGGTTAGGGTTCCATTTTTTGTTTTACCCAAACAATGTATTAAGGTTTGCCCCGATATTGTTCTGCCCAAGATTTTTGTTTTGTGCCCAAGCCAATTTCCTGCCAAATCTCATAATTAGGCTGGTACCCCCTTGTTTTTTTATTTTCAATGTTTTTCTATGTTTTGTGTTTTTATTTTATGTTGTCAAGCGCATTGTGATATATATCTGTGAAAGGCGCTATATAAATAAACTTTACTTACCTACTTACTATTTTTTTCCTACAGCTATGCAAACAAGGTTCACACAAAAACCAAAACTGACACAAAATCTGAGGAAATGTTGAAAATAAACAAAAAAAGAGAAGAAGTAGAAACCATTAGCTAAACTTGACTGGATGTTTTGCAAAGTGCAATGAATTGTCTAAATTAGCACCTTGGGTATTTTGAAATCTGATTATGTACAGATGGATTATGTGGGTGTATATTACTGTATTTTTAACAATATGTGTTAGGCACATGCAGGACAAACGTTTTTGGGCATATCAAATAAAACATGCCTTTTACCTGTGTTGAAATCATTTGGGGAAGTCTCAAAGCCTATTTTCATAGAACCTAAAACTTTGCACTACAGGAAAATGTGTGGGATGAAATAATGAAACAACCTTGCGTATAAAATGACAGGCTATGATTGACTGTACACAATGACTTTTTTCTTTCAGCTCTTGTATTTTATACATATTTGTGGCACCCTGTAGGAAGTCAAATATGTAGGTCATGTATGCTGATTTTTTATGTTTCATCATGCTTGAGGAGAAAATGTTTGCTTAGTTTTATTTGGGATTATTACCAAACAACCCAACCTTTAATAGACAGTGAAATATTTGAAAAGCATTTAATGAAAATAATACAGTCTAATATTATGGCGTTTACAGATTCTGGTGAAACTTGTATCAGTTACTTATGTATTTATAATGACACACATAATACTAACATCATGCTCTCAGGGACAGAATTGGGTCTCAAAAATGGGGCACAGTTTTTTGAATTGTACAAATAAACTAGTCTGAGATTTACAACTCCGATCTATTTCTGTGCATGTTTGTCATTAGTGTTCAGGGTGACACGGCTGCGTGAACATAAAGGGTAAACAGTCAAAGAAATCTGAAATCTGATCAGTTCAGAACTGAAATAAAAACCCTGTAAAGCACTAGTCTCATGCAGAACCTTCAGCTTTACTCCATAATCTAAAAAGCAGCCTCACATTTTAGTTTTATTAAAAAGACATTCAGCAGAAGTTACATTTCCTGAATTTGTCCAGACTGCTAACAAAGTTCAAAAAATTACCAATATAAATAATTGTATAATTTTTTTATTATAAGACATAACAGTGGATCAATTCAGGGAAAACTAAATGTAGGAAGTAAACTAAATGTGACCCTATTATAATGTACTTGCAGTCAGACTAATCACTAGTAGTCGTCAAATGGGTTTACAATAAGTACATTTAGAGTGTGCTATTTTCTTTAACTAATTCTGTTCTAAGTGCATTTTAATTGTACCACAATTGTTGAAACACATATTTAGGCGTACTTAGTGCACTTGTGCATTCTGAAGTGGAAACATTTTTTTGTTATTTAACTTTTATTTAACCAGGTTAATCCCACTGAGTCAAGAAAGATCATTTTTACAAGTGACACCTGGCCAAGAGGCAGCAGCACAAAAACATTAAAACAGTTACAAGATGGACCATTTATTTCTTGTTTCATTAAAAGCATTTGCACACACAACAGGCTGCAATGACTTCAGAATATTTGTAGCTTAAAACTCACTGAAAGTAACAAGGGCCTAGGAATGAAATTTGATTTATAATTTATTCAATGTCTGAAAGGATGAAAACAAAAATGCTTTGCAACCCAGTTCAGTTCTTTATGTTGGGGTGGTGAAATTGCAGACTAGACTTATGCATAGATCACTAATTCTGACCGCAAATGGCAAACCATGACAATGCAGATCTTAATACATGAACACTGGTACACCCAGTGTTGCAACGTTGAGTTAGATGGGCAGAATCCCCCCCCCCCATGAATAGATAAATTAAATATTTTAAACCTTACAATTTTTAAAAGTATTCCCTTAGTCAATTGTATAAAATGTTGATTCTGAATGTACTTTATGAAGATACACAAACTATATTTCACTTTTTTTTTAAAATAAGGGCACTTCAGTAAATAAGTATGATGTGTTTCTAAGGTATACTTTGACAATATCTTGAAAAAAAATATACATTATATTTATATATAGTACATATTTTAGTATATACATGTATAGAATTATTTTTTCATACAGAGAGCAATATGCTTTAAAAAAATAGAATATATTTTATTTCTATTAAAGTATGTTGTTTTTTGGTTTGTAACCCCTGACTCTAAAAATGTGAGTTTATTTAACCACGAATTGATCTGAAGCTAATGTTAAGTGGTTTAACAAACAAACAAACAAACAATTATGAGTGAATTCAGGGTTAAAAGATTGAACTAAGAAAGAATGCAAATGGCAGTGTATAAATAAAAAGTAATTACAGTAATAACAAAAAAGTTGACAAAGTACTCAAAACTGCAATTAAAGCGGCACTCCGGAGGATTTCATCAGGAGAGCAGTTTTTGAATCTAACGTCCAAAGGCTCCTCCTCAAAACATCTCGACACGCGCGTCCGGTCGCGTGTGCGCGCGTGCACGCGGCGCATATACTTCGGACATGAACTGTACAGCTCAATGTGTAGGGTTTAATCACTCACAGTTCACAACTCTTATTCCAACAATACTACGAGGGTCTGATGAGCCCTCTCTGTCCCTGCTGCTTCTGATATTAGCTCTGTTAGCACCGAGCTGCTGCTGGACTCTGAAGCTGAACTTGACTCGGCCCTGGATGAACTTTCTGACCAAAATAAACGCATAATCCTGTCAAGCCTTGCCATTCTGTGAGGTGAAAGGTTTAAAAATAAAAATAAATCCATCTTTAGCTGGAGAATGGGTAGGTTTTTAGTAGAAATGAACTGTGAGTCCTCAGTGAACGGCTGAGACGGCAGAGAAACACACGGAGCGTCCTGTACGACAGCGCCCCCTACTGGTACAGGTTTGGTGGATGCGCGTGCATGTTGAGAGAATGCAGAAATTTGAATTTCATTGGCTGAAAAATGTCGGCGGCAAGAAAAAATGGAAAGGGGTCTCTAGGAGGAAGGAGGGTCTTCATCAGAATGACAGATGTTGTGGAACTCAACCCATAGATCATAGTTTAGACCTGAAATATCATTTAAAACATTTAGAAAACTTTGATACAGAGAAAAATGCTCCAGAGAGCCGCTTTAACTGACTAATTTTTAAAAAATTAATGAAGAAAAAACACAAATGGATTAAGATTTCTGCACACTATTAGTTATCACAAATATAATAATTAAAAAAATGTTCTGGTCATACATGTGACACAACAAAAAGTGGACACGTCTTGTCTGATGTGACTGATTAGTAGTAGGAAAAATGACAGAGCATGTGTTCTTCCTCTCATGTCAAAATAAACAGTTAAAAAATGAAATTTAAAGTGAAATAGAGCCATTCCTTTAAGTGAATGTGGTCTATCATTTAAGTAGTACACCAGTATGTGCAGACAGGGACACTTCAACTCACAGTATGGGACAGCCAAGAAATGACATGTTAATTGCAGACACTGGTTAAAAGGCCTGGGCCTTTAAAAAAAAAAAGGAGAAGTCAGAAACAGATGAGAGAATTCTCTCTAACTAGCTGTCAGACAGATAGCCTCACAGTTGACTCTAAAATACTTTGGTATACAGAGGATTTCATTCAATGACTAGATGCCAAGGTTCTGTGGCTGGAAGACAAGTCCAAATCATCAACACCCTCCATCAAACGTCTGCAATTTGCTCTCGTCTTACCAAAAAAACAACGTTCCAGAAGTCTTGTGAGCCGTTCAAATATGAGCTGCGCTGACATGCTCTTTAAAAAAGTAACAAGACTGTTTCTGAGAACCCTTCTCAGACTTTAGGCAGCTGTTGCTTCTCTCAGATCACCACTCATGTCCTTCCTACTTGGCAGTGGGGTAACAGACACTTGAATTTTCCAGACCAGCAAACTGTCAAAGCTTCAAAAATGTTACAGTTTTACTTTATCATTATTGTTGTTAAATGATAAAGATTAAAGGCAAAATCTAATATTTGCATTTTCACATACATATGACCAACTAAATGAAATCTTGGGAGCATTATTTTTTCTGACCCACCCTGATTAACAAACGCCTTCATGTTCATTAGATCTGATTTAATTACATCAAACATATTACTCTGTTTAATCTTATTAGACTTTTCCTCACTTATTGCTGTCAGCTTGACCCTTTCACTCGTCATGTTTTGCAAACTACTAATAATCACAAAATAATGACATCATCTGACAGCAGGAGGCAATTTCTTCTGGAGCAGGTCATCCCGGTAACCAGGGGCAACAGGAACATTGATTAAGGCTAGACGTTTTAGATTAATTGTGGACTGGAACACTGACGGCAAAAGATAGCTCGGCACTATGATGTGGTTCAGCAGCCTGACCAATTTACGCTGTGGGTGAATGGTAGCTTATGTTCTTGCCAGCATTTCCTCCCATATCTGAGCTACAATAGATGGGTAAAAGGTGACAGGGGAAGATTGTGTTATTAGAAATGGATGTTCATGGGTCTGAAGGTCTCCTTGGACTGACAAAGCTTGGAAGAGAGGGCATTAGAGCAGTAAGAAAAAAATTGAAATAATGAAGATGAATGGGAGGTGTTAAAGGAGGGGAAATCATATTATGATCAAAAAGATGAAGGGAAATGATACAATAGATAGGAAAAGTTCAAAAAATTCAAGCCCAAGATGTTAATTTAGGATAAGATGATTTTCTGTTTCATTACAAACTGTTGTTCAAGAGAACAACAAGAAGAGACTTTAAAAGATTGAGACACAAAATATATTGGAAAATATGTAGAGAATAACATCAATTGTGAGATACAGAATCCACCCTCCAAAAACTCAGAAAATCAAATTGTATTACTTTGAAATGATTAATTTGAATTCTCTTGCATGAAAAAAATATTTAAAACCCCACCAACCAGCAAGAATTATGAGTCTCAGAGACATGTTAGTTCATCTTTAAGAAGCTCCCATCCTTCATTCATTACCTGTATTATTTGCACTTGTTTGAACTTCTTAAAGACAATCAATAAGGCTCTAATCTCTCCATCATTGAGACGAAAGAGCTCGAAGGACACCAGGAACTACAGTAAACTGACCTACTCAAGACTGGGATGGGCTACAGATCAATAGGCAAACATATTGGTTAGAAGAAACAACTGTTGGTGCAATTATTAAAAAATGGGAAATAATTAAGATGACTCTCAATCTCCTTCAGACTTCAGTCTCCATGCAGGATCTGGCCTGGTGGAGAATTAATGATCATGAGAAAAGCGACAGGATGACAATGACCTCAAACACAGCCAAGGTGACTAAAGTGACTTCATAAAAAGCATTTCAGGCTCCTGGAGTGCCCTAGCCACTCTCCAGACTTGAACCCAATCTTTGGAGGAGCTGAAACTCTGCGTTGCCCAGTGAGAAACCTGAAAGATCTGGAGAAGATCTGTATTGAGGAGGAGGTCAAAATCCATGCTGCCATGATAGTAACCTGATCAAGAACTAGGAAATGTCTGGAAATGTAAACAAAGGTTCTGCACCAAATATTAAATATATTTCTATGTAGATAATAAAATATTTATTTAAAATATTGCAATGTGATTTTATGATTTACATATCTAGATTCTGTTTCTCAAAGTTTAGGTTCACATGTGATGAAAATTACAGACGTTTCCATTCTTTGTAAGTGGGAAAACGTACAAAATTAGCAGGGAATCAAACACTTTCTATTTTCCCTGCTGTGTATCCACTGGTGACTGGGAGACAAACTATTTAAGTTCCATTTAGTCTAAAAGCCTGATTCAAATTTAAATATTTTAGTGCAGTATCTCTGATTTTTGTCCAAACATTTTCTTCCTTGAGTGAAAATAATTCATTAGCTTAGACTGATGGTTCCCTCTCTGAGTTTCTATAACAACATAGACTGTATGTTTTTGTGTTTTAATCTTCTTAAAGCAACATTTTGAGTCTGTTTAAAGTGCCTGTGACTCCATATTTAAATCACTTTATATTAAACAGGTGTAATCTTTGGTGCCTCTAGATCAGCGTTGCACCATTATAACTCAAAATACGCTGTAATTATTTCCTAACAAGCAACTCAGAGATCAGAAGAAAGCGCCGCCTTCCGGTTCTGCTGGGTTTCTCCTTATTTGGCAGCCTGACACTTCTGCTGCAGCAGGGGGCAGTGCCGTCACGTGAAAGAGAAACGAAACTGAAACTAAACACTACACGGTCTATGGGCAATGGCGGCGGCACTGCCTCGCTCCAGTTGTCGTGAACGTGCATGTGGGAGGAGAATTGACCATATAAGCAAGTCCGGATCACTATGACCTCATAGCGGGCTGGAGTGAAAAAAACAGTTTGAAACCTGGGTCTGAAATCTGGAAGAGCTTCTCACTGGCTGGACTAGGAGACAGATGGATGCCGTTTTTTGCTCTTTCTGGCAGGTTTAAGGTGAGAACTCAACATTGCAACATGATAGATAAGTCAGAAAACATGGAAACCGATGTCATGGGACCTTTAAGACATATTTTATCGTAGGAGACAGAATTTAATTCCAGCAAAGTTAATAATCTGTATAATTTATCCTCTGTGTACACTGTGTTAGAGTGAGCCACTCTGACATTTTTTTTATTGATATGAGATATTGAACAGGATTTTTGTCTAGTCATTAACTCAGAGAAAGTTCCCCTAAAGGTTCCACAAAATGAGAATGAATGGAAAAAAGAAGTTATCCAAACAAGAACATTGTCATTGTCATATTTTTTCAGTGAAATAACGTAATATTGTTCTTAAACATGTCTTATGTAAACTAGTTGATGTTTAATTTTGCAATCTGGTTTGTCATAATGTTTTCTTTATTTTTTTCCTATTGTTTTATGCATAAATATTATAATTGCGTTAGTACAAATTCTGCAAAATATACCATTTTCCATGATATGTCTTCCTTTGACTTTAAAAATCCAATACTTTCTTTTATTTCAGTAGCTGAAGGGTTATTATGAGTCAGTCAATTTAATGTGGCAGCGCCGGAAGATATCCACATATATTATTCTGATACTCCTGAGCCACAGTCTTTAATGTAAGATTGATTGTATCATTCATTAAATGGCAAAAACTGAAATTATTGCCAGAAGTTTTGAGTTTTTAAAGAGGGAAGATTTTTTTTTGTTAACTGCCAGACATGGAAAAGACTAAAACTGGAGTAATGACACTCCTAAATCCCAAGTTTTTACCATCAAATGATCAATCCTTGAAGTTTTGAATGGGGGTATTGAAATGGTTTCCTTTTTAGAACTGTGGGCAGCTTGAATCACTGTTAGTTACAACTTATTTTATGTGACACAATTTCTAAACTAAAAAGTGTCAAAACAATAGAAACTCTTCAAACCACGTCTGCACAGAATCCAGTTTTTTCTTCCGTCTGTGCTCAGTTGACTAAACAAGCATCATCAAAACATGCTTTTGTAGTTCCTTCTCAGAACTGCCAGAGCTCCTGCAGAAGACTCAGCTGAACAGCATGCAGATGGTGGGTGTGGTTTGACAATTTGTGTCATTATTAGGTCTGACCAAAAGTCCTGTGTGACACGGCGTAAGGACTGATACAGATTTATAATAACTGCCAGGAAGACTTCCATCAAACCAAAGGCGACGTGTTTAGACTGAGAAAACCTCACTTTATTTAAACAGTAATTGTAAGGTGACTAATGATATCTGCAAAGTGCACTCCCTGAACCTGAACCCCACCTCCCAGCCCCTCTTACAATTTCCCCACTTAGAGTTAGAGATCCAATCCAAACACAGCCTGGGACCGGTCCAGTTCTCCTCCTCTGAGCTGTTGAATGATTTGCCTGAACAGCCTTGAAGCCAACTTAAAGTACTTTTCCATGCCCTACTTCCCATGAATTCCTGTTTATTCCTATGTTTTAGCTTCAGCCACTGACCAGGCTGCAATCCTTTTAACTGCTTTAGAAGCTTTCTGGAGCGACTAAGCCTGAAGGGTCTCCATCTTATGCTTAATCGCTTCCCTAAACACCACCAGTGTCCACCAGCAGATCCCTGCAGTCACAGCTTCTGGTCACAGTTGCTAAAAGCCACGCCCACATTAGAGATTCTAAACGTGGTCCATTCAGACGCCATGTCCTAGGCTAGAAGTATTTACTGTCAGATTGGTCTTTCTCTTTGTACCCAAGTTGAGAACTGCCTGTCTGCTTTGCTGGGCCTATTTTTACCTGGTGATTTTAGAACAGTATGTTTTAAAGTTATTTTTAAAAAAATGTTAGAAAAATAAGAATTTATCTCATGATGCTCAACTGCCAATAAATATTTCAACTGAATGTAAGAGTATTATTATTTGACATTTAAAGGAGTGGTTTTCTGGGTTATTTTATAGTTTTGCATTGTTCTCTAGTGTAATTCAATGCTATCTGTGTAATTTTTATGAAGAAAGAAGCTTTGATGCTTATAATAGAAGCTTTAGAAGTTTCCCATCTGACACCTGAATTTGAAACAGCAGGATTCTCATTAGTATTCATGATATGCACAGCACTCGCTTCTGATTGGATGACCGAAACATCAATACTCCGCCCCCCGAAATGTCTCGAGATACTTTGGAAAGTGAAAGAGTGAAAAAGTTAAACACCCAGGTAACAAACAGTAGCTACTAGTCTTTACTAAAGATTAGCTTTGAGGGAGCTGCTTCCTGCTAAAACTCATTTCCTCAGCTTTTCCTCTGCTTTTTCTCCTCTTGCTGTGTCTCACCCGCGCTCCCCTCCGACAAGGGGGGGGGGGTGTCTTGCGCAGCGTGATGCTTACCGCACACACACATACACACACACACAGAGAGAGAGAGGGAGGGGGAAACAAAACTGAGAGAGAGACCGGCCGTCACCAGCAGCAGCCAGCCAGCCACACAGGTACATCCCCGAGTTGGCAACACTGCGTCTGCGTGCGTTCCGCCATGTTGAATTTTCAACAAAAACAAAAGCTAGAAGCTGGGTGGACCGAAAGGCGTTACCATCTCAGCCAATACACATTGTGACGTCAAACCGGGCACAAATGCAGATGGCATTTTTAAGTTTCACTTTCTAGAAATTCTGTTTTTTTTAAATAACCAGAGAACAGAGAGTTTTCATGTTTGGCCTACATGACAGGCTCAGGGGGACCTATTAGAAACTATGAAAACCTGAAAAAAATGGATTCTGAAAAAACCACCCCTTTAAGAAAAGAACAAATGTTTGTGCCTAAACCATAAGCAGACCCATTTCAATCGTGCTCCAGACTCCTCTATAGAATCATGAAGGAACTCTGCGGTGACTGATAGTTTGTCAGTCTGTTAATTGTTCATTAATAAAATAAACAATCAAACAAATGACATGGATGATGTGTAAAGCTTTTAGCAGTTTCCTTGTTCCTTATGGAATGTGAATCAAAGAGGGCCCCACTGCAGTTTGACAACATCAGATCTCGATGTTTTAAACTTTGTCAAATTTAGGTGGTTTTATTTTCCTCCTCTCTTCTACAGATTATCACTGATTTTACTGTAAATTTTGTGCAGCTGCTTGTATTTGTTCTGTGAACTCTGGTTCAATTAAAATTTAGGGAAATTTCTGAATGAAAGAATCTAACAGAGAAAAATATAGCATTTAGGCTCACACTGGAAGAATACTTACAAAATTATAAACCTATCCTAGTTTAGTGGAAGAAACACCATTTCTGTTGTCAGATCTGCTAAAAGGAGACCACAGAACATTTAACAGCTGAATTAGTTTACCGAAATGCGTCCCTTACCAAATATTTTCAGTTTGATGACGTCGATACTCAACATATTGCTACTTCCATCACGATGTTGACATTTGAAATCTCTCTCTGTACAGCAAAGTATACATTCTGCATTGTTGTAGGGAATTTTTCTTTTCTTCCAGAGAGGTCAGGCTCACAAATTGACATTTAAGTGAATGCTCAGAGCAAACACACCGAGTGTAAAGGAAGTGAATGACTGACAGAAGAAGAGAAAAGATGAGAGGGAGAGAGAAGGTTCATCGCCGTATAAAGCAGTGGCTCATGGTCATTGACCTCTCTGGTTTGAAGTGTCACTGTGAGTATACTGATACGCTGTTGGAGTTATGAGGACTCAGATGGGAAACAAAGCACCAAACAGGGCTAAGCTCAGGGGAAGACAGGAGAGGGACAGAGGTTAGCGGAGTGTTTGTGCAGGAACAGACAATGAGAGGCCATTAAATGAGATGGCTTTGTCAGGAGACTTTTAAAATGTATTTAGTCTCCTATGAGAAGTTGGATGTGTTCTTTGTTTATTTATCTTTTTATTTATTAAGAAGACCTGTTACTATAAAGGTAGCAAAAACATTTATTCTTAGGAACAACAACGCCAGCTTACAAACACAAAAAACATAAAATAATATTAGAGATGAGGGGTGCTTTAATTTTGATTAACTAATTAAGATAAAAACAAGGTGTTAAAAAAATTAATGCAATAATTGCAGCTTGCATTTGAAGCATAGGGGAACATCTGTCAGCACGATTTTCTGCTATACGCTGACGCACAGATCAGACCTTGATGCAGCCTGTGTGCAAATTTAGACACTGCATCCTTTGGAGGATCCAGCCTACCCAGTCTTGGTAAACTCTGCACTCCTTCCACAGCAAAAACCGAAAGTACGTGGCTGTGAAATTGGACGGTGTCTAGCCTTTAGATTTATTCCTGCCCCTTCCTCGCCGTACACTCACAGAAATATTTAACCCTAAAACATAAGATTTATGTAATTTATTTACATGACAAATTCCCATTTACTTTTTTTAGGTAATCTTTAAACAAACCTACCAAATAAACCTTACATGATATATATTCATTTGTGTAATAAAGCTTATTTATTTGAAATGCATAATCCTCAAGTTTATGTATTTCCTATTAATAAAGTTTAATTACTTTAAATTCATAATAATGGGGTTATTTATTTCAAATACATAAAATATATTGTTTGAATTGCATAAAAATTAGGTTACCGATGCAATATAAATAACATTTATTTATTTGAATTACATGTCATTTATGCTTATGTACTAAACCAAATTATTTAAAATGCATCATATTTATGTAATTCTTTTCCATTTAGTAGAAACAATAATGCACAAGATCAGATCACCTTGTTGATTCAACAACTTTATTAACATTAAAGTCTCAATATCCATAACATGAAACTCATGACAGAACATATCCTTGTGGTTCATTCTGAAGTGTTTATCTTCAACGTTAATGCGTGTGTACAAATACTTCCATCTTTCTAATTGATGTCACTCTTCTCCATCCCCCCCTCATCCTACATTTTCTCCATCCAGAGTACTTAATAGAAGTGACTAAACTGTAGAAAAAAACTTAGCATATAAAGCATGACATGAGGAAAAAAATACAAACAAGTCCAAAAAATCTGTGAAAAATGTCAGAAATATTTCAGCTCATCAGAGCAAAGAGCAAAACTGTCCATCCACACATACTCTCCACTTGTGAGCTTTCAGTCTGTTTAGTTTATTGATGGTTTTGTTAAATGCAATAATGCAACGTAGAGTCTTATTTGGAATGTTAACAAGTCAGTCTTTTATTTAAATACATAATTATGACAGAAACGTCACTTGAAGATGATATACCCTATATCTTAAAGTGATTTTTCCATCATAATTATGTATTTCTATAAAAGACTGACTTGTGTACATTCTAAATAAGACACACTGAGGCACACTGATGGCTAACTCACTTTAAAAATCACCCATCTATGAACCCACCTACAAAGGCGCACTTGTACATCACATTACATCATTCCCCTGTTAAAGGCTTGGAGACAAAACGATTAAAAAAAAACTTTACAGATACACATTTATCAAACAGGTATTTCCCTGACACAACCTTCAAGAACTAAGGGATCATTTGAACACAAGATCCACTCTGACTGGGAAATAACATGAAAAAAAATCAAGTAGGGTCTGTGTTAGTGTATTACTGACCACCAGATCACTGGAGCAGTTTGAATTTCAGCGCCTGTACTTTTGGTGAAAGCTTGGTTGAGTCCAGGTGGTCCATCAGGATTTTCTGGTACACCTCGAATGTACGCTTCAGGCTTTTTGGATAGCTCAAGTTGAGTGCACAGATCAGGCCACAAAGCATCACACATGCATGGCTGACACTCTGCAGGTTATGGAGAACTTCCACGTCTTCCAGCACAACACCAACATCAGCAAAGCGTCCATCACCTGAACCATCAGGACTGTGACCCTCTGCTCGGACTGTGTAGATGACCATGGTCTTCTCTGCAAAGTCTACCTCAGCCCCTCTGGATTCAGTGTCCTGGAATATAAAAAGAACAGAACGATGAACTGTTTGACCTTAACCTCGACCACCAAAATCTAAGCAGCTTATCCCTAGGCCAACTGTGTTCATTTGAAGATGAAGCACTGTATATGTGCTTTCATGAGAATGAGATGGATGGAGTGGTTCAAGGTAAAAATGACCTTAAGACCTCTGATCACCACCTAAAAACCTGGGGGGAAATAGTCATAAGGATACATTTTGTGTTCTTGATTATTCACACCCCGATTCTCAAATGGTGCATTTTTTCCATCAAGTTGACAATAACAATTAAAAATCTGAAACAAATCTTTTGAAGTAGTAGTCTCGTTCTCACCTGTTTAAGTGTTAGTTCTCCACTGAGGGTGAGGTTCTGCGCTTCTTTAAGATGGAGGGACTTCTGGGGACACGGCTCTTTTCCCAATGAAGCCTTTGACCTGCCATAAAATATTCAGTTAACAAAACAAACTAAAAATGCATAGATATAAAAATACAGAACCAGAGATCAGTGATATAAATATGTAGCCAGTAGCTGCAAGACCCAAAACAAGAAACTGGTTTTTGATACAGGGAAAATGTATTGGAAGAAAAGGAGGCAGACCAAGTCTGGACCAAGTGGATTTACTTCCTACAAAGTGACGGTTCTACCACCATTTACCTTGTGGGAATTTTACATTCTAAAAACCCAGTGGACTCAATACTACTGGTGGTCAAGGTCAATGTGTCCCCATGTCCATCCCATTCTCATGAACGCCACATGTTATCAGGTACATCTAGATGGAAATTAATTACATCTGTGGGGAAATAGGACAGTAGGCTGACATACGTACCATGTATTCTTTAAACAGTGTGTCCAGGTCTTCATTGAGGTAGATGCTCAGACAGCTCAGCACACAAATCACGCCTAATGTTGATTTCTTCTTTCTGAAACAAACAACAACAACAACAACAAAACAAGTTATGATTCCATGCTTGTCAGTGTTGGAGATATACCAACATACAGGTGCTGAAGCTAACAAAGTCACTGACAGTTCCCAACTTGACCAACCCATCACCTTGTTTGACTCAGGTGAAGCTCACAAAGGTGTAAGCCCATTAAGAATACAGTCATGTTGAATAGGGCCAGAAAAACATTTAACATATGAACTGTCCTATACAGCTGAGTCACATAAACCATGTGTTTATCAGATTATACAAAAAAAAACAAAAAACCTTACATTATCCATCTGGCCCATTATGACTGATCTTTTTTCTGCTGCTCAACCTTGGGAATTAAAAACCTTGATCAGGTTGTCGGTCTGACGGTCCAGTTCTCCAAGGACTTTGGAGGTCAGAGGAACAGTTGTCAGTTGTATAAACTCCAAATTAATCTGTAAAAGACAACACAGACAGGATAGAGATTTTAACAGTTTGTAAAGAAAATCCTTGATAGACTACACTTAAGAGTCACACTTACCTCACTGACATCAAACAGTGCTGCTGACCACCTGCTTTGAAACTCTGGAATTGATGCACAATGTAGGCCTACACCAATACCTGATAAAACCCACACACCCAACATTGTCAGAGATCAGACTTTGTCGGCCTAATGAGTTTTTTATTGTAAATAAAGTCATTAATACTTTTTAATATGCTAACTCTAAACATTTTAGCTTGATATTTTAAACCATTTTAACATAACATGAACTGCAAATTAATATGAACTACATTTTAATGTATACATCTTTTAATTTATACTTACAACATGGAGGTGAGAACATGAGATTGGAGGAGAATGAGACAAATAGCCAAAGAGTTAGGTATCTGAAAAAAAGAATATAAGTGCAGATTTGCATGAATCACAGACATGCCATTATTTTGCATTAAAACTGCAGAATTTCGCCAAAATGCAACAAGTTTGCACCTTCCAAAACAACCCCATGAAGTTCTAAAAATAAACGTTAAGCAAGCTGATGCAAATTAATACTACAGAGCCTATGTTACAAATTTAACAGGCTAAATGTGTGGACAAAAGGAATGCTTGCTACTGATGTTACTAGTAGTCATTTTAACCGTGATGATAACATGGCGGTTAAAACTGCGAATGGTTTGTTTAATCCAGTATCAAGCTGGATAACCAAGCCATAGCCAGCAAAGATGCTGTGAAACAGCTAGCTTGTTAGCTCTGATGCTAGCGGGTGCCGGTATTGTTCTTTAAAACGACGTGACCAAGATATAACTGCATAAAATAATCACGAACTACATAAATTTGATGATAACTGCAAGCACTCGACACCCCAAGCCAATAACATTCTTTGTGTACATACACGAAACCCTTAGAGAGAATGCTACACTTACCATAGCATGGACAGTGCTAGCTCCAGAGCGCGAGTGTTCACAGGAAGTGGAGGAAGTGGTTTCCGGTTTTTCAAATTCACTTTGAAATTCACATAACTTCTATGTAAACAAATCGCATACATTTTAAATAACAGAATCTTGTTCGTTTTACAGCTTTTTTATTTAAACCATGCTAGTAAGTATTACCTAATTAAATTTAATATGTATTAAATTGAATTAAATTATGTAGATTATAATTAATTTTAATGCATACATTTGAAAAATAGAAGTTTTTCAATATAATCTAATAGATAAAAATGCATAAAAGGTAACTCTGGCATGAATCATTTAGGAAGGGCAGATTGGGTCAACAAACCTGAAGAACTTTACTTGTTGGATCCCAAAAAAAATGTTGAACCAACAAAAGGACAACAGATAAACCGCAGCTTTTTGGCTAACTCTGGTTGAGTAGCTGTTTTGCTACAGATGTTCAAAGTCCCTAATACTAATAATAAAAAGGGCATCTTCCACATTAACCACATGCTGAAGCCTTTATGTTGTAATGGACCTAAACGTCATATATTTATTGAAAGAAGGGTGATATTTAAAAGTAAAAGGTGCTATTATGGCTAGCTTATCTGTCTAAAAAGAGCAGCCCTGGTGGGGAACCGGAAGTGACATACAGTAGATGGAGGTTAACATCCCTGTCTCTCAGGGTTCTCAGCAGCACCAGATCCTGAATATGAAAAAGCATTTACAGTATTTTAAAAACTGTAGGTCCACAGCCACAAAGTTTAGAGCAAGAGTAGATGAATGGTAAATGGCCTGTATTTACAGAGTGTTTTCTAGATTGTTCTACACTCCCCATAGCGCTGTACAACACAACAGTCACTCATCTGGTCCAAACTGGAACCCGGTCCGAACTGACCCAGTCAGAACCCGATCGGAACCTGGTCCGATCCGTTTATCTCACTTAGACAAACATTATTTATACAAATACATTGCTATCACTAAAAGTTTTTTTTTGTCATTAGACGTTTTATAAAACTCTAACAACACTTACTCTGGCTACTTCCAGTTTATGAGCTCCAGACCGAGTTTCTACTGCTGCTGGAAGGCTGTTCCCAGTCCAGTCCCCTCAGTAACCTTTCTGTGTATTGATGGTTCTGTAGTGATTTCAGCCTGATTTTATCCTTTGTGCTGAACCCCATCTTGTGTTCATTCAAGTCACCCTTGACAATAATAATAATAATCTTTATTTATAAAGCGCCTTTCATACAGAAAAAAACTGTAACTCAAGGTGCTTAACAAGTTAAAATGACCCCACATAAACCACATTCCCATTCCTCCCCCATAAAAAGCACACATACGCGCGCACACACATGTACACATACACACAAAGGACATTGGGCTGAGTACAGATGAGCAGGTTCTAAGGAAACGCCATCAGAGGAGCCCTCTGCACCGGCAGCAGCAGGTCAACAGCAGCAGCCAACGCACCGACACGGGGCGACCAGAGGAGGCAGGGCTGAGACCCCACCTCCACCTGGAACCACCTGGAGAACCAGGCAGCCACAGCTGACCACCGCTCCCGAGGCAGAGGACTCCCTCAGAGGAAACACCGGAAGGAAGATTAAAATAACAAGTAAAAAATATAAAATAATATAAGATAAACGAGAATAAACAATAAAACAGTGATAAAATCTAACTAAATAACTAAAATCTATTAAACTAAAATCAGCTAAGGGTTAGACTAAAAGCAGTTAAGCAGACTAAAGGCAATTAAACACAATAAGTTAAAAATTACACTAAAAGCAGCTAAACAGGTTAAATAAATAAGAAGTAAAAAGGTGAACAAAAAGCATTTAAACAGACTATAATAAATAATACTCAGTTAAAAGCTAGCTTAAAAAGGTGGGTCTGGAGCCTTTAAACACATGAACGTTCTCTGCAGCCCTGAGGTTCTCCGGCAGCCTGTTCCAGAGGTGAGGGCCATAATAATAAAAAGACGCCTCACCGTGAGTATGTGTTCTAACTTTCGGGATGACAAGCAGACGGCTGCCAAAGGAGCGCAGAGACCGCAGAGGTTCATACGGTAAAAGCAATTCTGAGAGATAAGAAGGCCCAAGACCATTAAGACACTTAAAAACCATTAAAAGAACCTTAAAATCGACCCTAAAACACACAGGTAACCAATGCAAAGACTTCAGGATGGGTGTAATGTGCTCCCGCCTCCTGGTCTTCGTCAGGACACGTGCCACTGAATTTTGTAAGAGTTGTAGACCTGAGATACTCTTTTTGGGAAGACCAGAAAGCAGGGCATTACAGTAGTCCATTCTACTGGTGATAAAAGCATCAGTGTCTCTGTGTTGGCCCGAGAGAGAATGGGGCGGACTCTGGCGATGTTCTTTAGGTGATAAAAACCTATCTTAGTAATGTTTTTAATGTGAGGGATAAAAGTCAGCTCAGAGTCAAAAATCACGCCCAGGTTCTTCACTTGTACAAAAGGATTCAGAGACAATGATTGTAGTTTTGGTAAAAGTTTCTCTCTCTGGGCCTCAGGACCGATGACTAAAACCTCAGTTTTGTCCCGGTTGAGCTGGAGAAAGTTTTCTGCCATCCAGGATTTGATGTCTGAAATACAGTTAAAAAGTACTTCCACTGGCCGTGTGTCATCAGGAGATACGGAGATGTACAGCTGTGTGTCTTCAGCATAACTGTGAAAATGAACTCTGTGTCTTCTGATGACGCTGCCAAGAGGAAGCATATAGAGGTTAAGAAGCACTGGGCCTAAAACTGAACCCTGGGGCGCACACCACATGTGATCCTGTGGACCTTAGAGGAGCAGGTATCTAGACTTACCATAAAGGTCCTGTCTGTGAGGTAGGATGTGAACCATTTGTGGACAGCACCAGAGAGGCCGATCTGTTTTAAACGGGTTAAAAGAATGGTGTGATATAATCCTCAAAAAAAGGCGCACCACAAATAGACCCTGTGCACGAGAAAATGCTAACTTCCGGGTTTGAGACCGGATGTACTGTCTTTCGTTTCCTGTAGCTGTATTTGACGGTGAATCCTTACTGCGAAGATGGACTACAGAATCATGTCCAAATTACGAAAAGGAAAGGATCGGGTTAAAAAATGGTTGTTGTATATCAGAGGTCGCGCTAGACTTTTTGGTTTTCCGTCATTTTGACTGACAGGGTTTAAAAAATCCGGTCATAATCTATTTTTATCCGTCACTTATTAATTTTAAAAATTATAATAATTACATTTTCAGTATCATTATTACTCAAACACCGGGCCCATTTAGCACATAAATCCATAGGATTAGACACTAAATTAGTCGATCAGCCAGTCATCAGATAGAAATTTCTAAAAACTCCGTTTGGAGTCGAGCGCCTTGCAGTGAGGTGCAGCTCTGTGCGCTCCGCGGGACTCTGATTACAGAATATTAACGTTCATTATGAGATCATGAGAGACATTGAGAGAGGGATGA
>SSNR01000196.1:555877-645877 GCA_006937965.1 Callopanchax toddi
TAGCTTCTTAGCTCTGATGCTAGCGGGTGCCGGTATTGTTCTTTAAAACGACGTGACCAAGATATAACTGCATAAAATAATCACGAACTACATAAATTTGATGATAAATGCAAGCACTCGACACCCCAAGCCAATAACATTCTTTGTGTACATACACGAAACCCTTAGAGAGAATGCTACACTTACCATAGCATGGAGAATGCTAGCTCCAGAGCGCGAGTGTTCACAGGAAGTGGAGGAAGTGGTTTCCGGTTTTTCAAATTCACTTTGAAATTCACATAACTTCTATGTAAACAAATCACATACATTTTAAATAACAGAATCTTGTTCGTTTTACAGCTTTTTTTATTTAAACCATGCTAGTAAGTATTACCTAATTAAATTTAATATGTATTAAATTTAATTAAATTATGTAGATTATAATTAATTTTAATGCATACATTTGAAAAATAGAAGTTTTTCAATAAAATCTAATAGATAAAAATGCATAAAAGGTAACTCTGGCATGAATCATTTCTGTGAGTGTACGGTCCGGTTCATGACCCGACCTGTCCTGGATCCTGCTTTGAAAACGAGGCAGAAGTGTTTCAAGGCAGTGGGTCAGTTTGAACACAGCCCTAAAAAAAAAAGATTCACTCATACAGGGTGTAAACAATACTCTTCTGAAAATGTCCTTAAAATTAATAAATAAAATAAGAAAGTTCTGTACGTTTAGCTCTGTCCAATTTTAGGGATATTTTTTTTTTCTTGCTTTTCTACTGTTTTGAACTGAAATGCAATTTAAATACTTTTTTCAGAAAGCTTAAATTTATAATATTAAAGTTCAGGTCTATTATTTGATTCTGTCCGCACTAAAATTATATATATATAAAAACTGCTTTTTAGGGCTAATTTTTTTGTTAGTTTAAAATGCAATTAGTTGCTATTAAATAATGACAAAGTCTGTAATTAATTTGATTACATTTTTTAATCGAGTCCCACCACCACTAATAAACATATTAAGAGGTGATGTGTAATTTATCATGCAGAAGAAATTTAACACAAAATCTAAACTTTTAAACACTTTTTCACCAACTATGAAAAGTTGTGTGTAGAATCTAAACCAGTCAAACTTTATCAAATGTTTTAAAATGGGATTTGTTTATACAATTAAAAAAAGAATGAAAAGATTCACAAAATGGGAGTTAAAACTAAATATTTTCACTACATGTAATAAAAATATCTTTTTAACTAAAAGTTTTAACAGCATTTAAGAGCCAGTATTTGAATGTTCTGTGTTTTTTTACAGCTAAAAATGTTTTTTCTGTTTCAAAATGCAAATTTCAGGTTGTAGAAACTGCACTGAAGTTGTGTTTTTATTTTTTTCTTTGTGAATTAACAACTACTCTGACTTTGAAAATGACTATGAATAAAGTCAAAGCCACAATTCACCCACTTGAGAGCTGATAATGCATCATGGAGTGCAGCCCCAGTGTACTTCACTCAGTGTTGCTTGATGTTAAAAGCAAGCTGTAATGGGTTTGAGTTATGCATTTTTCCACACATAACTCTCCCTTGCTGAAAACAACTTTGGCAGACAACAGTGAAATTCCTAACCGGAAACTGAATCACTCAAATGCAGCATCATGGTTGGTTCCCCCACCTCCTCTGCTTTTTGCTAAATAACTGTGCCACACTGGTACCAACCCAAAAAAAAAATGCTTCCATCAAAAGCCCTGCAGACAAATCATCACAACTTACATTTTAGAAAGGTCATAAGTTTATTTTTGCTGAACTTGAGCTTGAGGATGTCAACATCAGAGGTGTAGCACATAATTCTGGGCCTTATGTATAAACCATGGGCTCCATGTTTATTTGATCAATATCTGTCATAACTGACAAAGTTCATTTTAGCTTAACATGAAAATGTTTAATTGCCAACGCAATGGAAGTCAAAGTGACAGATGAATTATTATTTTTATTTACATAAAATCATGAACTATTGTTGGAAATCAGTTTGAAAAAAATGTATTGTAGAAACATGTCTGTCAAGGAGACAAAATAGAGCAAAAATGTTATTCTTTAGTCAATGCCCACTCATGAGTTTTCATGTAGGAAACTGATAATCAAACTACCTGAGATCAACGACGTTTCTGATTGGCTGAACAGCCACTTCTCTCCATTGAAAACCAATTAGCAAAGAAAATGAACTCTAAAGACCTCATTTGTGATTTCACAATTTGCCTAAAGCTCATTAACCTCCAGCAACAGTCACAGAACATGTTTTCTGAAAACTGTATTTGACTTTTCTCTGAAATAAAAATGTATCATTTTAATGACATTTCAACTATATTCTGGTTTTGACTGAATATTGAACATGTTTTTTTTGCCATCTGTGTGGTTCTAATAAAGATCTTTCAGATCTTTCTTTCTTCCTGAAATTTGTTTCAAGTTAATGCCTTGAATTAAGTAATAAGTGATATTTAAAAAAAAATCAAACAGTTATTATAAGGCATTAAATGTGACGCACCAACACATATAATAATCAGATTCTTCTCCATCATTCGTTCTGGTCCTGTTGGAATCTTTACCTCTTCTATTTCATTTAACCAATTGTATCCCTCTTTAAAATGATGGCACATCATGTGGTTCTAACATTACAGTGTTTGAAGGCAGTTGCCTTCAGATTTCCAGGTAGAGTATTGACAGCAGCATCTTTACAATCCTGACATTTGAAGGAATCCATTTATACTAAATAAGTCCTGATTGATCAGGGAAGGGGCTAAAATATCATCAGAACGTCGATTTGTTTTCACAGCGAGATCCGTGACATCGGTGATTAATTGCGTTAATAACTTTGGTGCTGATAAATTTATAATTATATCAATGAAATTATGTTGTCAAAAAAGGCCTTTCGTCACTCTGAGAGAACTGCTGCTACAGCTCAAACTGTGTTTGTGAAGTTGTGCTGCTCACCTCTCCTGGCAAAGAAACAAGTAAGCAGCTGCTTCCTCTCTTTTAATTTTCACTCATTCCACTTTTCTTTTTTGGTGGCTAGATGTCTCTTTCCTGGGAAAAGGCATGACTTTTCTGCCTCCTGGCTGTCGGATCACTCATATACATAGTAGGTCAGTTGAATCCAGTGAAAATCCATCATTGTTTTTAAAGTAAAATTAAATTTCTGAACAACTTCATTCAGCCAGGGTCAATTTCAATATGACAAAATTAGAAATAATAATAAAAGGAAACATTGAAAAAAACCTTTTCAAGTTTTTTGAGTGTCCCTTCCTGCAGTGGGCCCTGGGTATAACCCCCCCCCCGGGCCGATCAGTGTGCAGTATTGGTGTCTGAGTTAGCTTACATAAATAAAGTACCACCCACTGACACTTAAGTTATTTTGGCATTCTTATATTGAATGCATGAGGGGAGAAAGTTGGGGAGGGAGGCACAGAGATGAATACAGTAAGTAATACTGCAAATGGGAAGCTTCCAAAGACATTCCCCTGAGAAATCTAGTCCACTTAAGAAGTACAGACTTCTAAAAACTTACTCTGGAGAATGCTACATTAAAAGCACGGGGCATCAGAAAAAAAAAACAGAGCTAATATGGGTCAAGGTTCTCTGTGCTGTCAATTATAAGTCATGTAAGCTGTGAGTATTTTCTACAAACTTTTTTTTCTTTTTTCCACAATCCAGTCGCCTCTTGGTTTTAATTACTTAAAAGTTGCCAGGCAACAGCTCCAGAAGCATGCGTGAGTAATGGCATGTGTGCTCATATTTGGGAATGATAAATAAAAAATAGACTTTGCTGTGACACACATTTAATAAGAAGCCTATTTATTATGGTATTTTTCTTATCTGTCTTACAATGTGGGACTTTGTTCTCCATCAACGGGCTCAGTTCATTACTTTTGATTATCACAAGTGAGTTGATCAAACTGCATTTCTGGCTTTTCTCATCACTCCTCTGCAATAACTATTTTTACAATCCTTAAACTCGTCTCCCAGCTCTTTCTTTCCTGCGCAGTCTGAACTCCACTTCCTTCCATCTCCTTCTCTGCTCAGCTTTTCTGTCATTCGAATCTGTGACTCCACTTTCACCCACTCATCCTTTAAATCAGTCTTCCATTCTCCCCTCGTTTTCTTCAACCTCATTCCATGTCTCCAATTTTCTTTTTCTTATTGCTGTTGTCATCTGTTGACCTTTCTTGCCTTTTGCCTTGACCTGTGTCTGCCCTCTGTTTTAGCTGCTTTTCTT
Organism: Callopanchax toddi; assembly: GCA_006937965.1. Lineage (NCBI taxonomy): Eukaryota > Metazoa > Chordata > Actinopteri > Cyprinodontiformes > Nothobranchiidae > Callopanchax > Callopanchax toddi. Next base: position 560,115 of record SSNR01000196.1, read on the forward strand.
TCTCCACTTCTTGCTCTACTTTCCCCGTCATCCTCTCCATTCTCCAGTTTGTTACCTTTTCCCCTTTCTCACTTTCCTCCATCCCTCCCCTCGTTCATTTCCTCTGCTCCTTTTCTCCTTTCTGGCTTTGTCCTCACCTCTGTGTTTCGGGCTCGGTGTTTGTTCTCAGCTCTCTCTGAAACAGTAGTGCAGGCTGTCTGAGGCTCTTAACAACCACAGTAGATCTCTGCATTAATATTGCATGCCACTGTCTTATCGACCACAACGATGCCAGGAATACAGAGCTGGCTACAAGTCAAGTTAGTGGCTGGAGTAGTGGCGGCTCACACACACACACACACACACACACGGACACACACACATTTATGTCAGTGCACAAGCAAATGCATGCCTAGATGGAGTTAAATCCAAATTGTGGCTTGGGTGGTAGTGGTTTAGGGGTCTGTGGCACAAAGAAACTAAACCAGGCACAAATATTACGTTTCTTCACCAGAGAATGAATCTATGGGTCTTGAAAAGTGATAGAAATAAAACAGCACAAGTCAAAAACACACATACACACACACACACACACACACACATAAACAAACTCAGTATGTGTCTGTGCATGCCGACAGCCTGCCAGGCTTTTTTCCATCAGCTGGACCTATCACAGCTTATTATCAGCTCCTTTGAACCGTGGGCTCAGAGCATGATTGCACTCTCAATTAATGCCTATATGATCTACTTTGACGGAGCGAGTAATGACAACAGCCTTGCTTCAGTGTGTGTGTGCACATACTTATTTGTGCATTCAAGCACACATAAGTACACTGTAGTTTTTTTTTCTCACGCATGAGCGTGTCCTTCTGAAACTTTCCAATACATACATGCATCTCATCAGGGGGTAGTGAACCAGTTTAGGCAACATTGGTGAAAAAACATATAGAAAGTCTTTTCAAAGGCACTCTTTTATCTTTGGCTTCCTTCACAACCAGTGGAATTTGCCTGCGGAGCGGCTGTAGAAGTTTTTTATTATTTCACCGCTCTGTCATCTCTGATGGGCCTAAAGATTAAACCTAGCACCTCTCAAGTTGCTCTATTTATCCCAGTCAGAGGGAGATAACATTTGGAAAGTTTTAAGGTGCGAACATCAGGTTAGGCATGCAGACATAAAAGCTTTTCTCTCAGTGTGTTTTTCCTGCGTTCACGTCCACCCCTCAAAAAACAGAAAAAAACACAGGCCAAAGCAGATTGACATATTTGAAGATGAAAGCTTTACTACTCCTTTAAAAAAAAAAAACATACAAAATAAAAAAACAGGCGGCTCATCACTGTGTTTGTCTGTGTCTCTGTGTGCATGTTCTTCTAAAAACACAAATAAAGATGAAAGGTGGTACGCTGTGTGCTTTCACTGGGCTGCAGACATCGGTGTGCATGAATGCAGACACATGATGAGAGCCTTCCAACCTTCCAACCATTCACTCAGTCTGCAAAAGACTCCCACTTTGCTCTGATGTCTTGAAACGGCCAAGGTGCTGCCGAGAGACAAACAGTATTTTTGTCAACCACAAATAACTACTATTACAATATTGTCAATGTTGTGTGTTCTGTGAACACTAACTGGGCCTGTCACTGTGAATGGTCGGTGTCCAGAATCCTACTGACCTGTCAGTTCAGTCACAGCACTGGAAGAGTCACGAACAGACAAAACGGAGTTCAAAATAAAGAATCGAGTCAGAAAAAGATGCAAATGGATTTAACATTTAAAAATAGATTTTGTATGATGAAATAAAATGTGTGTATAATGTCAGCTTGTTCTAAATCCAGTCTACCATGGAGCTCTGAGGTTCATTACGAACCCTAAACTCTGACTCGTCATTCATTATTGTACTCTCATGTTAGATGCAGGGCCACCTTAACTAGCTGATAGGCCCCGGGGCTGGAAGGCTCAGTAGGCCCCCCAGGGCCCGAAAACTTCCTCTTACTGCACTCTGCCTTATAAACAATGTCAATACATATACTACACATGCTTAAAAACATATATATATAAATAAATGTGTATATGTATATATGTGACTCCAGAACCAGACTCCATATCCAGACTCCAGAACCAGACTTCAGACTCCAGAACCAGACTCTAGAACCAGACTCCAGAACCAGACTCTAGAACCAGACTCCAGAACCAGACTCTAGAACCAGACTCCAAAACCAGACCCCAGATCCAGACTCCAGAACCAGACCCCAGAACCAGACTCCAGAACCAGACCCCAGAACCAGACTCCAGAACCAGACCCCAGAACCAGACTGCAGAACCAGACCCCAGATCCAGACTCCAGATCCAGACTCCAAAACCAGACTTCAGACCCAGACTTCAGACCCAGACTCCAGATCCAGACTCCAGATCCAGACTCCAGAACCAGACTTCAGACCCAGACTCCAGATCCAGACTCCAGATCCAGACTCCAGAACCAGACTCCAGAACCAGACCCCAGATCCAGACTCCAGACCCAGACTCCAGACCCAGACTCCAGAACAAGACCCAGACTCCAGACCCAGACTCCAGAACCAGACCCCAGATCCAGACTCCAGACCCAGACTCCAGACCCAGACTCCAGAACAAGACCCAGACTCCAGACCCAGACTCCAGAACCAGACCCCAGAACCAGACTCAGACTTCAGAACCTCTCTCTCTCTTTGTCTCTCTCTCTCCCTCCCTCTCTCTCTCTCTCTCTCTCTCTCTCTTTCTCTCTCTCTCTCTCTCTCTCTCTCTCTCTCTCTCTCTCGTGTTTTGACACGGTTCTGGTCCAACTTTTGCCCAGAAAGATCGTATTGTTACAGTGACGATGCCCCCACCCCAGCAGAAGGAATCATTATTATAAATATCTTCTACCTTCTCTGCTGCTCCAAGTACTCAGAGCACCTGTTTTCTCCTCCTCCTCCCCGGCAGCGGTTCCCTGCTGAGCGGCCGACAGGCGCTGCTTCATCTCTGCGGCTCCGCCTGGTGCGTGCGTGAACGAACTCTGTCCAACTTTTTATTGGCTGATTAAACAATTCTGTAAGCTTAGGTATGTTCTGTAATGTCTCATGGAGCAAATATCGTTTCTGAGCACCGCTCTAAAATTTCTTTCCCGACATTTTTCCACGTTTCTTTACGTCTTGAGGAGCACGCTCCAAAATCATCTGAATTGTTTGACTGATAAGCTCATGGTCCAATGGGCATTTGCGGATCACGTGGGGGATGTAGGTCACTTGTAATTCGGACCAATCAGCAGCCTTAAACGAGCTGATTGACAGAAAACCTGACAAATTGTAAAACAATGGGTTTTTTCTTTTTGTTTCACCTGAAATGATAGGCCCCTAGATATCGTAGGCCCCTGGCCACTGCCCCGGTTTGCCCGTGCATTAAGGCGGCCTTGGTTAGATGATCTGCTTTATCCTTTTGCAGATGAAACCATTGGAATCTCCAAAACGACTCAAAGTTTTCTCCCATCATACCTACAAACCTACATCCCCCCAAAAACTACAGGATGCTACTGGATGCTCACATGACTTGTTCCTTTTGAATATCGAGGGCTCGTACTGAGTTTGGGTAAAAAACATTCAAATATTCAACCCCTTAAACATGAAAACGGCTCCAAAACCAGCTGAATCTGAAGGAGCTCATCAGGTTTATGCCCTCAGACAACTGAATGTAAATGTTTTGATCTGTGTATTGTAGCACTATCAAATATGCTATAACCTCTGACCTCTGACCCCTGGGACCATCACAACAATAATCCATTTCTTTCCCAATAACTTGGAATACAGTGACTATTGGATTATGTTTTAACCTGAATCAAGATTCCTACAGGTGGCCAACTGTCCACTTTCAGGTGTCCACCTCCCAGATGACCCACTGGACACCGGCTGTCTAATAAAACACTCTTTAAAGATGTCTCTTCTTTAAAACCACAGACTGGTTTCAAACTGTAATCTCTTGTTTACAGAACAGTCTCCTGCAGTGTTTCTCTCGTCAGGGTCATCCACACACTCACTTTCAAAGTGTCATAATATGTTTCTCTGCTATGTTATGCATTCTTAATCACATTCATAATGTGAGTATTTTAACGGGCGGAAGTAATATGAACTTGCTAACTCCCTCACAGTTCCCCTACCCAATCAGAGACGTCCACAAGTCCACTAACTCATGTTTTATTCGAACACTTAATATCTTCTGATTGGTTAAAAACGTAAGATAACTCAGTCTCAAAACTAATCGTCTGTTCCGGTACAAGTTTGTTCTCGCCTAGTCTGGTCTGGGTCTGAAAGCAGTCTGAGCTGAACCCTCATCAGCTTGGAACAAGGCCTTGAGAGACACCTGTTTGCGCGGGTGCCTCCATCTCTCCCTCACTACGGGGACTGATCAGAAATGATTTCAGCATGTCGCCTGAAATTCTCCTCGTACTGCTGAGGATCCGAGGGCCATCGGGCCGGCCTCCTGCTGAACTGATCTCCTCCACCTCAGCTTGCCTGGGCCTCCTCCTCCTGCCGGACCCACTGGACCGCAGCACCAAAGTAAGAAACCCCTTTCTGATCGAGAGGCTTTGCTTTGATAAAGCTTAATTCTTCCAAACTAAATTAAGCCAAACCCAAATTCCATAACAACTCAAATTAGCCTGAAATTGACTCTTAAAGTCCCAACTAGGTTAACTAAATTAACCAACCTCCCTATAAAACATATACGGTCCGTTAAAACTCACAATTAAAACCATCTTTAACATCCTCAACATGTTTAAGAATATTAATTGTGTTTACATCAAACTTTCAAACTGTTTTACCTGTCTGTGTTCTTAGGTTTTTTAATTTAAATGATTGTTCAATCTTTACCTTGTCTCAGTTTTACATTATTAATAAGGTATTTCAATTCACTGTACTCTTTTCAGAGAACCTAAAGATACCTTCAATAAATATTAGCTATTATCAGGGTTAAATGACAGTTTATCACTTTTCATTATAATCCAAAATAAGCTTCAATATTTATATGAAGATGGTGTAGTTAAAATAACTATTAGTTATTCCAAACGCTACAGTATTCTACCAACTCTGTTGCACAATATTACTGAGTTTATCATCTGATTCCTTCATAGTTGTTATTGCTAGTCATGTTAATGTCGTTTTGTTTGTTTAAACAGTTTTCTGTAAATGTGGATCTTCATCTTGTGGACTGAGCTGCTGCCTCTGAAGTTGAAGGAGTCTTTTACACAAAGTCTGACATCAGTTCTCTTTAAGGGTTTTCACTGGGAAACTGGATCCTGACCATGTGCCTCATTGGGGGCCAGTTAAAACAGGGCATCTTTACAGTGCTAGTTTTATTCTGCTGAATGTAACCCAACACCTTTTATCTTAAACATATTTGCATGACACTATTTTTTTTTTTGTATTACACCTCAGTAATCTATTGATTTCATAATTCTTCAGGCACAGCCAGCACCAGGGAACCAACGCAGCTTCACAGCAGAACATCTACTTCTGTTTTTAACTGAAGATCTGCTTCTGGTATTTTATTTGTAATTTCAGTTGTTCCTAGATTAATGTGAAACATTCTATTGGTTCTCACTATTTACTGAACACTACCTACTTCTTTTTTTACCAATACTTTTTGTATTTTGTGCATTTCTTTCAGGTGATGTTCATCTTGATTTTTCTGCAAATCTGCTACATGATTAGAAAATCTCAAATTATAGCTGACATATCTGATTTTAACCTCTGTTAAAATAAATGTTATACATACAACACTTTTTATTTAGTAAAACTAAATAAATAAGACTGGAAAGTCTGCATTTATTCTTTTATTTGCTTATGTTCTTTTTGGAAAAAAATAATAACATACAAAAAAAACCCACTGGATAATCTTCCTTAGTTCCTTGTAGTTGTGTCCTTGGGTAGGACGCTTCACCCACCTTGTCTACTGGTGGTGGTCGGAGGGACTTGGCGGACGCCGCTGTGGCTACAATGTAACTGATCACCATTAGTGTTTGAATGACTGTTCATGTTGTACAGCGCTTTGGGGAGTGCAGAACACTCTAGAAAGCGCTCTATAAAATTTACCATTTTTTACCATCCCTTCCATCCTTATATTTATCATTCCTACTTATAATTATTTTGACGCACTGCCTAATCCTGCCTCTTTCTATCACTCACCTAAATATTTTTGAAGGAATAGTAATTTAAAGATTGGGTAATCTTCCTTCCTTTCTTCCTAGATTGTTGGAGCATTTACCCTTTAATTAAACCTCCTCTATAAATAACCTGAAAGTTATTCTGATAAATGCTAAAAGGCCTGAATTTGTAGCACTTTATCAAGTCCAAGGACTCTAAAGTGCTTTACACTATACAGTCAGTCATTCACACACATTCTGAAGGTGGTTAGCTACATTGTAGCCAGAGCTGCTTTGATAAAGAAATTAATATTTTTATTTTCCACCTTTTTTCTGTTATTCATAATTCAAATGATTACCTATTTGTTCTTTAATTCTGGGTGTTTAGAGGTGTGACAAGACATTTAAGCATTTTAAAATAAACAAGACATGAGCTTAAATTTAACCTTTTTTCTAGTCCTACATGGAGACCAGAGATAATCAGCTCTTAGCAGCAAAGTAAAGAAAACAGGAAAACAAGGTTTTGTTATAACAATTATGAGTTTGTAATCTTTATCTCTAAATGAATACCTTATTTTTATCAAACAATAAAGTCTCAGTGGAAATTGGAACACAGACTGAGAATGTGATGAAATCTTGGTGTCTGTTGTTCTGTTTGTCCGATTTGACCCAGGTTAGTCACTTGAGAGTTCCAAAGATAAATCCTTATGTAACTGCTGTGCTGTGAGCTGAGGTGCTGCCACCTGGCTGCTGCCTGTGGATTTACACTCCAGTATAATCCACTGTGGATTACCACCAGGCTAAATGCTCCCACGATTAAAACGAATTTTCCTCCGAGGCTTTTAATGAGAATCTCAGCAGCGTTTATAGAGCTGACTGGAGTCATGTCTCTGTCAAATCAAGAGCCTTTCTGTCGAGGCAGTTCAAATGTGTGTGCATGTGGATGTGTGTGCGTCTGCCTCTTTGTGTGCCATCTATTGTTTCCATGTTCTCTGTTCTTTTATTCTCTTTTTTTAATATAAACTAGTATTAAAGTGGAGGATGAAGGTGAATATTTGCATATAAATGGATATGTGACAGATATAAAAGAATACAATGAAAAACTTAAAAAAAAACTTTTCTGGAAATCATTTGAAAACACTAAGATTTAAAACCAATAACATTAAAAAGTTATGGAAATTCTATGTGTCATAATGTGTTTTATATGCTTTTCCTCCCTCTCTCTAAAAAACTCTCTTCACAGCTCGATGTAAAATTAATTGTTCGATATTCAGGTGAACAAAAGCATATTTCATTTGTGATGGTTAAGATGGGAAAAAAATAGGTCACAATGGACTGAAAAACAAATGTAAATTACTGGAGAACTTATGATTTATTGTTTTCATTATGTCACGTAGATGTGGGAAGTAGAGGTGAGTGTACTGCAGCAGACCCTGAAATCAGGCATTACAAAAGCCATTACATTACAACAGAAGCATTTAAACAGGCCAGCAGTGGTCAGAGATGATGGATCCACAGACAGCAATGAAGAGTGATCGAAGCTCCTCAAAATCTAAAATTATGTCCTCTGTTTGTTCAATAGAATGAAAAGATATGATTTTCCACATATTAAATTACAGGTTTTTGTCTGCTTTCTGATTTTCTTTAATTCATTTCTACTGTGCAGCAACAAATCCTCAAAAGAAAATTCACCCAAGGGCATTTCAAGTCCGTTAACATGCAATCTATTTCCATCTCATAGCATCCACATCAGTTTGTTTAAAAGTTTAAAAGGCAAATATATATATATATATATATTAAATGCTTTAAAATTAATGTTTAAAACATATAGTCTGATTTGAATTTAGAGGTAAATATGACAAACGTTTGACCTTTAAGGTGACTTTGTGACATTTTGTAAACATGAACAACTATTTTATTACATTCATTTTTACTAAGTCTGGTGATAACATGACATATGTTTTTGATCACTTGTCTTTAGAACTAAACAACCACAGCACATAAGTCCTAAATGACATGAGGACTATTGATGCTTTGCTCAGCTTATACCGACTCCCAATCCGATACTTTTACAATGTTGTTGTCATTAACTTTATAACACCTCCAGACCACAGACATGCTCTCACTTTCTGCTTCAAGCTGCTTCTGTGTTCTACTTTGCCGGCGTTTCACCAATAGTCTGATGTCATGCTGCACCTGTTGCTGTTTCTGTGTGAAGTCAAGAGGTCTAACTCTGTGCCACCGCATAACTATAGATGTGTTAAAAATAATGAGAATATATGTACATATACAGGGTTTACTCTAGGATTTTAATTTAATTCATTTAATTGAGTATTTACTAATTATTTATCAGTAACAGCATTTTTAACATTTGTTTATGGGGGATATGTATTTTTTTCATGGAGGATGTATTAATTGTTTCCTAATAACAGTATTTATTTATTTAAATTAGACTAAAAAGGCTCTCCTTGACTCCACTTGCTGCCTTGTGCTGCTTCATCCTCACTGCAGCAGCTCTGTCCAACTTCTTAATTAGACAATTTGAAGAAATCTGTCAGCTATGGTGCCTTTTGGAGCAACACTTAATCATGAAACTCCTCCTCAGAAAACGCTTTTCTTATCTTAGCAGCACCACTCCCAAATTTATTTTCCGACGGGGGGCGGAGGTCATGTCGTGCCTGCATGCAGCTGGAGCTGAGCGGCAGGGGGACGAGCTAAGGAGTTGCTGTGGGTGTGACTTGCTCGGCAGCCGGCCTCGCCACCTCCCCCAGGACCGAGTTCAGAACGACAAGCTGCGGTCCGTTCAGGGGAGGGCAAGTCCTGGGTGTGGCGGTTTTTATTTTGCTGTAGCAGAGCACATGAAACTCTGTAATATAGTAACAAGTCCAGATCGGGAGGTAAAGTCCGATTCCGATGGACTCTAAAGTCACGTGATTGGGCCTGATTTCTGATCACGTGATCGGATTGGGACATCCCTAGTTTAACAGTCAAAACATTCATCACGCAGTCAGAAAATGATGGCAACAATATCTGAGACACAACAACCAAAAACTAGATAATTATTGTTAGTGGGTTGAGAGGAAAGGAGGGAGCGGGAGATCGACAGGCGGATTGGGGCAGCGTCTGCAGCGATGTGGACGCTGAACCGATCGGTCGTGGTAAAGAAGGAGCTGAGCCGGAAAGCAAGGCTTTCAATTTACCTGTCGATCTACCTCCCAATCCTCACCTATGGTCATGAGCTTTGGGTAATGACCAAAAGAACGAGATTGCGGATACAAGAAATTAGTTTCCTTTGCGGGGTGGCCGGGCTCAGCCTTAGGAGCTTGGACATTCGGGAGAGACTCAGAGTACAGTCGCTGCTCCTCCACATCAAAGGGAGCCAGTTGAGGTCTGTTCATGCATCTCTTTAGGATGCTTCCTGGACGCCTTCCTTGGGAGGTGTTTTGGGCATGTGGTGCTGGCAAGAGGCCAACGGGTTGACCGAGGACAAGCTGGAGGAAATACATCTTCAGGTTGATGAAAACCTGGGCGTCCCAGCTGAGGAACTGGCAGACTTGGCCGGGGAGAGGATGGCCTGGGAAGCCCTACTTGACATGCTGCCCCCACAACCCGAATAAGCGGAGGAAGGCGAGGCGAGGGTTGAGATTAGTATTTGAAGATGGGCACAAAAACAATTCTATTTTACTTGAAAGGTTTAAACATTTTCTAATATTACAAATCTTTATAAGACTTCATCATGACAGTGGAATGCTTTACTTCTAAAAGTAAAAAATACTGTATATATATATATATATATATATATATATATATATATATATATATATATATATATATATATATATATATATATATATATATATATATATTTTTATATATATATATATATATATATAGTTTTTTAAAGGAATATGTAAAACAATAATTAAATCTTCATCAATTATGTGAGAATTAGATTTTGTTTTCAAATCGCCCTAAAATAATTGTTGTCATCTATTATATTGCTTTTCAGTCATTTAACTTGCAGTTTATCTTTTATATACCTCATCTTTATCAGGTTTTATGTTTAAGTTGTAAAAAGCAGGAAGAGGAGTTGTGAGTTAGCTCTGGACAGAAACCTGTATGCAATATTGTTTTAAACTCAGCAACCTTCACTCCATTTGTCCCTGTTAAATAAACGTAAATAAAATGCTGTTCCTGCATTCTGTATGCTGGGTACCAGAAATGAACACATAAACACACACATTTTAAAAAATGCTAATTTTATTATGTGCATAAATTGTATTTGTTAAAATTTCTGAAAAAATATAATTGACAATTGTTTAAATGTGACTTGGTGGTAATAGGTTTTTTGTACTCAGTCTGCAGAAAACTCTATTATCAATGTAGTTTTATATTGTAGCGTGATCAATATACACTCTGACCTCTGACCTACGTGATCATCTAAAATAATAATCCATCTTCTTCCCAATAACTCGGATTATAATGACTATTTTATTATGTTTTAACCTGAATCAACATTCCTCCAAGGTCACGGTCGTATCGGAAGAAGCCACCGGACTTTAAATAAAAATAATAATAAAGACTCTTGGTGTCTCTTCCTAAAATGACACCTTAATCTGTTACAGAAATGTCTTAAATGATTAATGCACTTTCTCTTACAGCATTGTGAATGTTTGATCCAGCTTCAGTATTGTTGTTACTTTGCTAAAAGGTTAAATCAGTATTATTACTTATTTCCACCTTGCTAAGGATAAATAAGTAAAACTTCCACACTCCTCACACGGAGGTGACGTATGACTTTAGAGCCTGAGTCACGTGTCTTGTTTAGAGTCTCCTGATTGGCCCACGTTTACTGACAGCTCTCAGCTGTCTGCTCCGCACGGAAGAATCCAGTTCTTCTCTAGCCTCGGAGAAGACAACACGCCCACCGTCACTCGCTACACAGTGGGTTATTGATGCCGACTGCAAACCGGTAACGGGTCAAGCCCCGTGGCAGTCGAAGAAGCTTCTTACCCCTGAGAGCAGGAAACACCCACCTGCCTCTCTAACTCAACCAGAATGGGTAAGATAGCCAGCTACCAGCTCATTAGCCATGGGTTCCACTGACGCTGTATCCACGGACGCCTCCGCTTGGCCGGCGGGTCCACGACCTGTCAGGCCCCCAGATCGACCGAGGGGGAATCTCCGCTTCCTCGTCGAACTCCAGCAGCCGGACGCGATCCAGGAACAAGGTTCAGTAACTACCCATGACCTGGTAAAGCAGGCTACTTTGATAATGCTAACCCTACACCACTAGGCCGCTCATCAAAGTAACCTCTCCACCTTATCCCTAATAACCAAACCCTTAAGCTAACTCCTTAGTCTTAATATCAACACGAGACTCAAGTTCTAAACTCAGAAGATCAATTTCATAACATCTATCACTTAGTGAATGCTTATCAACTTGCTACCTCAAATGCTAATCTGTTTACAAATGTTCGTCAGCTTTTATAATAAATATTGAATATATTTATTCCTGACTCAGCTTCCATTCGTCAAATAACAGGTACATAACTACTCCCTGCAACTAAATAGAGTCTAGAATAATCCTGCTTTTATCACAAACAGTTGTTCAAACCCAGGTATCCAGAGCATACAGACTCGGTTTTAACTCCTCGGTGGCTGTGATAGATAAAGCAGAAGGTGAGTAATAAAACATAGCTTTTATACACACTACAAGGTTTAACTACATAGTGTACAACACTACAATATTATGTAAAAATGTGATTTCTTGAGCTCTGATATCTGTGTTGAACAGTGCATGTCAATTCAATATCGCTAATCTGAAAGTCAAGTTCTTATCACCTGAAAATCAAACTGATATTGATTGTGTCTACATCAATCTTTTATTTATTGAAATGCTGCTCCTTTGTTAAATCCATGTTATAGAAGTTGAGAAATTAAAGCTAAGGGTCATTTTTATTGAGGTTCTGGCTGGTTCCACTGTCCCTGAGAAACTCTGCTTGGGGTCAAGATGTCTCCCAATGTTGTGAACACTTTTTTTGTGGCCATATTGTTGTGGTAACTGCTTCAGATTGCTGCCAGAGAGATGACTAAGAACTACAGTATAAGGATGAGCGCATTACTCGTCCTGTAAAACTGAAGTATGATTGTCCAATTAAATCTCAGAGCTCTCAATCCTTATGTCTCTTGTTTAATTATAAAATAAAACAGCCACTACATCTTAATTTCACTATTGTGGGATTTAAAAACTATATAGAAGCAAAGAAAATGAAAAAAATAATGAGCAAAGGTGGACAGAAGCTTTAAGACATCAGTATTTTATGTCCATAAATTGTTACTCTGACCTCATATAAGCAGAAGATGAAGCAAAAACTTTGTGCAAAGTGATTATTAGTCAGAAGCAGGCTTTCATTAAGTCATAGCATCTAGTCTTCATACAATGTGACATACAGCTTCTGAGGACCTCATTATTTTAGATATCTGGTGCAAATGAACATCAATAAATCTGCTTCCAGTTCTCTCTACATGGAACCAGTGAGTTTGTAAAGTATCTGAATCACTGGTCGTATTTAAAATCAACCCAGATCGACCCAGTCCGTATATGGAGCTTCTCTCCGGCGCCGAGTGTTTGATGACAGGATGTAGCCTCACAGGTCTCGTTAAGTGTCAGAGAAAGTCGTTATTTTACGACCATCAAAGAACACATGGTTAGAATAGTTTTATCATGGATTATTTATCACCGAGCCTCCATTCCAGTGCAATTCAGGGGCTACTTCAAAAGTACTTCTTATATTTTCTTTTTCACTGTGGCCACCTTCCTTCTTCTCCTGTGATTTTACAGTTTGCAGGATTCACTCTTCCACATTGTTCTGCCCTTCGCACTTTCTGCTCTTTCTCTAAGTTATAGTGCTAAGAAAGAGGTTGACAGCAAAACTTTGCTTATTCCTTTGTGTCTGTATGCAGTTTTATCTAGTGTTTGTGTGTTTGTGTGTGCTTTGGTATGAGGTGGTGGCAGTGAGGTGGGACATAAAAGCAGCTTATATGCGTGTTTGTGTATATGTCCCTGCATGCATGCATGCATGTGTGTGTGTGTGTGTATGCAGTTGTGCTTGCAAATTTGTGTGTGCCAGACTGGCCCCGGGGTCCTGAGCCATCACGCTTTATGAGGTGTGGCAAGGTGAGAGCAAAACATCTGCTCTCCCAAAGAAAAGCCCTGGTCTGGGACTCACACTGGGCCGTGGCAGGAAAAAAAAACATACATGAACTCACTCAAATACATGGAGCAGCTCTCTGAGAAAATAACAAAGATGCATAGTTGACTCGCACAGCTGGAAACCTTTAGAGACGTATGCCTTGGTTTTTGGTACACAACCAGCAAACCTGTGTGTTTACCAAAACACTCTCGTCTATTTAAATACAAATGCATACATCCATAAATCTAAAAAACGCTCCCCTTAGAAACACATTCTCTTCTCCAGTCTGGTCTCTTGTCTTAGCTGCTATTTTTCTTTCTTTTTCTGGCATTTCCCTCATGTCAAGGGCACTGGAACAATCCCCTAGTACCTGCCATTGTGCCCCCCCACCTCCCCATCCCTCAGCTCCCCTCTTCTTGCCTCCCCTCCTGTCTTCTCAGAACACCCCCGAGAGGAGAACTGCCATGTAAGGTCTAGTGGAGAGAGGATAGACACAGAGAACGTTCAGACTACCTCTGACATCAGAATCAGTGAACCTGCCCACATCTATTCTGTCCAACCTTGTCTTTTAGGCTTGCTGTCTTCGTGTGCAGCTCTTTTTTCTTTAACCCGTCTGTATGCAGAAGTTGACTGACAAAGTTACTTTTCCATTTTTGTCTGAAGGAAGCTGTGAAGAAACATAACAGCTTTAGTCCAGTTGGTTAAACATTTCTTTCTAGTGAGTAATACATCAGGTGGAAGGTTGGTTTGTGCATTTCTGTGGTGCTTTTAGCATGAAAAAGCACAAAATCTGAATTTATGGGGATTCAATGCTTCACTCGGAGTAAATCCTCCTTCGCCGTGTCCACCTTTAACTTGCACGCATTGCCCTTTCTGCCTTCAAAGTTGTAATTAAAGATAACAACCAAAAACACTTAGATGCAATTCTTAATTACTAAAATTGTCATTACTAATGTGAAGCCAGTAATTCTGTCCAAGCAGTGTCGCCAAACGGATGCTGTCATTGTTTTGCTTTCCAAAAAAGCTGTTGCCTTGTTTAATATGCCTTGTCAAGTACCCCTGAAGAGGTTTGGCTAAATTACAGTCATCGGTTGAATGCTGCTTGATATTTTTCGTTTTAACTGTAGCGAGTACAATTCCTTTTCTGTCCTCCACTTGGCCTGCCTCCCCGTCAACATCATTTGTCTGCTCTCTCTGCTTTGTAATTGTAAAGCACTTCAAACAGTTTGAAAGGCTATAAACAAATGGAAATAATTTCCTCTTTTCATGACTGAAATTAAGAAATGTAATTCCAGTTCATAGGTGCAAAATTTTCGCCTTTAAAAGTTGGATCACTTTGTCAACCCTTTACATGTGCTTTAAGAAAACATGGCAGGATCCACTTTTTAAAGGAAGGACTCCATAGGAACTTCAGCTTTTATGAAAAAGATTTCTCATCTTAGTCAATTATCTTTTACTTTTTGTTGTCACGTTTCACTAAAGCTGTTGATTTGGGAACAAAATCAAATTCCCACAAGGGAGTTGAATGAAATGAAAATAATAAACAACTGGTTGAACTCATAATCTAAATGCTAGCTGCAAATTAATCAAAACAATTATGACAACACCTGCAAATTGATAAGTCCAGGAAAGAGGAATGCACAGTGAACAGACTAACTAACAAGCTAGGTACAGCTAGCCAGCTCACACACACTGTCCCAGGGCTCTCACCCCTCCCGTCGGCTATTATCCTAGGCCACACCTCCCCCAGACATGGGACCACGCATTTCCACATTAACAAGCAGAACACCAGTTGTTGAAACACTATGCCAATGTACACCCTGGTTTTTCCTTTTCCTACGTCCAAACATTTTATGTTTTCTGCTAGATGGAAAGGTGTTTGTCTTTTTGGGACTCTGGCATTTATTCCTAAAATTGAAGCGGCAACAGCTGGCGTTTCTGCACTTCTCTCACTTCCGGGGTGTTCTGCTGCACAATGCGCCAGCATGCATTAATGGAGGATCCAAGGAAGTGCTGAAGTGAAGCGCTTCGGCAAGACAGATAACCGGATTGTCCAGTAGTTGCTTCCGAAACAGGTTTCTAGAGAACTGTGGGACAACCAGATTATTCATTTTTTTAAATTGCCACAATATATTTATAGCTATACTATGTTAGAATGTTAAGAGGCATGAAAAAAATGTTTTAAGCTATATTGTTTTCCAGATTAGCTGATTTGCAGATTAGCAACTTTAAACTTATAGATTGGTAGATTTCTGTAATTTGTCAGGGCTGAAGGGAAAGGCAGACTTTTAGTTTCCATCAAACATTTTGTTTACAACCTAAACAACAGGACAGTATACAGCAGGAAGTTCTATTTGTGTCACACTTCTGCTTCCCTAAAACACAGTCAGGGAGAAACCACAAGTTAACACAAGTTTCTACAACTACTGATACATGTATAATCAATTAGTCAAAACATGACTTTAAAAAAATCATAAAATAATGTTGCATGGCAAAACACATGTGACATGAGTTCAAATGGACCTATACCTGTCTGGCATTAAGTAACCAATAATCACTAATGCACCAGCATTGAGGTTTGTGATTGTTCCTTGGTTGTTGTATGGTTGTAATTTCACTTGATAGTGACAGAAGCCTAGTGCTTCTGTCCTAATAATTCTGTGAATTAACATTTTGGAATAGCATTAAAAAAAACGTCAGCAAAATGTGAGTTTGAACATCATTTCTGCTGCAGTCACTACCTTTACCAGGGCTTTCTGTTGTGCCCAGCTCAGTAAAACCTGCCGTCACACTTAAAATACCAGAATACTCTGAAAGTATTTCTGTATCATTATTGTTGCACTTTAGGTTCAGATTTTCTCATCTTTTCCTGTCACCTGGTCCACCTTCAGTTGGCCCCTGTCCTCCTCTCTTAACCCGAGTGTAGGGCCTCAGATCAGATGATCCAGCTCATGTCAATCCTGCGAACAGGTGTATCGATGGGCATCCGTATGTTCGAACACGGTGCTTGTTATGGCCAAACTGCGACATCTAATAATGAAACACCACAGGAGCTCACACTGGGTGGGCCTTCCTTCCAATCACATCCCTCCAGGCCATGCTGTTATTACCCACGTGGTCCCCAAGCAGGACTGTGGAGTTCCCAGTTGGAGTGCCATCTAGCACTCATCCCAGGGACTTTAAAAAGGATGGGTACTTTGTTGTTTGTGCTTATGCACCAAATAGTTACTCAGTCAGACAAGTTCCCTTGTATTACACTCTCTACTGTTACATCGGCATTTGATCTATATTTGCTTTTTGTAAGTTGTGTTTTTTGTAGTTTCCTGTTTTGATCAAAGGAGATGCTTTATGAGTCCTAATTTTCCCCTGTGGTAGTTTAGACACAGTTATATTTCCTAGGAGTATATGCTTAAGTGTACTACTGGCATAACTGTTGAGCATATAGTACCTTTTGAGGTACAGATGTTATAAAGTAAAAATAAATTGTAATTGTTTTTAGAGCTGTGAATCGTTCAACAACTCACGATTCAATTTGATTCCTATTCTTGGGGGGGCGATTCGATTCAGAATCAATTTTTGATTCTAAGTGATTCTCGATTTAAATCGATTCGCAATTCAAATCGATTTTCAAGTTTACATTTGATTCGTTCTTAGTAACAAAGGGTTCCAATTCCAGGATGAACTACTTGCCTCTATAAGTTAGAAAGAGCTATGAGAAATTGTTCTATTACTTTAAAGAAAACTGGTTGTGTTTAATAAAATTCAGATTTACAAGGTACAATCAAGTGATTCTAAAATTGTAAATGTACAAAGGTGATCTTTTGACAAAGAGAACATTTTTATTTTTGCTTATCTTGTAAACTTTAACATTTCTTTATGGTTACTTAACAGTAGCCTTGATAGTGAGGCAGGAAAATACTTTTCAAGTTTGTGGCAGCAAAGTTTAACATTTGATTCCTCAACCAGTAACTCCTTTCTCTGATTAAACCTTTGACATGTTTTTATTTACAAAACTATTCTTGGTTTCCTCCCATCAAACCTACAGTACATCCTCCAAAAGGAGGCTGCTGGATCAGAACAAAGGTTCATACAGAGTTGGGAAAAATCCTTCAGATCTTCTGCTCCTTATTGATGGAATCAGCTCCAAAAGCAGCTGAATCTGAAGGAACTGTGAATGAGTTCAAACAGGCTTTAAACATTTAGACTCTCAGATATCTGGATGTAAATGTTTTGATCTATGATTTCTGTTATTGACTCTGCTGCTCTAAACTACTGTTTATTATCTGATTCAGTTTCATTTGTACTGCTGATCATCTGGATGTCCATTTGTTTTTGTGATGTGTGAACTGTTTTCTTTATGTGTCCTGATCATTGAGCTGATTGAGCTGCTGCCTCTTTTGACCAGAGCACTCATGCAGAACCAGTAATTCAGTGCCCCCCCACCCCCCACCCCCAGCTCCACGAACGAGCCAGCAGTCGGTCGGGGGGACGGGGGCTCTGTGGGTGCAGCGTGCGTTCCACGGGGAAAAATATCCTGCTAGGTACATTTAATGAGCAATGAATTTTTGATTATTTTTCAGTCATGATCAACAAATACGGACACTCTTGTGATTAATCGCAATAAAAACATGTAATTGATTGATAACACTTGAATACTTAAACAGAAATGCGTTTGAAAATGGCAAAAATGTGTATTTATACCCCCAGCTGAATGTCTTCATTTAAACTCTACTGGTGATACAGTAACAGAGTCAAGCTTGGTCACATCCTGTAAGTGAGCACTTTGATTGGTTTAGTCAGTGCCACCATCAACCCTTTCTGCTATGATCGAGTCCAGCATTGTTTTGACTGTATTTTATGATTATTTTATTACTTTGAGGGCCAGATGGGATGAGGTCATGTACCAGGCCTGGGGGCTTCCAGTTGAAAATCACTGCTCTAGTTCATCAAACACATAATAGGTGTGTATTGTGTGTGGAGAATGTGCATATTCCTGCTACACATGCAGAAAAACGTTACTGCCATTAGATTTAGAGCACCACCTGTTTACTAAAATGCATTTTATTAACTTGCCTTATTTCCAATTCTGCTTCATGCACACAGATGTATTCATCATTTTTTCTGACATGTCTGATAGAAAAAAGCACACACACACACACCTTCACACATTTTGACAAGGACTTCCTGCTATCCCCTGGCTGTATATGTATAAAAGCATATTTAGCAATCCTCTCCCTCAAGAGCAATTTGTCACACGTCCAGGTCTGAGACTGGATGAACGCCATCTGATCCCGTTTAGGCATGATTTCGTGACTGCACAATTACACACAACAAGAACGAAGAGAGGCAGAGCAACTGGGGGTTCGACATAATGAGAAAAAGAGAGCAACTATTCAATAGAATAAGAGGTAGAAAAAATTAAGAGGGTGTTTTGAGGAACTCTCAGATAAATGTGCACCGTGACTGTCACTACGGTGGACAAAGTGAGCAAGTTAAGTAGCAAATGCAGATTTGCTGTAAATAAGTGGCTACTTGTTACAGAAATTATGCAGAGGTGTGGGTGACTGAGTGTATGAGTGTGTGTGTTGCATATAAAGTAGCCATAATGGAAATTATTCAAAGCAACATTTCTACTCAGAAATTTTACCAATTGGCAGACAAGAGGTTCTCTCACACCAATTTAGATGATGGCTTCACTTCCGATAAACACTTATAGGCAATTTTCTTTAAAAAAAAATCATATATGTCTGTCATTAACAGAATTGGTGACAATCAAAATGGACATTGGGTTTGACATAACAGATTGGAAACAATAATCACTGAAGATTATCTGGACAGAACATTAAATGTGCTGCTTGGACGCATAACATGGAGGCTTGGGAGGGAAGGCGCAGGTGTTGGGGTGACTTCCAGACAGAGGAAGAATGGGGAAGAATAAAAATCAGAGACGTGTGATGAACAAAGGAATACTGGTAAAGAATTTTTTTTTAAAGAAAGCGAGTTTAGGTGAGCAAGATAAGAGCGAGCAGGACAGGACAGTGTGTGAAAGGCCAAAGGAGCAGAACGGCCACTGAACCCAAAGGGTGCAGACATTCAAAGCGTGCTCACTGACAAAGTTTTATGCTCACGGTTTGGCAGGTAAAAGTAAACATAAACACACAAACACACTGTAGTTGGCAGAACATCACATGATGGCACCTAGATTATCCAGCAGGCATCTGGTGAAGCAGCTAACACGATCTAGCAGAGCATGCAGGCTAGGGCCATATGTGCGCATGTGGGTGGTACACTGTGCATGAGTGTGTGTTAGAATTCATCTTGTGTGGGCTTGTACATTTCTCTGTGTGTTTGTGTGTGTCAGGTGTCTGTGGGGACAGCTGCTTACTAAACAGCATTATAGTGTCTAATTGGGGATTACCGAGTCAGTTTTTAGTGGGTGTAGAATTTTTTGTTTGTTTTGGGTGTTGACGGAGAAAATATGAACTGAAACAGAGAGCTAAAAATTCTGTTCCGACGTATCTTCAGTAAAAAAAAAAACACTGAATGGAATAATGACTGTTTGAGTGACCCTCCTCATGTTACACAGACGCTTTGTGATTTAAATAGTTGTTTATCAGTTGGATGGTTGTTGATTCTATCTCCTCCACCAGCTCCTCCGATTAGACCCTAATGTGTTCCCAGGCCAGCCTGGAAATATAATCCATCCAACATGTCATGGGTCAGTCCGAGGATCTCCTACCAGCAGGACAAGCCTGTAAAACCTCCCCAGGGAGGCGTCCTGGAAGCATCCTGACCAGATGTCCGAACCACCTCAGCAGGCTCATCTCAACATGGAGGAGCAGCAGTTTTAATCTGAGTCTCTCCCAGATGTCCGAGCTCCTTACCCTAAAGCTAAGGATGAGCCCAGTCACCCAGAGGAAGATCATTTTGGCCGCCTATATTAGCAATCTTACTGGGGTCGTTAGCCAAAGCTCAAAGGTGAAGAATGGAACGTAGACTGACTGGTAAATTAGGAGCTTCAGTCTCTGGCTTAGCTCTCTCTTCACCACAACAGATCAATTCAATGTCCTGTTGATTGTATCTATTGGTTAATTATAATTTTAGGTGTCATGGCTGTTGTAGATTTTCTCTACATGCACATTGATGTTACGACCCCTGTAATGTTGACCCTGTAAGGGCCTTGATCAACAAATGCATTTGAGGCCCCCCCCGCTGCTGTTTCTTGCTCATCTGGTTCAGGACCTCGGACTAAGACACGCCCAGACACAGCACAGCTGCGCCTCCTCAGCTCATCATGGAGCGTCTACAAAAGGCTGCAGCTCACAGATTGTCGGGGGGAGTGGATCTGTGCCTCTGCCCCCACCGTTGTCTGAGCTTGGCTTCTAGCTTGTGCAGTATATAGTCTGTTGTACGCTTCAGGAGTTTGTTCTAGTTTGTCTAAGTAGAACTTATGTCCATTGATTGCCTTCAGGTTTGGGGCTCATCAGGCTGTTAGAGGCCTGATTAGGATTTAGCTTTATTTAGATATACTCACTTGTTTAGCATTATCATATTTAAATTCATGTGCATATATAGTTTTTACCCCTTCAGTCATTTTTAACAGGTCTTCAGTTACAACGGCCTCTGTGCTTGTTTTTACTCCTGGAGGTTTTCCTCCAGTGTTTTCTGTTTGATTAGATAGTCATTTGATGATTAGAGAGAGATCTATTTCAGGTGTTTTCCTTTGTTTGCAGCTCCTCCTTTTGTTATATTTGACATTACTCTTCCTGTGAGTGGGCAAATAATATCTGATCGGACATTCCTTCCGTGATTATTTGTTAAACCTTTCATAACACTCCTAGACCCTAGGAGGAGTTGTAACAAAATGGGGACTCATCCAGGATATGAACCCTGGACCTCTTGCACCCTAAGCGAGAATCATACTCCTTATTTTTGCCTGTGGACTTCTATCTTAAATGCATTTTTTCTTTCATGCATTTTTTCTTTGCCTTTCCTGGAAGCTCAAATGGATTTGTCTTCCGGCTAAATCTAGTGGGATTAATATATTTTTATTCATGGTCAATTGCAATTTATTAAACATAAGCTAAAATTAGTATTAACTGTGCAAAGAGGGATTAGATCTGCTCCATAAATGACCAAAAGCATCTCTAGAAGATATTTACTTCAGCAAATACAGAACCAGAGCAAACAGCAAAATAAATGACCCCACCCATCCCAGGAACTATGCACCCTCCTTTCTTTAAGGCTGAAACACAACAGAGACGTCAGTGCTGCGCCAGCGCCGTGACTTTAAATAAAAACCATTGTAGTCAGTAAGATTACTCTCATTAAAAGCATAAATAAGCCATAAAACAATGTTTTCTTTTTGTTTAATAAAAATAAAAACTTTAGTACTTTGTAATTTTTCCTTACATATAAATGTATTGTCACTTGTTTACAGTATTAAAACCTTTACCTATTATAATAAATAGTTTACTAATACTTACCCATTTTGAAAGAATTAGAACTAAAGAGTCCAACAACACACGATGGCAGCTCTGATCACGTACAAACAAAGAGCCTCTACTCGCTTCCTGTTCTAAATTCCTGCATGATTTTGTGCCTATCACGCAATTTTGCAAGCAGAGTTCTATGGCACGCCACTTCAGGAACGAGTCCTGAGAGTACAACACTCGCCAAAACCGTGGCGTTTTTGTGGTGCAGCGCTGACGTCTCTGGAGTGTTTCAGGCTTTAGGCAAACACCTAAGCAGCCTCAAAAGCCCAGACAGCAAGGCTGAGGAGCAGCTTCTTCCATGGGACTATGAGGGCTTCAGAAAAACATATGAATAATTGTTAAAGAGTCAAAATATTATTCACAAAGGTCACAATGTTCAGGAAAAGAAAGCAAACACATTTTAGGCTTTCATGGTATCCGTTTATTTCCCCACCCTCTTTATGAGATGAATGAGGATAATAATTTTTACAAAGTTTATAACGATACTTTAACTGGTTTTCTCCCAACTTTCTTGAGGTGAACACTTCCTTCATAAAATCTACTTTTTTTTTCCTGGGCAAATAAATAACCTGCCATCAAAGCACTTCAGACAGTAAATTGCATCATAAACTTTAGGACCCTACCATGATGACTCTCTGTGAACCTTTTGCTGCTGCTGAACCACACCAGGACCACATCAAGAAAAGACAATCAGCTGCCGTGGGTTAGTGGTCAGGGTCATACCGGGACAAATTCTGATGGGAAAACACATCCAGCAGTTGGTTTGGGTTTTATTAGAATCCCTGTTAATTTTATTTTCTCCTCTACAGCGTCTATCTTTCTCTGCTTGACTCCTACCAGTAGACAGGCTCCTGGTCATTTGTTGTTCATGTCGATACATCACCACCGTGTCAGTTTAATAATACAATAAAATGTACATATTGGGCTAAATATTGACAAATCATAGTTTTAATAATCTTGCTCTTTCTTTGAAATTTAGTCATGTAAAATTATTTGAAAGACAAATATGACAGAAAATGACCACACAGGTCCCTGTGAGCCGGGTTAGTCACCGTCTCAGCAGATATGCATCTTTGCTTGAGGTTACAAGCCGTACATCACATTATATTACATTACATCACAGACTGGATCTGGTTCCGGGTTTTTTTATTCTTCTTTTTTACTGTCCCTTCATGAGTCTAAAATACAAACCAGTATTAACAAAAGACATTCTTTTATTTGTGGTCAGATCTTTACAAATACAAATAAAAATAATGGAATGAATAAAACATTTATTTTCTTGTTTATTTATTTATTTGGGTCAGGGATGTATTTCATACTGCACTGAGGAGGCCATATGAGGTTTTATTTTCTTATAAACATTGTCTGAAAAATGTTCAGCTAAAAGAAAAGGATTGTGGGTCATATGCTTGCAATAAATGTTTTTTTGCAGAACTACATTTGCTGTAGTATTACTACTTCTGTCATTGCTGACTCAGTAATGAAAACAATAATGAAAAAGTCCATTTTGTAGATCAGCGTTTTAATACGGTCTTGTGGAAACTAAGCTGATGATGTTTCTGAATCATCTTACCTGTTTTTGGAATTTGTTGTGTGCCTTTGCTATCTTATTTGAACATATCTGCAGATTAGTGGTTCGCTGGGTTCAGTAAGCTCACAAAAGCTGCTCCATTTTACAGAAAATACATTTGGATTTTTATAAACATGAGGTTTAAGAGGCAGGTAGCCAGGTATAAGAATGCTGGCAGGGATTACATCATTAGATTAACCAACACCTATGCTGCAAACTTATCAGATCAGCTCTCCTAAATCTCAGGGTTGGGAGTGAGACTCTGCCTAAAAAGCAGAGGTATTAAAGTATATTTGTGTTTTATCATAAGTGATGTTGAGATAGAGATAGAGAAGGACCAAACACCTGGGGCTGCATCTTCAGTAATAAGAACATTGCTTTGATTTGCAATGGAAATAAAGGAGCTAAGCCAAAAAGCAAAGCTCTTGATTTACTGGTCAATCTGCTCCATCTATGATCACCTATGATCATGTGATGTAGATCATGAGATCTCAGGTACAAGCATCTGAAATGAGCTTACTCTGTCAGATGGCCAGGTTAAGCCTTGGCGATAAAGTGAGGAGCGTCATCATCCAGGGGAAGCTCAGAGTAGAGCTGCTGCTTCCCTGCATTCAGACAGTTGACATGGATTAGACATGTGACAAGGATGCCTCTTGGTCAGCTTCCTCCAGAGGTTTTCTGGGCACATGCCATTGGGAGGAGAGCAGAACTTGCTGGAAGGATAAATTATCCTCCCTGGGAAAAGGTTGGGATTCCTCTGGTGGAACTAAAGAACGTTGCCTGGGTCTCGAGTCGCTGGTTTTGGGCTGGATCTGCCCTGGTGTGGCCGGCTGCTGGCAGTTAATTGTCTTCCCCACCCTTCTTTCTTTATCCTTCCCCTTCAGTTTTATCTCCATGTCCATTGGATTCAAATCAACCCAAAAAATAAAGTTTATATATATATATATATATATATATATATATATATATATATATATATATATATATATATATATATATATATATATATATATATATATATATCAGGTGGAGCATTATAGTAGCAGCTGTAAGGCCCACCTGGGACAGTAAATCTGTTAGACTTGTTCCTCGCACTCAGACAGTTCTGATTGCTATATTGCCGGACAGAACACTGAAAAAAAAAGAATGTTGCTGAGAAGAAGGCTGTCTGAGAAAACTCCTGGATCTGTTACCTCTGTGACTGGAGCTTGTATGGATGGATGGACTAACCAAATAGGATCAGAGATTTCCAAATGGATAATTGGCTAAATAAAGAATGTCTTGTTTTTCACATTGTAGAGTGCAATTCTATGATGCATATGATTGTGTTTTCTGTGTAGTCACCTCGAGGATTGCATTTAGAGGAACAAAGTGGGAACTGCACAGTCACTGCTGCCTTTAAAAAATTTATGCCCATTTAATTGATTCACAATATCATTCAGTCCTCAGCAAAAGTCTGTAATTTCTTAAGAATACAGAACAATTTCCATCCACCTCTCTTGGAAGTTAGTACCATTAGCTGCCTTGTCATCTCTGTCTAGGAGCTTACCTCTTATAAATAAATGGTGATAATCATAGCTTGATCTTCTTTATTCTTTCTATGATATGGCTTCTGAACAAAGATGAGATGAAAATGGAAGCAGGTCACTATAGAAGGCTGACAAAAAACAAAGCCATCCATGCCATCCTACCCTCCACAGGACATGTGAGCCTTTCTAATTTAGGCCATTCAATCTCAACAAGTCAGAAGGTGTCATCTACAAAGGCCACAGAATTCAGCTAAATAGTGGACATTGTCAATCAATGTCTGATTTGACTGACATTGTCTACTTGTCAAAGTCAGGATGACAGGTATTTTAAAATTTGTTGGACAATTTCACAAACTCGCCCACTTTTTGATTCATTTCACAGAAATATTATTTCCTCTATTTATTTTTCTAGGATAAACTTACACTTTTTATGTTAATATACAGGTTTAATTCTTTTTTTTTTTCATATGAGCATTTCTGTACAACTCTGGAAATGCACAATTTGTGTAGGCAAAGTGCAAATACAGCAACAAATCTCCTGGGATGTCGGCTAATTACTTCACTGCACATCAGACCATATGTTGAGATGTTATTCTAGTTTCTTTAAGTTAAACAATTACATACTCCACTGCTGCTCCTCAAAATATATTCCTTGCACATATTTGTTCATTCATTAAATTTCAGTGATTTTCTACATCTGCTAGTTTTCCACCTGCTATTTTATTGTTTCACAAAGGTTTATGGGAGCTCAGAAAGACACACAAAACCCTTGCATACTATTGCAAGGAAAATAGCCCAAGCATAAAAACACAGAATTCAGATCTGGACATGCACAGATGCCCTCCCCACACACACATATTTTGATCTTCACGCCTGCTGCCCCCACATGCATTTCCCCAACAATCGCTCAGACAAATCTCTGTGGGACCTGCCTCCATGTTGCCAAACAGCCAGTCATACAGTACCAATCCGTTTAAGCCTTGACACACAGTGAAGTAAAAATAACATGGCTGCACTTAAAAAGGCACCAGGGGGAAAGGGGACATGGCAGTCAGAAGCACTTGTGTTTGTTTCTAATGGGACAGCAGCTAAAACCAGCAAGGCGACTTTACCTGAATCCACTGGGAGATAACGTATAGTGCTGAAGATAAATGACCCTCCAAGTAATGCAAATCAGTGGCTGGAGAAGGACTTTTTAGAACAATGCTTACTTCCTTTGTTTTCACAGTGTTTTGTTGTTGTGATCAGCTGTTTTATATAGTTTGGCTTTTGTTCTGTCCATCACATGCAGCTAGGTGGACACCAGACTGTGCTGATCTATGTTTTGTTAATTAAGAGGTGTTAGCTACCAGAAAGCATTCGCTGTGTGCACGCAGAGAAAAGTAACGTCAGGCAGTTTGGCTTCGGGACCCGAGGTGCCTTATCTTGTTGATGTGCAGTCCATTGTGTGTAAACAAGAAAAGCAAGTGATAAATGATCTTTGTGCTTTATTAGATTTAGAGAGTGTGAGAGGAATAGGATGTTAATTGCCTGTTTAGATTTTAAAAAAGGGTGCTGTAAGCTTGGGTGACCTTAAAATCTTGGCATCCTTCTTTGCAAGTACTGTAGGAGTTTTTTAAAACATGACATGAACACATCCAGTCAAAGTGGGAGATAACAAATCTGGCTATAAATGACAAGATGTTTATTTTTAATTACTAAATATAAAATACCCAGGAAGAAGATGCTAAAAATTGGCTTCAGCTATGGTTGACTTCTCATGTTTTCAGGATTTAAAGTCTGTGTTAAGCATTTTATTTGAAGTATAACAAAAATCCATCAAGGAACTTATGAATGCATATGAAGTAGTGATTGCAGATACAAGAGGCCGAAATGAGTTTCCTGCCCAGTGTGGCCGGGCTCAGCTTTAGAGATAGGGTGAGGAGCTCACACATCTGGGAGGAACTCTGAGTAGAACTGCTGTTCCTCCACAAAGAAAAGAGACAGTTGAGGTGGTTTGGGCATCTCGTAAGGATGCCTCCTGGTCCCCTCCATGACAAGCTGGAGGAGGTAGATTACCAGTTTGCTGGGGGTCCCACTGGAGGAGATGGCGAACGTTAGTGTTGTCGTTTATAGTTGTTTTTTATCCCGTGGGTTGCCCACGGGTCGGGTCAGTAAATTTTTACTTCAGTGCAGGTTGGTTTGGTTTGGTTCAATGAAAAATGTTCCGTCCGTCTGTCCGTCCATCCATCCATCCATTTTCCTCCGCTTATCCAAGGTCGGATCATGGGGGCAACAGCCTGCCAGCCTTCCCTCTCCACAGCCACCTCGGCCAGCTTTTCCGGGGGATCCTAAGGCGCTCCCAGGTCAGCTGAGAAACATTTCTGCACAGCCAAATTTTCTTTCATTGTGTGTGTCACTGTTATGTAGTGAAAATGACAGCAAGCAGCTGCAGCTTCAATGACAGGCTGAGAGATGTCTGTTTCTTGCTCCGTGACTGCTGCAAACGAGTCTGAAAGGTTGGTGGGTAAGTTATTTTCTCCGTAAACTTTAGGATTTATAAGAAAACGTGACAGAGAAATGTAGTAACTTTGTGCAAACTCTGATTCTTGCATGAGCACATTTTGGAGACGGTCAGACTATATAAAAGTGCATTCAGTCAATGATGTGTTTTTGATAAGGTGGGGCGGGTCGTAAAAATAGACGCAGAGTTGCTGGGCGGTTTTGTGCGAGTCAGAAGTTTTTAAATGTGCAGGACCCACGGGTCGATAAAAACCCTAACCGTGCATCACTAGCAGACGTGGCTGAGGAGAGGATGGTGTGGGATGCCCTACTCAGGATGCTGCCTCTGTGACCCAGACCCAGAGAAGAGGAGGAAAGCAAGGCCAGGCGAGTTTATAAGATTAACTACAAAATCATATACAACTTGAGCTCGGACTCTGGAAAACTATTGTGTTGCAGCTAATTTTGTATTTTCTCCTTTCAGTTGGCTGTAGTAGTCGTTTAAATTTGGGCTGATTTCAAAGGTTAGTCAATCGTAGAAGTAGTTGTTATGGCTAATTTCTGAAGATCCACCCAGTGGTTGATGATATACTTTGCTAACAGACAGGAATGATGACAACAGTTATTCACATTTTAAATCAAGGCCTCATGCAATCTAACACTCAAAATATATGTTGCGGATGACTCTCAGGTACTAAAACACCATTTTAAAGCTCAATACCTGTAAAATAGACGGCGCTACTGCAGCTAAAGTTGATTAGCTGTGGTGGCTATCTTTAACTACATTGACTCCAAAGGTTGATTAGCTGTAGATGTCTCATCTCAATTTGTTTTCTGGGAGTTCATCCAATAATTTATGAAATATTTTAAAAACTCTGTCAAACACTGTTGGCATTGTTCCTGGCACTCAGACATCTATTCTGTTTGCTCTACAGCCGGATAGGACACGGGGTAAAAAAAAAAATTAATTAAGAAAAAAAAACTCTTTCAAATATACAAACTAGGGCTGTCAATCGATTAATTTTTTTAATTGCGATTAATCGCATGAGTGTCCTGAGTTAACTCGCGATTAATCGCAATTAATCGCAAATTTTTAAAATACTCTCAACTGACCTAAATTTATTTTTCTTATTTCAAATATTCTTTAATACAGGCTGTTTATCAGTTACTTCTCTTGCTAAGACGTGATAACAAATCAGATGTATCATCCATCCTGACTCTGACAGGTTGAATCAGCCTTAATATCAGATGATTTCTCTCCTATAGAACTAGTTCATCTCATCACATCACACTAGGACCTTGGAGTCAAACTATTAAACCCCAAAATGTCTAATGATGGACTTTTTCTGACAGACTATTAGAGTCTTTTACAAAACCTGTTTTTCAGAATGCTCAACAAATGTTCTTAATAGAAAACAAGGATTTCAAAATCATTTATATATCTTTTACTTTGGTTTGTAGTTGACCATATTCTGACATTGCACTATCCTTTGTTACAACTTAAAACTTTTGTTTTATGACGTTGGTTGGTTTTTTTTTAGGTCTCTCCCTTTCCTCTGTGAAGCGCGCACTGGGGGGTCATCATGTCTGCAGCGCTGACAGACTAGGCTTGTTTGAGATGAACTGCGCCTCGCCTGGAAAACAGACGAGAGCAGGCGGACGCAGCAGGGGGCGTGGCCAAAAGTCGGCTTTTAAGTCGGACAGATTTTCTTAAATGTAGCTCGTAGGTGATGATATGGCTGAAGATATCGTGTTAATGTCCGTGATAGCAGATGACTTTCCTTTTTTTTCCAAAATCTTTATTTGAAGTTCAAAGTATTTCAAAACAGAGTGAACAAGTATCAACAACACTAAAGTAAACAAAACAATAGACATATATACAGAAAGATCATATCAAAGAAAATAAACAAGATGGTGCTCTGTACTAAATGATCTGATTATAAAAATCAGACAGTAGTTTTATTAGAACTTTTTAGAAAATGGAAACAGTACCTACTGAAAATTATTTGGAACAAATCACATTTCTCATTGTGGCCTTTATAGTTGACATCATCAACGTGGCATGTTTTTACAATATATATAAAATAACATTTCGCATTCTGCCACGGGATGTTTGGATCAAATGTTAACCAATCAGATCTGAGATCAGGTGAGAGCCAGGCGTTTCCCATCATGCCCTCGGTTTTGCAGCCGGTGGAGAGCAACTGCAGCGCCTTGCTCCAAAATCTGCGGCTGCCTTGATCTCACGAGGTTATTGTTGCCTACGTAGGCATGACATCAGAGCAAGTCGGCGTCAAGTCGGACAGAAATCTAACCGGCATGCAATGGGCGCCGATCACCGGTGATCGAATCTGCGCAGAACTGGCTCATCTTGAACGCACCTATTGACACACAGCGACCACAGAGAGGACGGGCTGTCTTTTTAGATACCCAGCATTTTTGCAGCTTGGAGGGTAGATGCCTGAGGCCATGACGGATTATTTTTTTATTTGTTAGAAACATCTGATCGTCGGTATAACCACGGAGCGGGTCAGGTTTAGCAGCGAGGACACCAGCAAATCTCCCAGTTCTCCCGATCGCCAGTCCGTCACTGGCGATGCTGTAGAAAGTTTACTGGATGTTGGACTGTGTGAGTTTCTCCGACAGGGAGGAAGGCTCTCTGTAGCAGCTGCATGCGTCGCTACTAGACCTGGGCGTTCATGGTTCATAGGACCGCAAAACAAAACTACGGAAGCCTGCGCATTAATCGCGCGTTAAAAAAATTAATGCCGTTTTAAGGGGCTTTGCGTTAACGCGTTAATAACGCGCTAATTTTGACAGCCCTAATACAAACGTACCTACTCAAAGGCAAAACCATTTTTGTTTACATTTTATGTTTTGGCACAGTTGTTAGCACTGTTGCCTCACAGCAAGAAGGTTGCAGGTTTGAATCCCGGCTGCAGCCTTTCTGTGTGGAGTTATGTTCTCTCTATGCATTCCTCTGGGTACTCCAGTTTACCCCACAGATCACAACATGCCCTATAGGTGGTAATCCAGGACTTCTTTGAAAAAGAGTTTCTGAAACTCAATGGGACATTTCCTGGTTAATAAAGGTTAATAAATAAATAATTAGGTGGTGAATATTAGTTCTAATCTTTTCACACAATAGAAAATGCTACAAACAATATCCAGTTAAACACATCTTATTGACAGAGATGTTCTGCCGGCAATGGAGCATTAAGCAGGCTCTCTTTGAGTTTTTGTATAATCTACAGGCAATCTGATTAGGCTCATCAGCATGCAACAGTTACACAATTAATCCAGTTTCTTCCTTTCATTACATAATCCCAAGACAATATAAACACGGAGTCTGAGATTTTCTACAAATTTCGGCTTTAGTTTGGTCTGATTCTTGCACACAACAATAAGGCACTGTTCTTTAAATATGGTGTCTATTAACAAAGTAGCACCTTTTCAAAAAGATGTAAAGAAATGTGTGGGTTTCTGTGAGTTTTAGCATTTATCCACTGTGAAAAAATCTAAAATATGTTCTTTTTTAAAATTATAATCTTTTTTTCCTTACTCAACCAGAGCTCTGTCATATAGTTGCCAAGTTGGAACTGTTGTTTTAACAAGAATAATAATGAAAAAAATGCTACTAATTGCACATGTAAACACCTTTTAAAAATGTGAAAAGATTATGTTGCTCTACAATTCTCTCTAGTACACTTTTGTTTGTGTAGAAAAATACAGAACCTTAGAGTTGTTCTGTACCAGAAACCTGTCCTGCATCCTCTTTTAAATGGGTCAAAATCTAACCAGGAAGTAAACTAAACAAACCTTTTTTAGCCTTGACCCGAAGACAAATCTCCACTGGCTTCAACTCGGAATGACAAACATGAGAACAGCATCAATCTTCTCAGCTATAAATCATCAAAACGTGCAGCACACATCTCTTCAAATGCCGAAAGATTTTACCTTTAAAGGAAAAGAGGTTGCAACCATAAACATTTCGGTTTACAAACAGATGTTTCCTGAGCTTCTGTTTAGAGAAAAGGGTGCTTGACCGGAGAGGCACATGTTTACCTGCACGTGTTTTTAGTTGTGTTTGTGCGTCAAGCTCTCTAAAGCCATCTGGAAACGCAGTAGAAGCTTTTTGCACCTCTTTGCACCTTCTGGTCTTTGCACTGCCTATTTTGCCATTGGGGGGAAGGAAAAGTGAAGAGGGTGAAGCGGACTTATACAGACCAAGTAAAGAACTCTAAATGGCTTTCTGAAGCATGCTGCGTGTAAGGACATTGCAAGGACGTTTGAGATATTAGGGGTGGGAGGGGGGAGTTTCTGTGCACAGGGGGAAATAAACAATTCTTGATATACAGAGGAAGACCAGTATAAAGCACAAACGCCTAAACAGATCATCTTAAGTAAATAATAAATCATAAATGCATTGTTATACATGTTTTAGAGGAAGTTGTATAAAAGCGGGATCAGCCTTTGTGAATGTTTTCCTAAACCTCGGGAGCACCTACTGTATGTGTTGTGTAAACCTCCTTTTGTTTCACACAGTGTATCCAGCATGCTAAACAGCCCTCTGCTATTGTCTGACAACTTTCTAAATGAAGCTCATTATGTCCTCATTGATTTTTCATATTCCTTCTCACCGGTAAATACCCCCAAGGTGCTCCTCATACACTCTGCCCTCCCGCCCATCTTCTCCCCACATCTCTCTCTCTCCCCTTCTCTCTCTCCATCCCTCTCCACGGTACCTGCGCTATCCATCCATCTATCCGCCAGTTTTTATCAGCTGCCTCCCTGAGCAGCGGCAAACAGCAGAGCACTTAAGGGAGCTGAACGGTTTCCAATTAGCAAAACAAATACCTCTGCTCACTCTCACCCTGTCACATGGTGCCTCAGAGAACCTGGGCGGCCATTACAGACAATTAGAATTTAATAAGCCCAATATGCTCACTGTACTAATGGAGAGGGAGGAAGGGAGGGAGAGATGTGCCCTCATCATCGCTCTCTCTGTTTGCTATATATTTCCTGATGCTCTAAATCCTCCTGATTGCCCTTTGAGCTTGTTCTTATAAGTAGAGTTGGAGATTTCTAAGGTCTTCTCGGTTGTCTTGCTGTGTTCTCTCTTGCTCTCTTTTGCTCTCTCCATCTCTCTCATCCAATCCCAACAGTCCTGTTTTGTCACTTTTTTCTTTTTCACCTGTTATACTCCTCTTGCCCTTTTCTCCACCTCACACCTATTCCTCTCCCCTCCGTTCTGCTGTCCCCATTTATTCATGCATCAAATCAAGCCCAATTTTTCTATCCCTCACTTTTCAACTGATTCCTTCTTTGTTGTGTTTTCAAATGTTTTCTTTGTTCTTCAATTTGATTTTTCTTTTTATTTCCTCGCTCATATCTTGTCTCATTTTACTCTTACTCTACCTTTTTTGTTTTTATTCCATCTGTTTTGGCCTTTTCTCTCTGCTACACTCATTCCTTCTTCCTTCTGTTTCATCTTCCTTTCACTCACAACCTCATATATCGCTGCTCGGTCTCTGTGTCTCCTCACACTCTCTTCCTCTGTTTCATCTGTGTGGTAAGGCCCTATGAAATGAGGTGATACAAATGGCATTTTATGGGGCTGTGCAGCACAACCAGGCCGAACACGGCAGGCAATCATAAAAGCCATTGTCTGCTGCGCATGCCACTTTTAATGTGTTCCATTTGATTTAATGCAAGTGATAGTTAATGTAGGAGAGCATGTGAGGCCTCAGAGGTGGGAGTGTGAGAAAGAGCGAGGTTAGACTGGAGATAAAGGGGATAAAGAGACAGGGTTAGAGAGAAAAAGTGGAGGGAGAGAGTAAAAGATCGACAGCAGAGAGCAGTATCTAGGTCGTAACTAGAGTCCTCACTTTTTGCTTGAAATAATAAGGGACAGCCGGGCTGATATCTAATTTCTAGGGAAGAAATGCCATTTAAAGTGAGAATGAAAATGGAATGCAGGCAGGGGAGCGAGCAGAGTTAGAAAGAAAGACGAACAGACAGGGGGAAAGTGAAATATTAAAAAATAAATGCAATATCCAGTGCACAAAGTGATTACATTGCCAGAGGGAGGCAGAGGTGTGAGGATTCTGATGGCTTTTTTTGTGCTTGTAATGCTGCTCATTTAAAAGAACAGGCATATTTACATCCAGATGGGGACCTAGTAGGTATTACCTATACACTCACCTCCATATGGAAGAAATATGTGACAGGGGCAATTGCATAAATCTGTCTTTAGTGTGCAAGATTGGATGCATGATTCAGATTCCAGCCACTTTTAGTTTTCAGAGTCCGATTGTGTCAGCAGTCTTGGTGGAGGAATGGAGGGGTGAGTGGGTCACTGCTATTAGCAGTGTATTTCAGTGTATCCCAGTAGTTTAATTACACACTCTTGAATTAATAGCCTAAGACTGAGAAGTTCAGCTATCAATACTAATTATAGCTCCAACTAAGATGCAAACACTAGGATCTTTTTCTTTTGATATTAGTCATCAAAGCAGAACAACTGACACTAAAATGTCTTTTTAATTTACCTTTAACTTTATTACCATACATCTAATATTAATAAATGAACATTTGGGGGTGTCACTGCACTGGAACATTAGAGTTGATTTGGGCTTGTGCCATCAGACACCATGAGCATTTTATTTTATTTTGTTTGGATACCAAATGAACTTTTTTTTTTTTTTACTCTTTGTTGTGTTCTTGGAGCACCTAAACTGTTTTGGTTAGGTCCACTGCTGTCTGTTTTAATAACTTTGTAGCATGACAAGCAGTTTTACTCATGTTACCTTTCAGTGGTCATGTTGTTATGACTGATCTTAGTAAAGTGTAAGAGTTAAGTATTTTATGAAGTTCATCATGTCTTCTTTTTACGTTTACAAGAAAAAGGTAAATAAGACTTACCAGATATTACATGTCTGCATAAAAAGAACCTTAACTAGTAATGTAAGAGTTAAGAACCGTATTGACCCGAATATAAGACGAGTTTTTTTTTCATTACAAGTAATGTAAAAATGCAGGGTTGTCTCATAATCAGGGTCTAGTTGTTTGGGGTCATTGCACGACTGCACCAGCAGAGGGCACAGGCTTTTTGTAAAGGCGTCAGCAACAGGAAGCTCAGCTCAGATGCGGCCCGTCCTGATCCGAACCAACCCAAAGTTACAGGCCCACTGAGGATTAGATGCCCGATGGCCAGTCCAGCCTGGTCCACTTCCAGTCCCAGGGCAGGTGTTTTCAGCGTGAGTGGCTCAGCGCGAACTTCTGTCCAGGTGAA
Source organism: Callopanchax toddi (assembly GCA_006937965.1). NCBI lineage: Eukaryota > Metazoa > Chordata > Actinopteri > Cyprinodontiformes > Nothobranchiidae > Callopanchax > Callopanchax toddi. The sequence goes on from SSNR01000196.1 coordinate 594,799, forward strand.
GACTCGCGCCGGTAGATTCAGACACGGCTACTTCCCCTGGACAGTGGACACAGGTCCTAACACAGCTGCACAGCACCTCGATCTGCTTCTCGATCTGTTTTTTGTTGTTGTTGTTTTTAATTGTTTCTGATTATATTGATATTAGTCTAATGTCTCCTTATGAAGACCTTATGATTTATTCACTGTTTGATGTGTAGAATTAGACCAAAACTGTGTGTGACCTAACTGCTCCACATTTTTAGTGAACTGGTTTTAGCAACATTTTCAGTCAAATGAAAATATTTTTGCTTTATTCTCTGCACTGGTGGTGAGATGTGATTTTTTCTTTTGTGCATAATATTTCCAAAAAATATTTTGTTATGTAAATATTTTCATCATCACTAGGAAGAAAAATAGTTTAAAGAATAATCGGTCTTTTTTGTTGTATTTTTGTCATGTTTGACAGTCTTTAGTAAAGTTTGAACACTTTAACTACTAATAGTCATGCTCAAAGGCCTCTGTTACAGTTTTTTTTGTAAAGAACCACTTTTGTAGCCCACAACACTGTCTTGTTCTGGTCTTCAGTATTAGCCTATTTTTTGGCAAATTTAATCACAAGTTCTGACAGCTAGTGAACATTGGCAGCATTTATGAAAATCCACATGCTCATAATACATTTCATCTAAGGTCTGCATTTGTTAAGATTACCGTCATTTTATTGTTTGTCTCCCCTTCAACCTTTACTTACTGCAAGAGTTAAGACCTCCATCATAAATACTTAAAGGATGCTGTAAATTATTCATACGTTTGTTTTGTAATCTTACTCAACGAGCAGCTGCAGGCGAGTGGATGATCTGGTTTGGCTGGCACAACCACAGTGATCAGTGCTTTTGGCCAGACCTTGTCTCTCAGCCTAATAGCTATATGCACCCTGAGAGCAGTCCTGTGATTGTCAATGAGTACTTTAGCTTGCAAGCACCATGGGATAATTAGCTTGCTTTCCTCGCCTGTCAGACTTGGCAAGACCTCCCTGGATTCTCTCTCTCTCAGTTTTGACGTGTTATTTTTTTCTGTTTTTCTATCTGTGTGTCTGGGGAAGAGGCTTTATTTTTTCCTTAGCTATCAAAGACAAGAATAGTTCAAACATGTAATTACTGTTGCTATGTTACTGATGTACAAAATCAAGAATTTTCATGTAATTATTTTATTTTTTGGACTCGAGTTTGACCACAGTTAAAAACAGCTCAATATAGTTTAAGATTTTAAAACATTTCTCTGTATTTTTGATTTTTCCAATGACAACTTCTCAACAAGAGCTGCTGATAGGAGTTTAGAAGTTAAATATAAATTGGATTGTGGCAAAAAGAAGACAATATTCATATTCTTTTTTTCTATATGTAGTTTAACCCCAAGGGACCATTGTTCTGCAGGTTTTAGATGCTTCTCTGCTCCAATACAGCTGATCTAAATTTCTCAGTGTGCCATCGAGTAGAAGCCTGTTAATGACCCATTAGTTTAAATCTACTATTAACTGGGACATTTCTAAAACATGCATGAATGTGGCCCTCAAGATATTGAGGGAATCATATCAGATTATAATTTTATTCTTGTGACTAAAAAAGCATTTAAATCTGTTTCTCAAGACCAAAATGTCTCATGATAAGTTTTTGTAAGTCAAACATTTTTTATATCCGTGGGACTTTAGTAATGTTTTGCTTGTTTTTTGACAGATTATTATTTTCAGTATGTGCTTCATTGCTTTTTGCCGTTTCCCCTGTCTTCATTACTCACATCTGCCCCAAATCCATCAACCATTAACCATTAATCCAGCTCCTTCTCAGTCAGTAATCACTCCTCCCTGTATACATTGTCTTAGGTTTCCTTATGTTTTTAGCTAATTCTAGTTTTATCCATGTTTTGTTTTTCTTTTTGTTCTTTTTTCTGTTTAGATTGTTTTTTTTAAATTATATTTTTGTACTCTGTTTTTCAAATGAGTGGTTTTGTGGTCCTGTTCCATTGTCAGCTTTTTGTATTAATAATAAAGTTTTCATTTGAATTGATCCTTCTGTGCTCATGTTTACATTTTGGGTTATAATGAATTGTATTAAAGCAGGATGATGTCTAATAACAGTCCTGGAGCGTGCTTCAGATGTTTTCATGTTCCTTCAAACTTGATTCAATGCTTGAATTACTTTCTCATGTCCTCAAGTTCTGCAGAATCCTGTTAATCACCCATTGATTTAAATCAGGTGTGATGAAACAGATTAGCATCTCAAACATGCAGGATTGTGGCTCCTGGGGAACATGATTAAATTCCAAAGCATTAGCCTTAAAACACAATAAAATACATGGATTTATCAGACATTTGGGACCTAATGAAAGGTTTCGGGTTGTAATGTGCTAAATATAGCATTCCATTTTTGCAGGTAGAAGCTCTCTGGCAAAATGTTGAGATTTCTCTTCCCGTGATGAAATGACTTTGACTTTGCTTTACCTTTGATGCATCTCTAGGAAGTATACCCAACTCATGGTGCAAAACAAATAGCTTGGCAGAGAGTGTAAAGCACTGGAATGATTTAGTCTGCTTTTAAAAAATGTTTTAAAAAACAGTTCTGCATTCAAAGATCTTCTTAACTGCTTATGTAAGCTATTTTCCCCCTCACAGTCACCCCCTCATTTAATCACTGGAGGTAAATCAAACACATAAAGAAAGCACTAATTTAAACCTGCTTGAAGAGTTTGGGTCCCTATGGGTGACTTAATAAGGTGGCATGTCTTGCTGTGATGAAAGCTTAGAAGCAGATTAATTCCTTTTTTAAAAGATTGTGACACAAAAACCTAAAGTTGCTGGCAGATGATTAATAGAGTAGGGGATGAGACAGTGCTGTTTATTAGCAATAGAGGTGCTGTGCAGGATCTCGAAGACAAGGAAATAAAGCAAACACACAATCACAGCAGTCACACACATGCACACTGTAGTGCAACACTTACGATGCCTGAGGAACAACCTCATCCAGGTGTTTGTTGACTCGCTGTTCATCTCTGTCACAGGGACTCTGATTTTTTTGATGCCTGACTAGATTGATTCATAAAGATGGTGTTTTCTAATTATGCTTAGGGCAACAATTTTTACAAGACCTCAGATTAAATTAAACTTGTTTGACAACCCTGAAGTGCTTGTTCGGTTGTGTTTAGACAGACAGAAGTGGCTTTCATGCTCTTGTTCTTTTCTTAATAAGAGTAGGATTTTTAGAGCCCAGTGTCAAGTAAATGCAAGTGTTCAATATAAAAAAAAAGCTTTTAAATAATCAATTCAACACATATCAGTTTCTCTGGAGAGCAAAGGAATGAATATATAGTAGTCATTATGTTTGTCTTTTGGTTTCTACAGAACTGAAACAAATACTATCTATGAATGTACACAGTGGGCATATAGGCAGTATAGTTGTTGTATTCAAATAATAGCCTGAATTATTAAAAATTATTATTAAAAAACAAAACTACTGCATTTGAGTTATTGTGAGGCAGCTGCACAAAATATTGTCTGAACAGGTATAGTGTGTGTGTGTGTGTTTGTGTGTGTTTCTCATCTTCACAGCTCTCTGTGTGTCAGCAGCAGAACATGCCCCTACAGGCCATCACACCATAAGTTCAAGTTTGATGTGCCCCCCTTAGGTTTTTCACTGTCCCTTTCTGTGGAGAAAATACACACCATGAGCAGCCACCCCCTGAGAGGCAAAAATAAAAGCTTGACAGCTAACTCTGCAGAACCTCCAGTTTTATCAAAACTTTGGCATATGCATACAAATTCAGATTTTTGCTTTTAAGGGTTTACAAATTCTTCAAATAAGACATTTCTTCTGTTTAAAAAACATTTTAAAAAATATTTTTCCCCCTATTTATTCAGTTACTAAGGACCAGTTCACATGGCAGAATTTTCAAATTGTCGGCCAATTATCATGAGAAACCCCATACATGGCAGTAAAAATCACAAATGGTAACCGTTTTAATCCTACAGAATGTGGAGTGCAGCCAAAAACACACCACACACAAACCAATATCACCTACATTACCTCACTTTTAATGAAAATGAATTAAAATCACAACTTGAACAGATCAAACAATGATCTCTCATGCATAACTTTACAATATTTCCATTCTTCAAAGAAGGAATATTAACATTACTAAGCAATTTGTTATAATTGTGTTTTCTAAAGCCTGTTGAAGATGGCAGAAGGGGAAAGCATTTGTGGCAATGTGTCTATATCAGTACAAAGTACTGGGGGTGGTGTGAAGCTCAGTTGGTAGAGTGGCCGGTCTGACAACCGTTAGGTTCGCCGGTTCGATCCCAACTCCAGCTGGGTTACTTTGTCGTGTCCTTGGGAAAAACACTTCACCCACCTTGTCTACCGGTGGTGGTCGGAAGGACTTGGCGAGCGCCGGTGCATGACATCCCCGTCTCCGTAAGTGTGCTCCAGGGCAGCTGAGACTACAATGTAGCTGATCATCACCAGTGTGTGTGAATAGGTGAATGACTGTTGTGTTGTACAGCACTTTGGGGAGTGTTGAACACTCTAGAAAGTGCTCTATAAATACAGGCCATTTACCATTTATGTGGAGGAATTTGTTCACTGCATTTGACTTATACCTGCAGGAGCAGAGACCAAAGTCTGTGCTAATGCATAATATAGAGGACAACAAAACAGCAACACAATGAAGCAGAATGGGGGAGGGGGGCACTCCTTAGGGAGAAATAAGGAATCATAAAACATGGTAGACAGGAAGATCCTTAGAATCCCTAGAAATTCAGCAGCAACATCATCCCACTTTTCTGCAATCCCTGTAGTCATTTTCAACATATTAAATTTGGATTAACAACTATAGCTGAATTACAATACTGGCAAGGAAATTATTTTCACCTCACTAATGAAATTCATGAAATAATGTCTGAAGTGACTCCCACCTCTCTCTCTTTCATGCAAGCAACTCGCATGCTCATACAAACCCAAAGGGCTTGATTAGGAACTAATAGTGGAGATGCTGCAGTGTCTGCTTTATAGTAAAACATCATACTTCCCATCTTTTTTACCTGAAGACTCAATAGTTGAAAACAAAATAAAGCATTTGAAAAACAAAAAAACAAATCAAGTCAACAGCAAATAGTTAGCAACAATTACAGAGACAAAAAGTGACAGAAGCTATGTTTGTGTGCACGTGTTGCCTTCGAAATGTGAGAGGGTGTAGATGTACTCGGGCATAATCCATATTAAATCACACATTTTTGAAAAAAATGTAATAAAATTTAATTGCAGGAGTCTACAGTGAATTTGTCCCACGCTTCCCAAAAATATGAGGCGTCACTTGGTTACCTCTCACTGCAATGTGCTGAATTATTTCACAATTCACCAATTTATCTGCACAACAGAGCATTCACTGTAATGTTGTGAAATGTTAGTACACCTCTCCTTATCTTCTGTTCTTCCTGTAATTTCACCAAGACTGGGGAGTAACAAGCATGACTGAACAAGACAGCGTGTCCACACATATGTCCATGCATGCACGCACATGTGCAAAGTTATGTGTGCATATTTATCTGATGATGTTTTTGTTTTTCATTCTTAGAATAAGTGTGATTTTATGCAGATATGTGCTTGTGTCAACAGTTTGTGACTCCGTGGTTGGACATGTATGTGCTTGTGATGGTAATCTCTGCTGTTTCTAGCCAGATTCAGTCACAGCCAATTGAGAGGGGCTCTCTCTGATGCCGATACCCCAGCAGAGGACACCTAAATCAGGTTGACATGCTCCTGGCACACCCTGTACTAGCACCAAATTGTTCCTGACAGTATCAAATGCATCCCATTGGGTGTTCAACATTAGTCCAGCTTTCCTGACCTCTTGTAGGGCAGAAAGAGATGGATTATATTGGAAAGAGAAGAAATCGTTTTCAAAAAAGAGATGGCTCAAAGTGAGAATAATTTCTCCTTTTACTCTATCAAACATGAGAGTAATGACTAAGGTTTGACTCAAATGAAGCAAAATTAACCATACTTAGAAGACATTAAAATAATAGTCATTTTCACTTTTCATAAAAGACCGTTCAAAATGGCCGTTGTTCACAGTGACTACAATAGAAACAGCATTGGTTTTATCTGAAGTTTAACCATTTCATAATTATGGAAACTTTTTTGAACTTAGAAGGTTTTCCCCCCTTACTGTTTCTTGAAATAGGCTGCATGGTGGTACACTTGTTATCACTGTTGCCTCGCAGCAAGGAGGTTCGTTTCCCCGGCTCGGCGTCCTCCCTGCATGGAGTTTGTATGTTCTCCCCATGTATGTGTCGGTTCTCTCTGGGTATTCCAGCTTCCTCCCACAGACCAAAAACATGACTGTTAGGTTAATTGGTAACTGTAAATTGTCCCTAGGTATGAGAGGTGCATGACTAGTTGTTTGTCTTCATCTCATCTCATCTTCATCTGTGTGGCCCTGCAATGGACTGGCGAACTGTCCAGAGTGTCCCACGCACAGTGGCGGCCCGTCCATAGGGGGTGCTCGGGTGCCGCCCCACGAGTCCCAAGAGGAATAAGAAGAGGAACAGGGATCACAAAATATAAAAAACTACATAAAAATAAAACTAAACGAGCCATCCATTTTATATACAATAAGTGCTGTGTATAATCTGCACTTAGGGGTAGTTTAGAAAGGTTTTCTTACAATTTTTTTACTGGACCGATAGGTCATGTTTCTTTGGGTTCTACTGCGCATGTCTGGACGGGACGCCGTCCCAACATAGTGCATTGTTTTCTGCTCCTGACGCATGCGCACTGAGTGCAAAAAATAGGAGATCGCTCGGGATGCAGGTCTTCAGCGTCCCTGTGTGACATGCGCACAACGGCAGGAGACTGGAGTGTTGCTCAGACTGAAACCGGAAGTTCTTGCTCTCTTTTTAATGGAGGGTAGAAAATGGATATTTATTCAAAGAATCCTTCTTGCCCCCTTGTGAAAACAAGCCGAATTATTCCATTTGTCCTGATTTCATCAACTCAGTAGTGAGTGACTTCGTTTGTTTGTTTCTTTTTCTTAATGACTATGTGTCTGTCGCGGATTTTCCCATTCAAAAACCCCATAGGCGGAGCTAGCCGCGGCTAGCAGTGCTAAGTCCTGATGAGTGAATTTATACCTTAAATAGCGACATGTGTTTGTTGAGGTGTCTGCCGAATGTTAGAGAAATACAGATACTGCTGATTGAATATGTTGGTTTATGTAGTTTAGCCCGTTTTTCATGCGTTTTCTCTACTTTTCATTAAATTATTATGGCGTTTTAAGGAAGTTTGGTCTGACTGGGTTTGATGGGACATATCAGTGGATTTGACTTTATTTTGTTGTTAATTCACTTCATTAGTTGAGCTGATTGTCATGACTTGCTTGGTTAGTGGTTGTTGTCTGAATTGTAACATTAATTATCTGACTGTATTAGTTAGAGATGGATTTATTTGTTTGTGGTGTCAGTAGAAAGCTCATTGTGAATATTAAGTAATGTTTTTGACTTTGCCAGGTTGTTTTTTCCTTGATACTTTTACAACTTCTGTTGTGACCACATTGTGGTTGTTTTTTATTTGTATTTGTATCTAATTATATTGATATTATTCTAAGGTCTCCTTATGAAGACTTTATGATTTCTTTACTGTTTGATGTGTAGAATTAGACCTAACAGCTCCACATTGTTAGAGAACTGGTGGTAGGGATTTTTACCAGCAAAATATTCAGTCAGATGAAAATATTTTGCATCATTCCCTGCTCTAGTGGTGATATGTGATTTTTTTTTTTTTGCGCATCTGAAAACTGACAAACAAAAATGCGCCCCACCCAAAAAAAATTTCACCAGCCGCCACTGCCCACGCCTCTCGCCCTTTGACCACTGGAGTTAGACACCAGCTCCCCGCAACTCTCTGTGGAGGATACAGCAGCTTCAGAAAGTGGATGGATGAATTGATGGATGTTTCTTGAAATAATAAAAATGCATAAAAAAAATTCTGAAATTGAAGAGCAATCAATCCAAGAGTTGGGTGAAAGGTGGGTCAGTAAAAATGATTTTGTGGAGAAATATTAGCATCTAGCTGGAATAAATCATGTGACCATTCAGGTGTGATACAATCTGACGGTTATACTAATATCAAAGGGTGGCACAGTGGTAGTCTTGCCCAACAGATTGTACCACTGCACTAACAATTTCCCCTCTTTTAACATCTAATGATATAATCCTAGAAAAAAGAAGGTTTTTAGGACTGGAGTTGGCTTGCTGGTGTAAAACCAGTTTGTGAAACAGCAGATCATTAGCGAGAAATGATGAGCCCTTTGGAAACCTCAAAATCTGACTCTAATTCATAGTTTTCTGATGAGAAAAAAAGAGTGTTGCACTCCTCTGGCCTTAGCCATTGCTTAAATGTTTCCAAGTTTGACTTAGCCAAAATATTGCATAGTTGTGAAACTATTATATGCACTAATTCACATGGAAATTAACCAGATGCTTTAACAAAATTCTATCACAAAAAGAAAATCCAGAGGCAGATTGTGGATTTGTGCTGCCAGATGTGCTTCCCTACTGGTGTTACGATTTAATATGTGTGTTAACTGGTGACTATCATGCATAGTGTTATCACGTCCTGCAGCACAAAAACATAACTCCACACTGTCCATTACACCACAATGGTTTCTAGAGCTCCTCAGCTTAGCTTATAACACACACACACACACACACACCTGCCTGCTGGTCATAGAGGAACAGCAAGAAACACGTCCTGCACCATGGTGACGTTTAAAACACTTTAATGTTGCATTTTGTGTAACGAGCATGAACCCAATAAAGAAAAAGTCACAGAAAAAAGTCTTCTTAAATCAATGTTTTCTCACAAATTTTAAATATTAATTGGCACAGACAAAATGGGGATCACAAGTCACCAAAACAAGTAGCTCATCCTCATTTCTTCATTTTTCTTCAAAGGAAAGTTGATCAATGTGTTTTTGGCTCAAGATAGGTGGAAACTTGTAGCATTACTGATTGTCCACATTTAGCTGCATTAAGAAGAGAAGCTACAGTGTAGTAGAATAGGGTTCAATCCCAGGCCCAAAGTGTCCTTTGAGCCTGGGATTGAACCCCCAACTGCCAACAAAATGGCTGCTCTCTGCTCTTCATGGGTCAAATGCCGAGAACAAACTCCACAACGTTTTTACTGAGGTATATTCATATGTAGCCACTAGTTTCCCTTTCCTTCTTGCCTGCCAGGACAGTGAGTTGATCATGATACTGAAAACTTTGAATAGACCGTCCAGAAAAAGCTCTTTAGTGAACTGAAAAGACAATCTTTTGTTGTTTTAATGTTTGGCTCTTATGTTTGTGTGAATGTAGATGAGAATAAAGTTTTCATCCACCATCAGTTTGAGAGTTGTTATGATAAATTCAGGTTTCTTTTTTGTTAAACAAGTAAATTAAATGCTAAAATCATATTTTGTCTTCTACCAAGACCTCTTTCTAAGATATACCATTCCACTTTCTAAACAACGATACAATGACAGTAATCACAGCCTTAATCACCTTCAAACTAGTTTCTTGTAAGTCTCCTGATTCTGGCACCAGTCTCTGTTGTCCCATCTGCAGCTGGTGCAGGTTTCTGCTGCCAGACTTCTAACTGGCATCAGAAGAAGAGTCAGTGTTACTACAGGGTTGGCTTCTCTCCACAGTGTTCCTGTTAAAGTATAGAAATGATTGTAAAAATCTTTTGTTTGTTGTTAAACCCCTTCATGGTTTGACACCTGGGTTTATTATCTGAACTTCTCATTGCTTTTGGCTTTTACCCCAACATAGATTTGTATGTAACCAGTGTTGGGCAAGTTACTTAAAAACTGTAATGCATTACTTATTACTGTCATTTTGAAGTAATTCATTACTTTACAATATTACTGTATTTTAAATGTAAGACATTACCCTATTATTGCATTACTGTTAAGTTCCTCTCACCAAAAATAACTGCAAACATGGATCATCTAAATGTAGCTCATGACACTCAGTGAGCTTATTCCACATCCAGTGGAAGGTGATTTGATGGATACATGTACAGTATAGATATCCAACTATCTGAATATTGACCCATCCATCCATACATCTATATGAATCTATCAAATCTATATACAGTATATTTAAAGGGACATGAGGCAGCTTTTGTAAGCAAAATAATCATGCATGTTCAGTTTTTTTAAGTTAATAGGTTATGAAGCGTTTTAAACTAAAAAGAATGAAACCACCCATGTATCTTTCCATTATCTTGAACAGGCTGTGAGCTGTAAAATGCTCTTCAATTCGGGCCTAAATTCCCGCGCTGTCCTACGTCAACTGACACTGCTCGCGTGTTCTTGAAACCTTCAAAACCAGAAAGAAATGTATATATGGTAGGTGGCAGTATTGCATCGTTGCATTGCGTGCCAATGGCCGACTTACTTCGTCTTGACAATGTTGTTTTTCCTCATAATACTAGCAGTATATGGGCAGTGGTCATGGAGCTGACAATCACTCTGGTTAGTGATGGTTTCACAGAGCTGAAAGTGCTGAATAGATGAGCGCTCAGTGATGTGTGGATGTGACCGTATGTCGGGGCTCAGCTGATCCCCTCCCTGACTGGATTATCTCCTCAGTCCACTCACAGTGTGGCAGAGGCGGCTGCACTGCACTCACTGGTCTGGTGTTACGGAATGCAGCCTTTTGTGGAGGAAACCCAGTGAAATCCCCAGACTGACTAGAGCTTCCGCCCCGCCTTCGCTCGGCATTCGGTTTGGTAGCGGGCGTTGTCTATGTAAACACAGTATGTATACTGGTTTAAGCCGGGCATACACTGTGCAATATTTTCAGTCGTGGCTCCGAGCTCCTGCGCAAACTGTACGATTACATTGCAGGATCCAATCGGTCACAGCTCACGAGTACTATAGGAACTGATGCTCTGATGCGAGTGACTGCTCACACTGTATGTGACAAACACGACACGATCGGGCCTTTGAATACAGAAATGTGGAGAAGTAGAAGAAGAAACTCTGGAAGTGATTTTATTGTTGTTCTTTGTTATCTGGAAAAATTACTTTGTTTTCTCGCGACTGTTTTATGCCATGCTTGTTTGTTCATGCACATACTGTAATTGTATGTCCGCTGCTTCATTTTCAATAAAGATTTATAGAAGGAAAAAGAAGAAAAAATACATTCGCCTCCTCCGGCTTCTTCTTCTACTACTACTTTCCGGCTGACGCGTGCACAGTGTGAGAAATTCTGGGTCCGCCTCGAGGAGGAGCCCCGAGGAGCTACGAGAATATCAAACGTTTGATTTTTCAGGGAGCTCCTCGTGAGGTGAAAAATCGCTTCTAGCTACCCCCGTATACTACACGAACACCAACGCACAACATGCTGAACTCGGCACGAGTACGAAAATAGTCGCAGAGCGGGAAATCGCCCGGAAATCGGCGCTGAAGTCACACAGTGTATGCCCGGCTTTAGGTAGTGGGAACGTTGGACTCTGATGTCAGCGGCTTGGAGGTATTGATAGCTTTGTGTTTTTAGGACATCCCCACTGGTGGACGGCCTGCTGTCTCGTTCTGCGTGTGACCGGGGCAACACAATGGAACTCGAACCGATGGAGAAGCGAGACTGGAATCTCTCGGCTGGCCGCGTAGCCGTAGATCAACCGATGCCATGGTGCTCTGAGCCTCCGCGCTCAGAGTGGACAGACTGCTGGTCCTCTCCCGCTGTTCAGAAGAGGAGCACAGGAGTGGAGGGGGTTAGCTCCCCTCTGGGACTATTGGGCTGGTGGTCCGACCGAGCCGTATCCCGGAGTGTGTGGCACGGTGCATTGTTTTACCATATTTCCTTTTGTATTAATAAAATGTATTTTTAGTTAAGGAACCATGTCTCTGCTTGCCTTTCGTTGATCCCGAATGATACAAACTAGATATGCACATTAGTGAGGACTTTCTGCACACTCCGGTGCAAGGCTGCAGTTACTTGCAGCGCCAGGTGCGTTGCTCGTGAGTTTCGTAAAGCTGCCTCATGTGCCTTTAAATCTAAACACATATGTCACTCTACACACACTCCCTATTCATTAGTTTGACTCCTATCTCAACCTGTCTGCTTCGATCTCTTCCACCTGTGTGCTCCTCCTCCTGCAGCAACTGCATGACACGTGCTTTCCTATGCTTGGTTTGCGAAAGAGTGAACTCTCCAACTTCTGACTTGAATAATAGTATGCTAAGCCTAGTTTATACTTCTCTGTCTACGTTGGTACGGAGACACGCAACGCCATTATACGTCGACGCAAGAGCTCTCCGACATCCACGCAAGGACGGACGGAGTCGAGCTCACTTTTCTAAACATCCGTCGAAAGAGACGGAGAGCGCACGTCTCTGATTGGTTGGCTCAACACCTCGTGATCATTTCCGGCTTGATGCTGGTATCAGCCGAGTAGGAATAGTAAAATCTCGATGAAGCAGATATGGATCAGCTCGAGAAACGTCTGGCAGACGAAGTACAAGATTTATATCATCCATCAGTGTCCCTAAAGGGTTAAACAAGAGCTGCATATTCGCTCGTCGTCTGCCTCGTCCTCACTGAACGGACGGACATTCTACAGACTCCTGTTGTAGTCTCCTCACTCCTGTTTAATTCTTTTTAACAATATTGTTTGTTCCTCGAGATCAATCTGTTCAAACTCAATCAAAATTTGCTCTCTGTCGTCCATTACTGAGCTGAAGTAAACAAACTTTGGTTGACCGAGGCATTACTGCAGAAAAGTTATGCGCCCTCTTTTGTCCTGGTGGAGAATTGCTTCACAACACTGACGGAGAAGTAAAAATCAAAAACGTCTCCGTTAATACGTCTGCGTGTGAGCGCAAACATGCTGTCAGAGAAGTATAAACTAGGCTTTAGAGTGACTCTTTATCACCAAACTTCTTCTCAGTTTGCTTCAGTTTCTCAAGGGCTGCTCTCATATGACTTAATGGGCCTTGGTTACCGTGAGCGCGCATGACTTGGGCTGTGCGCTCTTTCTCTGGACCAAGTTCTGAACACGCATGAATTTGCTGCGTGGTCCAGACAGAACTGGACTTGCTGCTCTGGCTGCTGTTCACTCATCTCTGCTCTGTCTGACTACAGGAAGTGAAACATATAACGCAGAGTGACGTTTCTCCTCTGGAAAACCCACCACTTCAATCTGAATTAAACATGCACTGTAATGCATGTTACTGACATTTGTACTGAGTAAAATATTACCAGTTTTTTTCTGTAATGCCTTACATTTACATATTACAGAAAAAAGCAATGCAGTACAGTAATTATTTACTTTTCTAACTCATTACTCCCAACACTGTATGTATCGGAGATTTTGTCTTTGCAGTTGAAGCTTCGAACTGCACCTATTGAGGCTTTTAGAACTCTTCTAAAGACACACGTAATTTGAGTTTTATTTGAAAAGACAGTTCTAGTATTTTATTTCTTTATTTAACTCATTTTAGTAATAGGTTTCATATTTGATTTTTTCAGGTAATATGAAATCAGTTGGCCTTTTTTTTTACTTTATTGTATGTACATCCCTTTGATCAGTTGTTTTTGAATGTTTTTAATGGTTTTGTTTATACAATTACAGTTTTGATTCTTCTGAACATGTTTAGGTATAAATTATTATAGCCAATCTAAACTAATTACAGCCATAATACATTGTGTGTGATCCTTTGCACCTACATGATTGTGCTGCCTACAGCTTTATATCTGCTAGTTAATCTTTGCCATCAGCTGTGCAAAACCCAATCAGTGAAAGTACTAATAAACACAGTACATGCATCTAAATAATATATCATCAGCATAAGTTGACTGTGGATTAGGAGCAGTTGTCAGTTTGATTCCTTCTCCACATGTTAAAGTGTCTAATGAGCAAGACACTGAACCCCAATAACCCTAACCTGCAAAATGGTGTGCAAGTTTGCATTTGAATGTTGTAATTTAAAGATGCTTTGAATGGTATTTATTATATATAAGAAAATTGGCTGACATCAGTAATTAAAATTAATAACAGACTAAAGTATTAGCTCAACAAACCAATCATTGTGGAGTGTGTGTATGTATGTCCATCCATCCATTTTCTGTAGCCGCTTATTCCTCCACAGAGGGTCGTGGGGCAGCTGGTGCCTATCTCCAGCGGTCAAGGGGCGAGAGGCGGGGGACACCCTGGACAGGTCGCCAGTCCATCGCAGGGCCACACAGAGACGAACGAGACAAACAACCACACACCCACTCACACCTAAGGACAATTTACCAGCCCAATTAGCCTGACAGTCATGTCTTTGGACTGTGGGAGGAAACCGGAGCACCCGGAGGAAACCCACGCACGCATGGGGAGAACATGCAAACTCCACGCAGAGAGGCCGCAGAGCCGGGACGCGAACCCACGACCTCCTTGCTGCGAGGCAACAGTGCTAACCAGCTGCGCCACCATGCAGCCACACACTCCTCAAGCATGATGGCTCAACAAAAGAAAAATATTCCTTGTGGGGACAAATAAGTTATTAGAATTTTTTGTAATTATTTGTGTATATTGTGCTAGTGCCTCTTTAGATGTGTACGTAGAGATGGCAAAAAAATGTTTTGTCTTATGTGAAACACATGACAATAAATGATTCTTCTTCTTCTGAAAGTGTCAAAGTTTATCAAATGCAGAGGAGAAGTAGTTCATCTCCCAACACCTCCTTGGGTCTTTTGACTTGCGTTTTCTGCTTTTGTGCTGGAGAGACCTGACATTTTTACTTTCTCTTCTTAAAAACAACAGTGTCACAAAAATTATTCAAAAATACCCAGCCATTTTGGTTAACAATGCTTGTAGATTTATCCCAATGAGCTGCAGAAGGGTTTAGAAGTTGTAATGCAAAAGGCCAAATGTGCTTCATTCAGCAGTTAAAATGTGATTACTTAAATTTTCGATATACAGCATCATAAATATTAATACACAGCAAATAACTGTTATGTAATGGCCTCATTTCCCTCTCTCCCCATGTGAATGTCCTTGTCACATTATGCAGCAAAGCCAGGAACACATACATGTGTGTCTCTGCCGGAACAAGCGAAGTCACAGGTTTTCCCTCACTGACCATTTTCTGTTTGTAATTCAAAAGAGCAGTGAGCTCAGAATCGCTTTAGGCCTGAAGAAATCAAGATAAGTGGGATGACATTAAATTCCACTCTGTTGTACTTTTCTTCTACGCCACACTATTTTCTAAGATTGTATATTTATATCTAATAAAGAAAACAATTGGCAACAACATGGTTTCAAATTGCAAATGAACAAAAGCCCAGGTGCAGAAAATCCCAAGCAGATCTCAAACGCAGTGTGATACCATTATATTTCTGTCAGCATCTCCGTAAACAAAGACTGGTTAGTTCTGTGTGGGTGTTGGGTACCAACAACTAAAATACACCCAACCATGCTCAGAAAGTAATACCTTTAAAACATTTCATTTGTTTGATGGACATCTGTATTTAAGGATGTTTGAATAAATCCATGCACGCCACTCCCCCTCCCCCTGGAGCTTCCACCTTCAGTTTCTGTTCCAAATGCAAACCAAATGCATATTAGTCAACACGCTTGCTTAGGTGATGGTTGATTAACTATTGGTCAAACCAGTGAAGTGAAAAATGCATATGAGCTGACATATGACACACGTTTTCACCATTAGCCTACAGTCTGACACGAACCCTTGAACCTCAAGTAACGTGTAGTTTATGTCTGGAGAAGGGGCTAAATGTCACCGTGGCAACGAGAAGGTCAGAGATTCAATACCGGTGCAAATCAAGCAAAAAATACACCGTTAAAATAGGTCATCAGTAAACTGTACATCCTGAATAAATGCAAATTAGATAAAAATCCACCCACACTGTTATGATAATTGTTGCATGACTGGGAATTAATGCTATAACTAAAAGATGTATGCAAATGTTAATTTAAATCTCATATTGATAAACCAGCCGCATAAATATACAACTCCTTCCTTGTTTCTTAATGACATCAGCGATCATTGTGTCATTGCTACAGTAGGAAACTCAAAAGTCCCAAAAACCAAACGACGTAACATCACCAAACAAGACCTGAAGCATTTTTCTGAACAAGGATTTATTCATGACCTGCACCTGTTTGACTGGAAGAAGATTAATCTCATTCCAGATGTTAAAAATGCATGAAAATTATGAATTAATTATTATTTAACAAACACGCTCCACTCAAGAAATACAGAGTTAGTGGCTGTAACAATGCCTGATTCACCCCTGACCTCTCAGACTTACTCCATGATCATAATGTAGCTTGGGCTAAAGCCAGAAAAACAAACCTCAGCTCAGACTGGAAACACCTTGGGAGCTACGCAACAAATGTACAGTGGCAGTCAGAAAAGCTAAAGCTGATTATTTTATCTCAGAAACCTCCAAGAATTTAAACAATCCTCAGAAATTCTGGAAAACCATTAAATCATTTGATGTAAACATTAATAGCTCAGAGCTCCCACCATGCATCAAGAAAGACAATCAGGAAATCACTAATAAGACAGAGATGCTTTGTTGGTTTAATGAGCATTTCATTGCCTCATGTTCACTTTTTGAATCCCTTAACTGTACTGGTGACTCACCTGCTGATTCCCCTGGTAGCTCGCTTTAAACACACTCACTGTTCAGTTTTAGTCCGGTCTCAGTTGCAGAGCTTCATAAAGCCCTCAAAGGTCTAGATGCCAGAAAATCCACTGGTCCAGAGAACTTGGAGCCTTTTTTTTAAGGCAGCAGATTGTATTGCTCCACCTCTCACTTATCTATTCAACCTCTCTCTGGACACTAACGAGATTCCATCTGTTTGGAAATCTGCCGTTCTTCCCTTATTGAAAGGTGGTGATCATGCAGATCTAAACAACTACAGGCCCAAATCCAAATGATCTACTCTTGTTAAAATCTTTGAAACCATATTAAAGTGAAAAACTGACAGATCATTTAACTACTCATAACCTCTTATCTAACATTCAAAGTGGCTTTAGAAAACAGCACAGTACAACCACAGCAGCTTTAAAAGTAATAAATGACTTCATCGAGGCTCTAGACAACAAGCAGCTCTGTGCAGCTCTATTCATTAATCTGTCCAAAGCGTTGGATCACACTACACTAAGGCAAAGACTTCTCAGTATTGGACTCTCAGAACATGCTGTTGGATGGTGTGAAAACTATCTGTCAAGGCCTCAGTGTGTGAAAGCAGGATGCATCACTTCCAGCTTCCTTCATGTAGCCAAAGGCGTTCCTCAGGGATTGATTTTGGGGCCACTCCTATTTATTCTATATATCAACAATCTGGACCGAGGAGTGTTAAACACTAACTTCCATTTCTATGCCGATGACACTGTGATGTACTCAGTAGCATCTACACCTCATCAGGCCCTTTCTCAGCTCCAACAATCCTTTAGTACTGTTCAACACACTTTGTGCAATTCTAAATTAGATTTAAATGCTAATAAAACAAAAGTTATGATGTTCTCCAACTCAAAACCTACACATCTTCCAGCAGTCACCACTCTGCAGGGTTCAGTCATTGAGTTAGTGTCTCAATATAAATACTTAGGAATTCTGATAGATGATTCTCTCTCTTTCAAGGATCACATCCAGCAGCTGATAAAAAAATTGTGTTTCTTTTTCAGAATTAGGTCTTGTCTTTCATTTGAGGCTAAAAAAACATTTTGTTTCAGCTCCCTTTGTGCCATTATTGGACTATGGTGATGTTATTTACATGCATGCCTCCTCACAATGTCTACATGCTCTAGATACAGGGCGGCATTAGCTCAGTTGGGAGAGTGGCAGTCTGGTAACCGGAGGGTCACCGGCTCGATCCCCAGCTCCGGCTGGATTAGATTGTCGTTGTGTCCTTGGGCAAGACACTTCACCCAACTTGCCTGTGTGAATGTGAGTGTGACAGTGTGTGAATGTTGGTGGTGGTCAGAAGGGCCGATGGCGCAGAATGGCAGCCTCGCTTCTGTCAGTCTGCCCCAGGGCAGCTGTGGCTACAGACGTCTGTCATAGTTTACCACCACCGGTGAGAATGACTGTGTGAATAAATGATGCAACTCTGTAAAGCGTCTTTGAGTGACCTAAAAAGCGCTATATAAAACTGATGCATTACTATTATTATTACATGGAGCTCTGAGGTTCATACCTTAAAATGCTGACTCATCATTGTATTCTGGTTGGATGGTCTGCTTTGTCCTGTTGCAGATTAAACCATTGGCATGTTTTAATTTACAAAGCTATTCTTGGTTTCCTCCTATCACATCTACAGAACTACACCTTCCAAAAGACAACAGGAGGCTACTGGATGAGGTCACATGACTTGTTCCTATTAAATGTACCAAGGGTTCGCACCGAGTTGGGGGAAACAAGCATTCAGATCTTCTGCTCCTTATTTATGGAATCAGCTCTAAAACCAGCTGAATGTGAAGGAACTGGTCTCAGTGAATGAGTCTAAACAGGCTTTAAATGCTTTAGATACTCAGACATCTGGATGTAAATACTCTGATCTGATTTCTGTTATAGACTCTGCTGTTTGTTCTGCTGATTATCTTACCGTCCTTTTGTTTTCTATGATGTGAAAACTGTTTTCTATATGTGTGTTGATCATTGTTGCTGGTTGAGCTGCTGCCTGTCTTTGTCAGGACACTCTTCTAAATGAGATTTCATAAATCATAAATAAAAAAATTCATACATAAAAAATCTGAAACACAAGATATTATATATGTATTCAAGAAGTTTCAAATTCACTGTCCATGTGATGTTTGAGTTTCAGAACCTGCCAGTGTGACTATAGCTTGACAGGAAATTACATCACAGCTTTAAAGAAACCTCAAATAAACGTGAGCTCACACACACTGATGACTGATCTGATGACAGTATCATAATGAGAATCTTTGAATAATTGTACAAAACCTCTGGAAGAAACCTACAAGTGATTTCCTTTCCTGGATTTTCGTTTCATCATAAAAACTTTAACAGAATTCTCCAGTTCTGACTAATTTTAATTGAATTGCAGTTTGAGTCACACAGTCAGCCTGCAGATACTTTTATTGAACAATAAAACAATCTTGAGTAAATCAGGTCCTCAAATCTTCATCACTGATAATCACAGGTTTCATTTCAGACCAGTTCCAGTGTGCCAATAACACTGTAATCAGTGACCAACAAGGACGCCTAACAGTGCAAAACATCTGGAGGAAAAGGAAACAACAGATGGGATTTCCTTGTTTTCAGAAAATTAAACACAAATGTGAACCAAGTTGTCTCTTAAATGAACATGTTGTGAATATATATTGTAACACATACACTTAATGTGTCTGTTGCAAAAAAGTACAAAAGGGGACAGATAATGCAGTGAGATTTTAGAAGTTTAAAAAACCCAGCATAATAAAACTCTGAGCTGAAAGTGTTACCTAAAAGAACCTTTTCAAACCTGACAGGCTCAGTGACTGACATGTTTTACAACTTGGGGGAACAAAGTGGCATGGTTTTGATGTTTCATCATTTCCAGTTGACAGAGATGTCAGTTCTCCAAATAAAAACTGTTAAGTGCAAACAAGTGTGATTTTCATGTCAATTTTTACTCCCTCAAAGTTTCAAAACTTCAGTGGGTGAATAAATATTTAGAGGACTTACTGGAGCTATTTGAATAGAAGCACTCTACAAACATTTGATGAACAAACAACTGACTTTAAAGACATTTTGGAGAAATCTTGTCGATTGATGGATAAAAGTTTCCATTCAAATTGCAAGAGATAATTATTTTTCATCAACCTGCTGATTATATGTAGTTTAGTTTATTTCTAACATATTTAGGAAAATAAGAGTAAAGAAACAGACAAACAACATATATGTAAACAATAAAAATGTCAATAAGAGCTCCATTTTATGGGATAGGAAGAAGCATAAAAGTAGTAAATCCTAGCCCATATTTCATTTACAGAATACATACTCTCTGAACTCTGAGTCCACATTAGCATGTTTATGTTGTCAAATTCTCTTAATGGAAAAGAAAAAACAAAGCTCAAGGAAAAGTGCAAACTTTGCAGCCTTGAAAAGACTCAAAAGTGAATATTTGGTATTTTTAAATGAGGAAATTAAATCAATTACATAAAAAGTTTCTAATTAGGTGATTTAAAAGCAAATGTTTCATTTTTACTTCTTCATAGAATCCCTTAAACTACAAAGCTTAAGCTGAACACAGCATTTAATAGAGTCTTCATTCATTTTGCCAAATTCTTGTTTTGAAAACTAATTAGGAAACGAAAGCTGACAGAAATGAAGAATTACCCTTAAAATGTGATGGGATTTCTCCAGTTTGACTACCCAGAGCCAAACATATCTGAATGTTTTTTTTATTTTATTTTTTATAATTTTGTGAATTTCTTTTGTCTTAAAAAATTAATACCAAGTGATATTTCAGGACATAATTGTTTTTTATACGTACAACATTTTGTATTGAAACTCATTTGGATTTATTCATTTTATAGCAGAAATCCCAATGTAATTTAAGACAATGAGCAGGAGCATTAAGGCTTACTTAAGTGATTTATGGGACCCCCCTCAAAAAACAAAAAAACAAAAACAAAAACAAAGACATAGAATTAAATTCAGATTTCATATGTCAAAGCTTTAACGATATAAGGAGTTCCCCAGACAGTGAACTAACTTTTTGAAGTGACAAATCATCCACCATCAATCTTCAGCAACCAAATTAAGCTCACAAACAAAGACAGATTCTTCCTCTGCCACATTCACAATAAACAAGAGGACTTCTGCTTTTGGGAACTTTGGTCTTAACTCTCTAAACTTCCCTCAAACAAGAAAGTCAAACTTAATTATTTTCCCCCCAAAAAATAAAAGAGGCAAAAAGTGTGCCCTTAACCTGGCTCTGAGATGATTATCTAAAAGGTCAGCCCTCCCTCCTCTCATCCTTTCTTCCATTATTCTGACTTCTTTCTCTTCTTCATTGGGCTGCATAAAGAGGACAAGCCGGCCCGATCACTGACTGAGTGCCTATCACAGGTGCCCAAATCAGTCGTCAGCCTCTCAAAAACCCAGGTTCTTGCTCAAGAAATGAAATATGGATTTCTAATTTAGGAGAATGGTTGGAAATGTGGGTCAAAGTTGCATTCATTTCAGGGCGCCTCAGGCCCATCATGCTTTCGATCACCCTTTAGTTGAGAAATACATATTGGGCTGTACTTATAATGGATGAGGGGGCTATTGAGGGCTGGTTAAATGAGAGGCTTGCATTATGTATTAGCTTTATCCTGCAAAAGAGTAGCTGTGAAGATAATCACTGTCTGATGATTGTCTTTTCTTTTGTTCCCAATGTGCCCTCTCAAAATGCTTGTTACATAAACTGTACAGTCTCTGCAGCAGAGAATGTAAAAGAGGAGGACAGAAAAGAAAAATATAAAGGCAAATATCCAGAGAGAGAGCTTTTTGGTGACAGCGTTGCAGAAGTGTAAGCAATTTGAAGAAAGCAATGCATAATAATAAATACTAAAATTCAATAAGAGACCATTCTAATTATAGGCAGTCCCCAGCCTACCAGTCAAGCCACACCACTTTTTTAAAACTTTTATTTCCAGTCCTGCCTTGTACACCGCAGCTGCATGTGTAATAGTCATCCTCGATTGTCAGCCATTTCTCACCGTAGCACGGCCCAGGCAGGCATGTGTGATCTGCCTGAGAGGCATTCTCACACCTGCCTCGTTCGATAGTGGAGGTCAAACCCAAAGACTTTCCTTCTTCTGGCACTAAATTTAGCCAAGAGACATCTGCAAAAAACCATCACTGAGGCAAAGCAGAGCAAAATGCTAACTCAATAACAACAGAGAGGGGTATAGCATTTAGCTGTTTCTGGAAAACAAACAAGAAATATGATGAATAAAATAAAATTACATAAAACCTCCAACTCTGACACCAAGAGAAAGCAATGAATTTTTAATTTGAGAAAATAAATCGTTAAACACAATCATATCATATCTGATACACATATTTTAATAATATATTTTTTATTAACATATAAGTTTTTAAGAGCTCCATCTTTTTAACAAGATTTGTATTTTCCAACACATTGACTCTTATACAGGTTTTCTGCCCTCTAGTGGAATATTAAAGTACTGAATGATCTAGTTTTAGTAGTTTGAACTATTACATAATTACACAATAAATGTAATATAAAAGTAAATGATTATCATAACATTTGCCTAAAAATAGGTAAAAATTTAATAAAAATGTAATGTAATAATGATTTTTAAGACATCCTCATATTCTTTTTTAGAATTATTTAATGGATTTATTTTCAGGTACATTTTGGGAATGCTTCAATCAAATATAGAGCTTAAAATACACTCTGAGCAGGAGACCTGTTGAGCAAAAACATTCATTTTTAACCCAGCAGTTCATTAGTAGAACTGTTACACCATGCTGGCTTGAATATCTAACAATATTGTAATACAAGAAAAATAATAAAGCAGCACACAATAGAAACTGAAATCCACTAAAAGAAGAAAATTCAGTCTTTTGGAGTTGCTCTCTCAATAAACATGTTGGTTTTTTTTCTCCTCAATTTTATTTCATTCAAAAGGAGAACAAAACAACAATAATAATAATAATAATAATAATAATAATAATAATAATAATAATAATAATAATAATAATAATAATAATAACATTAATTATTAATAATAAGAATAACAACACATTTTGAATGAAAAGGGGCCAGAAGAAGAAAATATTGTCTATTATTCGCCCCATAGCTAACAAATCTATCACATTCTCGTTTAATCTTTCATACAACACACATACTTTTAAATCCCATTCAATTCAAACACAGTCACCAACTTAAATTGCATTGGCAAAATTTCTCAATAACTTTGATTTAATACATTTTTAAGGGTTAAGTGACCATAATTCTTTTATTTTATTGTCAAGATTATTCCATAATTTCACACCATTTACTCAAATACTCATTTCCTTTACTTTGGTCCTAAACCTTTAGGTTTTTAAAGACTGCTCTTCCTTTCAACAGATAGCTGCTCTCTATTTTCAAACATTTTTGAATGTTTGCTGTTAAAGTTGTTTTTATTAGCTTTGTACATTGTTAGTATTTTCCAATCCACTAAGTCATGAAACTTCAGAATCCTTTATTTACTAAATAATGGGTTAGAGGGATCTCTACAATGACTACCAGTAATAATGCTTAATGCTCTTTTCTGTAAAATAAAATTTACTGATGATAAATTCTTTTAAAAAAATGAAAGTTTGTGGAAAGATTCCAGAACACAATAAAGCTTATAGTTTTTTAATTGAACAGTGTAAAACCTATAGTCATGTAACCTATAATGAATAGCTTCACTAATGCTAAATATGCCTTTTTGTTTAGCACATCCTTACATTGCCTCAGGTGTAATATTTTCAGTAATGGACATTTTATATGTTTTTTATGTCACCCGTAGAATTCTTACCCCCATAAGAGAGGCGGAGAGAAAGGACATAAAGACAAGAGATGCCTTCTTTTCAGTCTTTTCTGTCACACACACATGCACACAGAGACACCTCAGAACCCACAAAGGGAGACATTATCTTGAGGCGATGGATCATGTAAATGGCATTTTGTCTACATTATGAGAATGTGGAAGATGTTTTTCTGCATGACTGAGGCGCTTATCAAGTGGGACTGTCTGCACCACAAACTCAATATATTTCATCTTCAGAGATGAGGATGGGAGGCTGGAGAGGGCGAATGTTCTGTTTGAGTGAACTGCTCAGTTTCTGTGAAGTCTGGGAAATGGAATTAAAGTTAAGAGTTTTATTTGTCTGAAAACATTAAGAACAGTAGAGACACGATTAAACGCTGGACTGCTGAGTAGTAAGACCTTGAAATAATGTTCTATAATTTGGCATGTCCATTTGATTGATTATGCAGAAACTGAGATGGACAAGCCATCCTCTGAGTCAACCCCTCTGCCCACTAATCAGACGACATGCCAACCGGGTTAAGGAGATTGTCAAAGTGTTTCTTCCACAACTAGACAAATTCCCTTTTTAGATGTCAAAAGTTATTTTTTCATGCTGACAACAGTTGATCTTCATCCTGAACTCTGCCTCCTTTTCTTGAGACATGAAATTGTTTGCCTAAAAACATCAAATTCTTCTGAGGTTGTTTTTCTCACAATATCTTATAATGGCTTCCCCACATGTTTCATCTACCCTAGAAAACAGTGACATTGTCCCTCTCTTTCCCTAAAATAACCTATAAAAGGAGTTAAAGCATAGTTTGTCATCAGTTTTAGACATGAGAAGTTGTTAAGACATGAATGTAAACCAAACATGAAAATGGTATGGCTTGACTGATTTAATCCTAGAAATAAAGAATTACAGCAAGTAGAAGAAAACTAACAAAAAGCAAAGTGAAATAAATCCTGCTCTAATGAAGTCTCCAAAGCATACTGTTAGAATTCAAAATGATTTGACTCCACCCACCTCCCTTTTTTCTATTTAGAGATATATTTTGTTTATTTATAAAAGTTTGCATCTGAGAGAAGTTGTGGGTTTTGGCTAAATGCCAGTAATTATTGCCCTAGGCCGAGAACAAGTTGGATGAGCGCTGATATTTTTTTCTAATAAACCAAAGTGTTTATCTCTTCTAACTATTTAGCTTGTTTGTTCGTGTCCAGGTGGATATTTATAGTGTATGTTGTCACCATTACAACAGTCTAATGAAGTGGTTCTCAACGTTCTTTGAGCCATGGACCGGTTGCCGAGCACATCCGGACCGGCCAGTCGGTTGATCCAGGGGGCGGGGAGTCATCCTCTCTGCTGACTTTGTGCTGCACGCACAGTGCTGCCGGCTCCATACTGTGACATAATTCACCGATGTTCGGATGGATCTTTCAGGTGCAATTAACATATCAAATGATTTTTAAAAATTCTGCTGTTCTGAAGGCCCAGTACCAAATTACCCACGGACCAGTACCAGTCTGGGGAAGGGAGGTTGGGACCTCTGTTCTAATGCAAAGGAAAGCATATTTCTGAGATTAAAGGTGTCTTTTCTGGACTGGTTTACATCATCCATCTATTTTCTGTACTGCTTCATCCTCCACAGACGGTTACAGGGAGCTGGTGCCTATCTCCAGCGGTCAAGGGGCGAGAGGCAGGGGACACCCTGGACAGGTCACCAGTCCATTGCAGAGCGACACAGAGACAATCAGCCACAACCTCACGCACACTTTGGGGCAATTTACAGTTACCAAATAACCTAACATGAATGTTTTTGGACTGTGGGATGAAACCGGAGTACCCAGAGAAAACCCACTAATGCATGGGGAGAACATGGAAACTCCACACAGCTGTGAGGCAACAATCCTATCAACCATGCCACCATGCAACCATGTCACATGTTAACATCATGTTGTTAATAAATTAATATCAGCTTGTACATATATATAAATCTTCTAATAAATTGGCCAAGTGCTTTCTTTAGATGTGGTTACCCTGAAAACAAGAAAACTGTCATGATTTCCCCTGTCTGTCTTGTCTTGTGGTTTCGTGTCTGTTCCTTGTTCCTGTTCTCGCCCCTCCCTCACGTGTTAATTGTCATCAGGTGTTTCGTGTTCCATTGATTTTCTCCCCACAGTATATAATCCCTTCTGTTTCTTGTCTCGTCCTGGGTTCATCTTTTCTGTTCAGTCAAGTCCTGGTCATAGTCATAGTCTGTTTTTTCATAGTTTAGCGTTTTGTCAAGTCGTCTGTTAGTTTAGTTATTTAATAAACCTTTTTTTTGGATTTTTACCTCCGTCTTCTGCCTCCTGCTTCTCTGCGCTATCGGGTCCGCCTCACCACGGTTCGTGACAGAATGAACCCAGCACTGGACCCAGCAGAGGAAGCAGCCACACGGAGGGTGCTCCAGATGGTCGCCGCCACCTCCTCCGTCTTCCGTGGACCGGAGGGCCCGGCGTGCCCCCACAGACGGCTCCGTATAGCCAAGCTGCTTTGTGGGCTGTTTTGGAAGGAGCCCTGGCTGGCTGCCGTTCCGGCGCTGTCAGGCCACGCCAAGCTGATGAAGATTGAGTTCCTGTCCGCTCTGACAGACGCCTCAGCAGCGGCTCTTACCTGCTGTGCGGAGGTGGAGACCAACGCTCCGTGTCAGGTTCAGCCGGAGGTCGGACCTGATGCTCCACCTCCCCTCCTGCCAAGAGCACCGCAGCCAGTCACCTCCTCACCGAGGGTCCCGCCGCCGGACGCCTCGCTCCCTGATCCACCGAGGGTCCCGCCGCCGGACGCCTCGCTCCCTGATCCACCGAGGGTCCCGCCGCCGGACGCCTCGCTCCCTGATCCACCGAGGGTCCCGTCGCAGGACGCCTCGCTCCCTGATCCACCGAGGGTCCCGTCGCCGGACGCCTCGCTTTCCGCTCCACGTCAAGGTCCCGATGACCCTGAGTCAAGCCAAGTTCCAGAGGGTCCCGAGTCGAGTCTAGTTCCAGAGGGTCCCGAGTCGAGTCTAGTTCCAGAGGGTCCCGAGTCGAGTCTAGTTCCAGAGGGTCCCGAGTCGAGTCTAGTTCCAGAGGGTCCCGAGTCGAGTCTAGTTCCAGAGGGTCCCGAGTCGAGTCGAGTTCCAGAGGGTCCCGAGTCGAGTCGAGTTCCAGAGGGTCCCGAGTCGAGTCGAGTTCCAGAGAGTCCCGAGTCGAGTCAAATTCCAGAGAGTCCCGAGTCAAGTCGAGTTCCAGAGGGTCCCGAGCCACGTCAAGTTCTCCGATGTCCCCGAGCCACGTCAAGTTCTCCGATGTCCCCGAGCCACGTCAAGGTCCCCGATGTCCCCGAGTCACGTCAAGGCCCCCGAGCCAAGTCAAGGTCCCCGATGTCCCCGAGCCAAGTCAAGGTCCCCGATGTCCCCGAGCCAAGTCAAGGTCCCCGATGTCCCCGAGCCACGTCAAGGTCCCCGATCCAGTCCCCGTGTCAAGTCAAGGTTCCCGATCCAGTTCCCGTGTCAAGTCAAGGTTCCCGATCCGGCCCCTGTTCCAGCGTCAAGTCCGGCCCCTGTTCCAGCGTCAAGTCCGGCCCCGGCTCCAGCGTCAAGTCCGGCCCCGGCTCCAGCGTCAAGTCCGGCCCCGGCTCCTGCATCTCTTCACCCTGAGTCCTGTGGCCCCCCCTGAGCCCCGTCACGCCGGGCTGCCTCCGGGCCGCCCCCCTGTGCCCCGTCACGCCGGGCTGTTTTCGGCCCTCCTGCCTGTTCCCCCTCCTCCCTCCCTGCCTGGTTCCTGTTGGGGCGTCTGGGATCCGCCCCTTGTGGGGGGGGTTATGTCATGATTTCCCCTGTCTGTCTTGTCTTGTGGTTTCGTGTCTGTTCCTTGTTCCTGTTCTCGCCCCTCCCTCACGTGTTAATTGTCATCAGATGTTTCGTGTTCCATTGATTTTCTCCCCACAGTATATAATCCCTTCTGTTTCTTGTCTCGTCCTGGGTTCATCTTTTCTGTTCAGTCAAGTCCTGGTCATAGTCATAGTCTGTTTTTTCATAGTTTAGCGTTTTGTCAAGTCGTCTGTTAGTTTAGTTATTTAATAAACCCTTTTTTTGGATTTTTACCTCCGTCTTCTGCCTCCTGCTTCTCTGCGCTATCGGGTCCGCCTCACCACGGTTCGTGACAAAAACACAGAATGCATTTCCACTCTTCTGCTGATAATATCAAGATATCTATGAAACTAACCTGTTAGTGAGGTTTCAAGATTTGTCTGGAAGACAAACTTTCTTTACAAATCTGAGGTTATTGTATATGACTACTAAAACATCTGTGATTTAAATTGTATTTATTGTTACTAAATAAAATGTCTCTGCCCTCTAATGCAATGGTGTGAAATCTTTAAATAATGTTAAGTCTAGACTTAAACAGGTCTCTGTAGCAGTGACCTTTCATCTTTGGTGTCAAACCAAACTATCACAAACCCAGGCTGAGAAGTAACACCTGCTTTGGTCACATCTGACTTGTCCTAAAAATTCTCAGTTAGAATTTACAGTTGATCCAAAAGTCTTTAATAAAATTTCTTACTGTAAAATCTAAAAAAAGAATGGTAACATGTTCTCATCATGTATAAAGCCATGGATGGTGTTCAGACATCCCATCTAGGTGTTCAAGTTCCTTAAGAAGTCAGTGAGTGAAGTTAGATCATTGTTCCCACTAGTCCCAGATTCTGAATTGGAGGCAGAATTTTTGTTCTGTTTAAACAGCTCAGTTGGTACAAAGACTTCAAATATCTACTTAAAGCGGCTCTCTGGATTATTTTTCTCTGTATCAAAGTTTTCTAAATGTTTTAAATGATATTTCAGGTCTAAACTATGATCTTTGGGTTGAGTTCCACAACATCTGTCATTCTGATGAAGACCCTCCTTCCTCCTAGAGACCCCTTTCCATTATTTCTTGCCGCCGACATTTTTCAGCCAATGAAATTCAAATGTCTGCATTCTCTCAACATGCACGCGCATCGACCAAACCTGTACCAGTAGGGGGCGCTGTCGTACAGGACGCTCCGTGTGTTTCTCTGCCGTCTCAGCCGTTCACTGAGAACTCACGGCTCATTTCTACTAAAAACCTACCCATTCTCCAGCTAAAGATGGATTTATTTTAATTTTTAAACCTTTCACCTCACAGAATGGCAAGGCTTGACAGGATTACGCGTTTATTTTGGTCAGAAAGTTCATCCAGGGCCGAGTCAAGTTCAGCTTCAGAGTCCAGCAGCAGCTCTCTGCTAACAGAGCTAATATCAGAAGCAGCAGGGACAGAGAGGGCTCTTCAGACCCTCGTAGCATTGTTGGAATAAGATTGTGAACTGTGAGTGATTAAACCCTACACACTGAGCTGTACAGTTCATGTCCGAAGTATATGCGCCGCGTGCACGCGCGCACACGCGACCGGACGCGCATGTCGAGATGTTTTGAGGAGGAGCCTTTGGACGCTAGATTCAAAAACTGCTCTCCTGATGAAATCCTCCGGAGTGCCGCTTTAAAGTTAGCTTTTTGAAATACATTTATATATCTAAAATAATGACTTGTATTGTTTTAGAGTTCTTTTATATATTTAAACTTTTTTCCCGTGTTTCTTTTATTGGTTGTTTTACTGATGTGTTATTACAGTTTGTAAAGGGATTTTTAGAAGTGGTTTAATTGCCTGTGTCCTTTAAAGTGTTATTTTTGTCTCATAGAGCACTTTGAAATGCACGACTACTTCAAAGATGTTATTTGAATAAAAACAGAGTTAATGCCTGCAAATATAGTGGGATGATGCAGAAAAAAGATTCCTGTGATCTACGAGGGGTTATCATTGTGACCAAAACACTTTTCCTTTTCCTTGCTCTGTTCTCTCTAGCTGAACGTCTGGGCTTCTATGAGTTGCGCTCAGCAACCATTTACTCTTCCTGGCTCCCTTCGCCTGCATGTCTTAACCTCACTGATCATTTAATCCAGTTACTTAAACTCAGTTCAATTCTCATTAGTCAGATTGTTTTGTAGACTAAAGAAAACTCCATCTATGTCCGTATGTCAGAGAAACGTTCATTTGGTCCCTTTGTTCTTGTCTCCTTTTATGTGTTTTGAACATCCTTCTTTCCTTGATTTGTTTTGCTGGCCCTGACTATTGACCTGTTACCAAAAGCAAGACTGTATGTCTGAGTGAAGCTTAAGAAGTGGAGACTGAGCTGATTCTCAAAGCAGCTTTTTATTCAAATATATTTATCTACTAATTAATGTACCAGCAATGCTTCATTAATCAACCGTCATGTCTTCACAATCAGTGGGCATTTCTTCAGTTAGCATTGTTGTCAGTAATATTTAGCTGCTTGATCATCAACCTCTGGTGGATAAAGACATTTTTATTCCATTTGATGGTTGAATGTAATTCATTTATGCTGCAAGACACAAAAGTCTATCTATCTATTGATCTACCAATCTGCCACTTCTCTCTCTCTTTGAATACATTTCATAATCAATGACAACTGACATGCATATGTTTTTGTTTATTAGCAGACGCTTTTATCCAAAGCGACTTACAAATGATATTGTAACTGAGAAGTTACCATTGAGGCTAACAAAGAACTCACCCTAACAAACTACTTAGTCGGTGGAACACTAGTCAGTCTCTGAGGTGACAGTGAGGGAGAAGAACACAGGGATAGAGTGAAGTGCAGGACAGACTGGGTCATGGTTTTTAACACAGACTTGTTCTAGCAGGTTTCATTCTCACAAATCTTTCCCTTTGAGGATTTACAAACAGTATGTTCGCTCTCATCATCTGGTGCTCCTGGTCCAGCTGGAATTGAGAGTAAGTTTATTAAAGTTGCAGCTCAAGAACTTGCTCGTCCATTAGCTGTACTCTTTAATCTCTCAATTAATACTTGCTCAGTCCCCTTAGCATGGAAATGTACTAAGGTTTTTCCTTTATTTAAGGGAGGAGATGCTTGTGAATTCAACAATTATGAGCGTATAGCATAACATTTTGTTGTGAAAATATTTGAAAAGATAGTTTTCAATCAACTTTATAGCTATTTAGGTGTTAATAACATACTTTCTCCATTTCAATCTGGATTCAGGTAAGAATTCTCTACCACTACTGCTCTGACTCAGTGTTAATTTTGGCATGAAATTTTAATTTAGTTTTAGTCTTAGTCTTTTGACTAAAATTCTTTTTCATTTTAGTCTAGTTTTAGTCGTCCAATTCATTTTAGTTTTAGTCTAATTTTAGTCAACTAAATATAAAATAGGCATATTTCACTAATATTAATACTTTTTCCTCTGGTGCGTTTATTTTACATTTCTTTAAATTAATTGGGGTAACACTTTACTTTTATTAACATTAGTGTATTATTAAGTATTATATAAACAAATGGGCTCTTTATCAACGTTCCAAATATTGTTAATGACCCCAATTATAAGACACACCCCTTTCCAAGACTAATCTTCAGAAAAAAAACTAAATTCACTTTTAAAATAAACAATTTTTGTTGAAAATTTAAGGAAGTAGTTTAAATATTATCTTATTTAGAGACCTTTAATATTTTTTTATTAATTCAATCACAAAGATCTGTAATTCATATTCTACTGTGTGTTGAGTTCTGTCAGGAAAGACACTGGTGGTCCTGAGCAAATAAATACCATAATAATCAAACTGTCAGAACTTTGCTCATGACGTGTCAGATCAAAAGTCTGCAGGCTTTAACTCACAGTCTGATCAGCTGTTCTCACGCTGCGGTCCGTCTCCTCCCACAGAACGTGATCGCCACAACGCTCCGTCTTCGGTCATTTCACTCCATAACTCCATGTTTCCTGTCTCCCTGACAGCTGTTTGATCCTCTGCTGCATTCACCACCATTATCTTAAAATTAGCGTCGTAACTCTGCCTCCGTTCTGTTAATTTGACCCACTTTTAATAAAGTCTGTTCCTGTCGGAGTCTGCTTTGCTGTGTTTAAAAACGCCGGCGCGTCCCGACAAGGCGGACTGTGATTGGTTCCTTTCTCATCTACTTCCACCTGCTTGCTGATTGGTTCCCTTCTCTAGTCCCACCTGCTCCGATTGCTGATTGGTTCTTTTGTATGTTCGTCAAATTCTTCCCGTTTTCTGATTGGATTTCGTCAATGTCAATTCTCGTCTCGTCTTTCGTTCCTGACGAATAGGTCCGCCGATTTAGTCTTCGTCTTTAGTCATTTTCCGTTTTATATTTTTGAATTTCGTTTAATTTTCGTTCGGTAAAATATATTCATGACGAAATAAATAACGAAAATATTTCGTCAACGAAATTAACACTGCTCTGACTAAATTCACTAATAATATATGTCATGGTTTTGATGAGAGTCTACTCTCTGGTGCCGTTTTTTTGGATTTCACTAAAGCCTTCGATCTAGTGGATCATTATTTGTTCCTGGATAAGTTAAATGCAATTGGTTTCTCTAGATCCTCTTTAGTTTGGTTCAACTCTTCATCACCGCTCTCAATATGTCTCTGTTGCGTTGTCCCTTTAAAACTCATCATGTCACTATGTTTGAAAGTTTGGCTTCCTTTAAAGGTCAGACGAAGATTTCATTGGTTATTGTTTCCGATTCACACACTGGTGGTGATGAGCCACATTGTAGCCTCAGCTGTCCTGGGGCATACTGACAGAGGCGGGGGTGTCATGCACCAGCGCTCGCCAAGACCCTCTGACCACCACCAGTAGGCAAAGTGAGTGTAGTGTCTTGCCCAAGGACACAACGACAAAGTAACACAGCTGGAGCTGGGATCAAACAGGCCACTCTACCAACTGAGCTACATGCTGCAGATGTGACAGATCAGAGTCCTGTGCTGCAGAGACAATGGGACATTGTAGAATATCAGTGAAGTTAAAGTTAGATTCCTTGTCCTCATTCTTCCTTTGGGTGTTCAGACAGTAAGCCTCATTTATGAATAATTATTGTTGCTTTATAAATTATTAGTAATATCATAAAAAACTATAGCACAACAATATGGAGCAGTGTGTTTGTGCATGAGCCCATGAACAGTCACTCATAACTAAGATTGAATAGTTGACACACTGAATAAATAATTTTTACGTCCAACAGTCAACATGTGCAGGACTTTACTTTAGCTCCACATCCCTTTACCTTCATCTTTTTATGTTTGCTGTGCCAAGTTTTAAACAAACCCCAGTTTCAAGTAGTCCACAATTAGTAGATATGGCTTTTTCTTTCAATAGCTAACACTGTTGCAAAGGAACTGACAGAAGAGAAGCTCATGTTAAAAATTCCTAACAAGTACAACGGTCACTAATTAATTTAGTGACTCTTGGGGTCCCAATTATTTCCTAGTAGCATGAATAAGGATTATGATTTATTAGATACATTGGTGTAAACTGTGAATCAAGAGAGAGAATCAAATAAAAACACATTAAACAATAGCCTTAGTTGAAATAAAATTATTAATTTTATAAAGAAAAATTGCCAAAGACAAAGTGGGACAATGAGATTCAGTACAAATAAAACAAAGAAAAGATTTCAGCTTAACTGACAATAGTTTAGCTT
Organism: Callopanchax toddi; assembly: GCA_006937965.1. Classification (NCBI taxonomy): domain Eukaryota; kingdom Metazoa; phylum Chordata; class Actinopteri; order Cyprinodontiformes; family Nothobranchiidae; genus Callopanchax; species Callopanchax toddi. Next base: position 627,933 of record SSNR01000196.1, read on the forward strand.
TGTGGTTTGAAGTGGAAAACAACAACAGAAGCTCTAACAACAAGAACTTAGCTTCATTACAAGTCATTTCAATATATTCAGATTTGTTTTCTTCTATTTAATTAAAAGTAATAATAATTTTGTTTGTAGCAATAAGAGTTTTTTGGGGGGGTTCTAATCCTACTCTGCACTAAAGTCTAAATTTTAGTAATTTAAAAATGATAAAAATAGGCTCCTTCAGTTCTGAAGAACTTCCCTTCAAAACTGAAGGAGCCTCTTGATGAGAGGTGAAACGTCTTCAAGAAACAAGAGAAGTCCAGCTGCCTTTTTTAAAATAACTTCAGATTATCCAGTCCTGGAAATATTTGCATCTGCACACATATAAATAGTTTCTATTATTTAAACGTCATTAGTTGTTTTGTTGGTTATTGTTTTTTAAACTTGTAAAATTGTAATAATTATACATAAATATGACCAAGACTCCTAATTTGGATTAAAATAAAGATTATCCTTATCTTGGTATAAATACAATCAAGTGTCAACATCCTTCTAAAACATACCAAATGTAACATTTCTACATGGACTTCAACCAGTGCATCCTCAGAGGTTTGATGATTTGTGTGGTGTTTAATGTCTAAAAGATCAGTTTGCATCATACTGGAACTTAAAGTAAAAAATGTATCCTTGACACATCAAAATTACAGAGAAACATTTCTGTAAACCACAGCAAAAGATGAGATGGTGCAGATGTTGACTCATCACGGTCGGCACAGGGTTACAGCTGTCACTGTTGAAATGCTGGAAACGAATCAGCAAGGTTAAAATAATGCTGCTTTCAGACAAGAAGTCCTGCAGTGCTGCTCAAGGAGGTGAAAGGTGAGAAAGAGCATCAGTGTGAGGGCTGAGTGTGTGTGTGTGTGTGTGTGTGTGGGGGGGGGGGTGATGACATGAAGTGTAGGCTATGAGGGGGTGAGAGGAGGCTGATAGAGAGGTGAGAGGATGAAAATAGGTGTGAAAGGTCAAAGTCAAACTTAAAGATTGACAAAAAAAATCATTGTTAAAGTGAGACATTACAATGTAGCAACTAAAAGCCCTTTGTGTGCTACAAATCTGTGTGTAGCCCATTTGTATAAATGGATTACATGACTGAGACCTTTAATATTAGACCAAAGATCCTCAGCTGACCTTCTTTCATAGACCTCCTGAGACTTTCACAGCCTGTCTTTAAAAAAATACCACTAGCAACCACCAATTATAGCTCAACTGTTCATTACTAGACACTTTTAAAAGAATATTGGAAATAATTGCCTCACGGAAGGTTTAAACTAACATGAAAGAAGCAGACATGTAACTTTGGTTGAAATGAAGGTTTAAGCCAAGAGCAAAGAAGTGCAGATCTGCAAGCCCTCAGGATTACTTTCACAAGCATAGTGAGATCATTTCAGGCTTGTCTGTGGCTGAGTAAAACATTCACTGTCAAAATAATGCAAAGATGCAGAGATCCAAGAAGTTCTGTGGAATAATGTCATTTACCTAAAAAATATTTCTGCAGATTTCCAACACCAGAAGCAGACGTAAAAACATAAAGCTGGAAATGAATGTGATGTGATCTCACACAGTGGAGCAGAACCTTACACAATCTGATAGCACTGGATTCTATTGTTTATGAGTCTCAGATACTACCAAATACTGCCATATGAGATCTTAGCCCAACATTTTAAACCCCCCCCCCCACACACACACACACACACTCACACACATACACACACACACGCACACAAACACACCATTATTACCTGCATTTTGCCTTCAGGCAGCAGTGTAAAAGAACATAATTATGTTTGAATTGTATATCTGTGTCTCAACGATATAATAGTTTATCTTATTTGACCATGGTATTTATTGACTTCAAACATCTAATTATAAACATGACAGGCTGGTGTTTCAAATAAACTGGCAGGTATTATTATTTTATTACTGTAAAATTATCACTTCATTTCATGCATTTATGCATCCAAATGAGAGGTGGAAATATATTTTTTTAATATGTAGAATCAACAAATGAGTAAAATTGAACAAAGCGTTAGTTAAAAAAAAAATCTGAAAAAATCATTTATTTTTCACAGCAATAAAAACATCTAAGTGGGCTTTGCTGCAAGTCTTTATCTTTCAATTAGCTATTCAGTGCCTAGACAAATCTTTTATTTTATTTTGGTGGGGGGGAATGTTTAGTGCACTTTTAAAGAGAAAAGGCCTTACAAAATGTTTATTAGGTTTTCACATACAAACATTTTATGGAAAAACCCCAAACTTCTAAGCTTTAAAAATCTTAGTATTTTGTATGTTCTTGTCCTAAAAATGCAAGAAGGAGCAGATTATAGAAACAATTCATTCTGTTGCTGTTGCGCTGAAGCAGAGTACTATCTAGAACAGGGGAACTCAATTACAAACCTAAAAGGGCCTCGTAAAACTTCATGGAGGACTTGACGGTACAGAGGAGCTCACGTGCAGTACTTCCTGGTGGCGCGCAAGAGGTGCCACTTCAATTTGTGATGAATTTTATGAAAAAATGTCCATGTTGGGGGAGGGGAACAGACCTCTAACCTGTTTACAGCAGCAGCCCTCTACATGGAGGAAATGTCCTCCTTGGATGGAAGATGAGGGGTTAACAGAGTTGTTACAAACAGAGTCTAATGACCAAAGTAAAGGTTGCAGCAGCACTTGGACTACATTGTTCAAGTCTGTTAAACACAATAAATGACTTCAGGAAGACACTTTTTGTTGTTATATATCAATCTATTGATCTGACACAATCATTTAAAGTGATAATATGCAGTTTTGCTTCTTTTGGGCTCCCTCTGGTGTCCGTTTTAAATCACTGCCATAGAAAAGTTAGCGCACAGTTTCTGCTTAGAAACAGCTAAATCTAACTGTTGAAATGTCTCCTCAGCCTTCATAGCTTTCTACTGGAGCGGTTATTTACTCCTTCAAAGAAATCAGCTGTGTTCAAGCAGGGAGAGATGGAAAAAAAGCAGCCCAGCACTAGCATAACAGCTAGCCACATTGGGTTAGTCTAACCCTCGTGAGACACGATGGCGATGGAGATTTTGCAATCGTGGTATTCTGGATCTAATCACCAGATGGGGCTAAGTGACTTTTCATTAACTCTGCAAAGGCTCATATTAGCACATACTGGCTCAAGGAAAAGATTTATAAATATGAAAAAGTTGCAAATGATGCCTTTAAAGCAGGGGTGCCCAAACTTTTTCCCTCAAAGGGCCAAAATGAAAATCTATCAGCGAGCCGCGGACCGAATGTAGTATTTATAAAATACAAATACTAATGATGAAGTATAAAACACTACTTTTTATTGATTTTGCAATTATTTAACCATCCTTTTTGTTTAAAGAACATTAATCAAAATATGACATATACCGACGGTAAGTCACACATAGGCATTTAGAACAAACAACTGTCTTTGTTATTTGTAATCATATGTAGTGCTAGCAGCTCCCTGGTCTTTTTTTTTCGAGCATCACCTCTGCATTGTGAAAATCCTGTGTGCTTTGTCTCATAGCGTCGATGAATATTATACTCCTTGAGTACAGAAACGGACTGGTTCCAAATAAGGCAGACCGCTTTACCATTGATATCTGTAAAAAATAGTCTTCCTCCCAGCGTTTTTTAAAATGCCTTTTGTCTGTGTGCCACTGACGATGACGCTCCATGTTGATAATAGCTGCTTAGGTTCGCGGCCAGAGGGTTACCCGCGAACTTGGAGCAAGTTTGATCTAGTCTGGTCCAGCAGCAAAGGCTCATGGGAGATTACATACATTGACAAAATATAACTATTTGTGGTTTTATAAAGTGTGCAAATGTACATGCGTGCATAAATCTACTCTAAATGTCCCTTGTAGTTACTTGTATTTCAATTTTGATTTTAAATTGTGACATTTCTAAGATTTTATTGGCACCATGAGTGAGGGCTATATGCAGCCCAATATGGAGTCATTGGGCTTGTTCACGTAATGTTGAATTGGCTGAGGGAAACAGTGGGTTTCTGGATTACTGGTCAATGTTCACCCAGCATCCAGGGTACCCCACAGAGGGCCAGGAGGGCCAAATTAAACAATCGGTGGGCCAACTTTGGACCGCGGGCCCCACTTTGGGCACCCCTGCTTTAAAGGTTAGTTTTACTGTTTTTTATATAGTTTTGCATTGTTCTCTAGTGTAATTCAGTGCAATCTGTGTAATTTTTTATAAAGACAAGAAGCATTGATGCTTCTAATATAAGCTTTGAAGTTTGCTATTTCAGACCTGAGTTTGAAACAACAAGATTCTCATTAGTATTAATGATATGCACAGCACTCGCATCTGATTGGCTGTAGGTTTTTGATACTGACTGTGACGTAAAATAACATATCTGCCAGACCCGTGGATAAAGTTAAGGTAGAAGGAAAAATTAGAAGAACAGCTTCCTCAGAGTTTGTCAGTGAATGTTTCAGAAGGGTAATACTTACAATTGAATTTACGTTTTCTCCTAAAAGCTGACAGTCAGCCGCGAGCATACAGCCATCAGCTCCCTGCAGACTGAGGGCCGCAGTCCACACAGAACTCCGCCTTCAGCTACTGAGAACCTGGGCTTGACCGGTGGGCTGATATGCACCTCACCAGCGTTCTTCCCACATCCCGCCTCACGGCTCTGGCCAAGACTGAGCTGTGTCTTCCACTAATGAGAAGCGAAACTCCACCGGTCGCCTCGTCCACACAAGCAGCTGTCCTCAAGCACACACACTCTGCTCTGACTGCAGTAGCTTGTGTGGCTACTGGCTACAACACCTAAGAAAAAAACTGCTAATTTCGCCAAGATTAGCCAAAATATATTACAAACTTAGCCAATAGCTGCACCTACAGAATTTATTCTATTCCATGCAAAAACATTAAAAAACTCCTATGAAAAAAAATAATACAGTTTTTCCCAGGAGAACCTCAGAACCTGGGAAGAACAGCTGATAAACGACACGTGACACCAACACCAGTGACACTTCTGATGAAGACCGCAGGAGCGAGTCGAAACATGTCAAGGTAAAAACTTACACAATAATATACATGTCTGAAAAAAAGAACTTATAACAATTTTGAAAAAGAAGACATAATGAACACAGTAAAGTAACCTCAGAACCTCTAGATCTATAGGCAGGGCGTCAAACTCTTGCACCACTGGTCAGCAATGACTCCATGCCTCGTTTCTATGTATATAAACATTAGTTATCAGTTGTTTCTTTAACTTGACCTTGAGAATATTCTTGAATTTAAATTAAAATAAAATAATATACTTTTTTAATAGCCAATCAGGCTCATAAGGCACCAAGGCTCTAGCCTGGCAAGCCAGACTAGAAATGTGGAAAGTCTGCAGAGCAAAACTCACGCTTTAGCCTAATATGCTTTCAAGCCTAGCCTGTGCATTATCCAGGCCTGTCTGTGGGGCGGGCCTAGCCAACATAGGCTAGATGCAGTATGCAAATTTGCATTGTGATGTCACAATGCGGATTTCAATAAACAGAGCTTGCAAGGAAGCTCTTTGAGAAGATCAGGTTTTTTGAAATAACCAGGGAACAGAGAGTTTTCATTTTCGGCCTACACGACAGGCTCAGGGGGATCTATTATAATCCATGAAAACATGAAAAAAAAGGTTTTCCAGTAAACCATACCTTTAATGAATCTAAATGAAAATACCTCAAGATGAGGGATTTCCTCTGCTTTCTTTAGGTGATATTAAAAATGTGATTAACTAGATTACAGATCATAAAAGATTAATCGCACAATTCTTTTATTGTGCATGTCAGCACTAATTAAAATGTGCTCATTAACAGCTGGCATTTATGAGTCACATGACTGCTCAAAATGGTCTTTACAGCAGAATTACAAACAAAACAAAGTTTACTCTTTAAGCTTTTGTTTTGGACTGGGAAAATAAAGTGATAAACACGGCTAGAAAAAGGCTTTTAGCCTCAGAGGTGAGAGGGATATTGTTGAAAAAAGTTAGAGAAGTTAGGGAAGTTGAGGACAACAACAAGGATGAAAGTGATGAAGACAGCAATGAAGAGTATTGACAAAAGTTTCATGAGTCCATCTGGGAGGAAGATATGTGGATTTGCAGAGAGAACAGGGGACAGAACGGCAGAAGTATTTTTTTTTAGATCAGAAGAGGTGTCGGAGGTTGGAGAGTCTATGGAATCACAGCTAGAGGTGGAGGTGTAGAGCATGACAGAGTAAGAGGTGATGGTGTTCCTATGATAAAGTCCAGGTTTGGTTTTGTGTCATATTCAGATTTTCTATATTATGGGGAACATATGGAGAAAATAAACATGTAAACACGTTCCACTGGCCAATAACCCACAGCAAGCATGCATTGCTGCCATCTTTCCCCATGCTCCAATTTGGACAACAATACACTGCAACCGCAAGACTGAACCACCACAAACTTATAAGTTTTGTGCATGACAGTCATCATCAAGCTGTCGCCTCCTGTCAAGTGTTTTGAGAATCCCACTCCCTTCCTAAGGGCCGGCTCACATGGGAGGATTTTCAAATTGTTGGCCGATTACAAATCATAAGAGACCACACGTGGTGATAACAAATCACGAATGTTGACCGTGTGTGTGGTGTGAGGTCACATGAAAAAGACAACACATCACTCATAAACCATTTTTACATATGAACATTTCCAGGTTAGACGTGAAATCTCGCTGAATGTCCGGAGATCAAACGTGACTTTGGAGTAAACAAACTTGGCAGCTTTTATTATTATTATAAACAACAATTATACAATTTTGTTACCAGGTAGAAGAAATAATACAAACTGCTGTTTTGATGTCACCTTATGTCTGTCAACTCGCTCTCTGATTGGCTAGATGTCACATTCCACAGGCTGCTCCTCGGGGTACATCACACACACCTCAATGTCGGGTCAAGACAATCCATCATGTTGGAAATCCCTGATTTGTGATTGGAGGGGTCCAGACACCATTGCACCTCATGTTCAAGGACTCAACCCACCTCACATGACAGAAAGATCTGATCAGATTATCTTTAGAGCCATGACAATAATCAGGGGTGTCTTTAAAGAGCAAATTGCAGGTTTTTTTTAATCAGATACAATGCTGTCCAAATATACTATTTGAAACGTTTATTGAGGGTATTTTGTTTTACAATACATTTTATAGTCAAAAGTGACCCTTTTCAGCAAAGCTTCTAAAAATGATTTTTTTAAAAATTCAACCTGTGACTTCACTATGGGGAGTGTTACGACCCCTCTAAATGTCTAGGAGTAACAAAAAGGGGTCTAACACAAACGTGCTCCAGACAAGGTTGTAAAGGTTTGACAAAGATGTTTATTTTCACTTCCTAGAGAAAAAAAAGCAGGAAGAGGCACTGCTGAACTAAAGGAGTTTCTAAAACTAAAAGTTCTCTTCAACTAAAGAACGGGAGGATAAATAAACACAAAACGCTGGGGAGGAAATTCTACAACCCAGGAAAGTAATACTAAACTATTTTACTAAGTTAAACTAAACGAAAGATGTTTCTAAAAACTAACTAACGACGCTCTGACATGAGGATGGAACAAAGGCAAAACGAAAAAGCTCTTTAATGAGCAGCAGAAATCCTGTACACTACTAGTTCTTCTAAGAACACTAAATACACCGTCGCTAAATCGCCTATAGGGTCTGTGAATCCACAGCTAACTGAGGGGACGTCAGTACCGCTCTGAGTCCCCCGTCTATCTGGCAGCCTGGGCCTTTTAAACACTAAAGTGTACTGATCAGGTTGACTATCAGCAGCTGCGGGGAGATCGGCGTGCCGCTGTCCAGAGTGCTGAGCTGGAGGGAGTGTAGGAGTCAGCCTGCTCTGTCGCTGTCCTTGGTGCTGATCAGCTAAAAACAGCATATCGGGGCAAACTGGGAAACTCCTCCTCATCACAAGACAGCCACCCGTAACAGGGAGTTGTAAGCTGGGTGTCGCTGCAGACAGTGTTGCCAGATGAAGATAAATATCGTTTTTGTAGGATAATCTAACACTCTGTACGATCAATAATCCCATAAATATGATCATTTGAGCCCTTTGTTGTGTGGCGTTTGTGTAAGAGATGCTTGTTTTAATCATTGTGTTAGATTCTTTAAAGCTGAAACTACTTAAACATTTCCAATCTGGCCACACTGCAGTCTGCCGGCTCGCTCTCAGTTCACGGTGGCGAGTTGGTAGTTTTAGGACAGAGCGGCTGTGTAATCGAGTCAGTGTGTGTTCATTTTTCTCAAAAATGCGTTGTGTTTGTAGAGCCTGTACAATCACAGTCTGTCAGGACAGCGAGTCCACGAGTTAGAACAGGGACAGCTTCATTATGCTGCTTTGGTGACGAAAAACCTGGACGTCTTTGGTCTCGCCCAGGACTGGATGTGATGGAGTTCCACATGGGATACTGAAAAAAACATCCAGTGTGACTCTAAACAGGTGCTGTGCCTTCAATTCATTCAACTTCCCACCGGGACCACTGTTAGCAGCAGCTAACAGGAGCTAACGGGTCAGCTTCAGATGCAGCCAGCCGGTAGGAGGCAGGAGGAGGAGGGACGAGACCGGATCAGAGGCTCAGCTATACGCAAACAACAGATGTGTATTGTAAGTTTTGTTGTCTGAAATATGCCAATTACTAACTTTATTTATTAAGTAATTGTAAACATTTAAAGATTTATCTGTGTCAGATAGGGATGGGAATCGAAAACCGGTTCTTAATGAGAACCGGTTCCCAGTGTTTCAATTCCTTGGAATCGTTTGCCATTTTTGCTAACGATTCTCTTATCAATTCCAGTCGGCGCAAAAAAATAAATAATTAAATTCCAGTCGGCGCGACTACGTCACCACGAGTCACTAAACTCACGTTTCTCCACTGTGTAGATTAGAGCCATATCTTTGTAGATGTGCGTGGTAACAGCAGCAGTAACCTCCTCCTTCCATCCATCCCGCTCAGCTGGCAGCTACATGACGTGCTGCAGGTAAAAACCTGTAGCAGCGTCTGGGGTTTATTCTGAGCTCTTACTCCAACACTCAACGCTGCTTTTGCAGCTTTTGCTCTTTGACTGTCTCTGTATTCTTTGACTTGGTTTTTGTGCAGGTGATAACATATATTAGTGGCGTCGGAGTCCGTTGTTGGGACCGGGAGCTGCAAACCTTACAAACAGCTGTTGTCTGGTCCACGTCGGTCTGTTTATATTTAAACCACATCGATGAGACAGAAGTTGTCCCTCTTTTAGTTACAAGCTCCTCGGTTTGAGTTAGCTGGTTATCCTGTTGACTCTGGTCTAAAACGCGTCCACTACCGTCTGCCTCCGTGTTTGTTTATGTGTTGCTGTGCGGTGCGTTCATGAACATCCCGTAAAGTGCATTATGCTGTAAAACTTCTATCGTGGCTTAAACGATAGAGCTTTTTATCTGACGGTAGACATTTTCTATCGTCCAGATGAAATATTTCGTCATAACGCACAGCCCTGTGTGCTCCACCCATCTGAGAGGGTGTTCTCCAGCTGGAGACACAATAAGTCCAGAAAGATCAGGTATCCTTCCTGAAAAAGCAGATATGCTCATTTTTCTGCAGAAGAATTGTTAATTTTCCATAGTTGATGGTTGCAAAATTGCACAATGCACAGTTCCATTGAACTTGACTTGAGGTGTATTTGTTGCTGGCTGATGTAATTTTGTGTGTTCAGCTCAGATCCTTTTTAAAAAGAGAGTTGAAATGTTACATTCTTGTGGAATTGCACAGAATAATTTATGTTGTATTTTATGTTATTTCTACAAAATAATATTTTATTATTATTTTACTTAGAATTTTTTTTTCTGGGCACCCTGTGACCCTAGGCTCTGGTTTTCTTAAGACCTCACTGTTGGATGTATAAGGTCATCTTACTTCTAAACTTGTATCTTACTCAAAGATAAGATATAAACCAGCTTGAAGCTAATAGATCTGTTTGTTCTCTTTTTTTTCAAATGAGAATCGATGAGAGAATCGATAAAGAATTGAATCGTTATACAGAATGGAAAATGGAATCGGAATCGTAAAAATCTTATCAATTCCCATCCCTAGTGTCAGAGCTAGCATCAAAATCAATATTTTTATCTCAAGATACGGGGCAACACTGCAGCTATGACACTTCTGGTCTGGCGTAAAAATTGAAAAACTTCACTAAATGACTCCAAAAGCCTAAATAAGTTTTATATTTGTGTACATTTTTATTCAGAAAAAGTTTCTATTATATTTCTCTAAACATTTGTTTACAGGGGTCTCTAACAGGGGTCTCTAACCTGCAACTTGCTGTCTTCAAAAACTTGCCGTATGAATCAGCCTTAAAATGCATCCAAATACCTCATCAAGAACCTGCAAAGGTCGACATTATGGCAGATATTTTCCTTTGTAGTAAACAGAATGCCTTACAAAAATCATCGTAGGGTGCTGTCCACAAAGCAATAAATGAATGAATACAAACAAACACAAAACAGAAAACTAATCTAGTCAAATCCATAAAACAAATCCTGATTCATTTTTTTATTTAAATTAAGCTACACAAAATGCACTTTGCCTCTTTAACTGTTAAGCCAGTTTGTCTGTAAAACTCAGACAATAAAAAAGTAAAGGCACAGTCATAAGAGTATGAAAAAGCTAAAGTATAATAGCAGAATGGGTCAGGGTTTAAAGCCACAACTGTTGTTTGTGAGGATTCAGAGTGAATCAATCATGAGTGCTTAGGAAGAGATAACGTTTCACTACAATAATCTGCCTCGTCCTGCAGCCCTACAGAGGAACACATGCATATTCACAGGCAGAACCTGAGCACCAACACACAATATCCAACAATGATCAAGTGGCCGGCACTAAAAATGGATTATCGCGCTCTTATTCTTTTTGCTGGATCATATTTCTTCACACATAATTTATCCTTTTCATTTCCTCTCTTTTCATCAGAATCTTTGACCTAGGAATGCACTTTTCAATAAATAGATGTCTAAAAGAAAGTCATCTAGATTTAACAAAGATTCATTATTTTGATTGATGCCACACGATTCCAGCACTCACTGCAGACATAAGAGGATTCAGTGACATGCTTTATGGTTTATAAAAGCCTCAGAGGAAACTTTAAGTCCCTTTTTAAATCTCCCTGGTGCTTTTTCTTGTCTTTCAACTTGATCCTGACAAATGGACCAGAATAGTGTTCCCTGCAAATAAAGTTTGTGGTAAGGCTTTCAGGAATACTTTTTATTGGCTTTGTTGTTCTCAAAGGCAAGATCGATATGATCAATATTGGAATGGGGATATATTTGGGTCCTTAATCTCTGAGATGGAGGAGTGTGACTAGAATACCAGCCTGGTGTAAACAGAGTTAAGCTAAGCTGAGAGATTAGAAGGATGATCTATGTTGGTGTAAATGTATATGTATTGTAATCAAAATATCATTAAAACAGAAACAAATATGGCAAATGGAAATACAAAGCAATCAGAATAAGAATTGAATGTGAGGGATTTCTTTTCTTACAGCAGTTTACTTTCATAAATCTTAGCAGTTTTACCTGTGGTAATGGTTTCTATGCAGGGAATGTAATAACAAACCCTATTTGATTGGCAAAGCTCTCTGAGCAGTACCAAACAATCCAGAATTAATGAAATGGCTGACTGTGAGCACTGTGCATATTGTTTAGGGGCAGAATAACAGACTGTGAGTAGTTTTTCACTTGGGAACCATAAAAGTGTAACCCTTAGGGCTGACAGTGAGTCCTATGCTTCCTGAGTTACATATCACCACCAACAGGATATTACAGAAAGCAGAAAATGGAAAAAATAGAACTGTGATGAAACCAACCTGCATAAAACCACTGGGCATTTACTATCACGGGTTATATGGTTGGTAACTACAAATTTAAGATAAAGTGATGGATAAAAGCATGAAAAAAATGTTTTAAAAAGTATATAGGCTATCTCCTTATTGGGCGGAATATTGGACTTGACTAGTAAAACATCCCACATAATGCTGGATGCAGTGTGCGGCATTTAATTTGGCATCAAATTATTATTATTATGAATTATTGAGCAAATCCAGTTTTATCAGACACACAACCAGAACAATGTTGGCACCAATACCATCGCAAAACTCAAAGCAGCAACGTAAGCAGCGGTTATGTCATTGGACAACAGCATTTGTGTTTTTGTGTACCGACATGCCAACAAATTATTGGACTAAGTGACTTGCACATGTGACCTGCAGAGACCTGCAGGGCAGAGTTCCTGCACTGGAAATGAGTCATCAGGTGGTCACCGAGTATGTCACCACAATTATGTAGCTACGGGCGGAGACACACAAATACACTTAAACATAACAACAAGATACATCTGAATTATTTTGCTTGTCCTTTCAAAAACATACTTTTCTCAGTGTAAAACATAAAGAGGGCAAAATGTTTTAATCTCTGATTAATCCCAACAAGAAAAGAAACAACTGTTTTGTTGTTGAGACACTAGCGCCACTGGCAAAATAACATCCTCTACATAAAGCGAATCGAGTACACAGCTACCCTTACAATTGCTTTCTCTGCTTGAACATTCTCACAGCAGTAAGCTCTGATGAATGATTCATGAAATGTTCATTCTTTCCATGTGCTGTCTGGCTTTGTTATAGAAACCAGCGCCTTTGCTCAACAGGCTCTCAATTGGTCAGCAGCACTGACTGTAATCGAAAGTTGGATGAAAACAAAAAAATCAGGTTAGAATTGCATTTTCCCTTCACAATGCTGCAGATTATCATTTTTCTAAAGGTTCTATTTGGATAAATATTGAAATAAATGAAATCTTAATAAGCTTTTCGACAACAAGGAAATATATTTTTGTGAACACTTTTTACCTGCGTCACCTTGCAACAAACTGACTTTGATAACAAAAAAACTTAACTGTTTCCTGATAAATGTTTCAATGTCTGTGAGATGTTTTGGGTCACAACATGTTCTGATGGTAGTACTAGAGCAGTGCATCTAGTGGAAATAGCATGCATATGTTGTTTACCCAAATAGTGGGTAAAACTAATACACCTTTAATTATTCCTGCATGCTAGAAGTGAATGTAATAAATTTAAATAACATTAAAGAACAAATAAATGACCTTCCTCTGGCTCCACAGTCAGTCATGGAGCAGAAGCAGCTTCATTTTGTGCTGATATGGATTTACAAACCTCTCACCAGACCTCAGATCTCAGCCCAGCCACCCTGCTGAGAGAACTAAATTCAGCTCTTTGAAGACTTCATCATAGCCCAAATGTCTTGGCATGCTTTCCTGATCACAAACATACAGTTAAAAACTCACTTTAGGAGTTATAGTCAACCTATGGTTGATTCTTTTGCTGTGATTCATGATCAAGAACTGAACTTTATTACACAGAAAATGTTTGCCTTTAGTATAAACTCACTTAAAGTTAAATCTATCAAATCCACTCTAGAAGGTTTCTTTTCTTGTGGATTTGTTACCAGTTTTTCAGAGTTAAAATGAAGCAACTTTCTTGGTGCCTTCAACTCAACCTGCTAGCAAACTAAACATTACCTGATTTAATTGAACAAACCTGCATGATGTAAAAATTCCAGAGTGGCAACTGCATGTACTTAAAAAAAAAACAATAAGAAGTTAAACTTGCACCCTTTCTATTCTGTCTTTACGAATCAGGACATGAAACAGAAACGATCTGGATCTTTTCAGATTTTTAAACTTGGTAAATGCTATCTACGTGTAATAATAGACCAAGCTAAAATGTTAATGTTTGCAGCTACTTGAATAATACAGATGGTTTGAACCCCTTTTACTAAAATCCCAAAAATTATTCAATCGTTTTTTGAGGAGATACCGTATGCTTTCTCCCACAAGTAAGCAGCAAAATGGTAAATGGCCTGTATTTATAGAGCACTTAGAGTGTTGAACACTCCCCAAAGCGCTGTACAACACAAACTGTCATTCACACTCACAATCACACACTGCTGGTGTCAAACTGTTAAATTCTTAGAGAAGCTGCTAAACTCAAAAGTCATTCATGTGTTAGCAGGAAAGATGACAGGAGGTTACAGTTTATTTGTCATAAGACTGAAGTGACTCATCAGCTTCAGGAGCAGGTAGAACTCAAAGTGGTTTATTTTAAGGTGCTTTGCAAGATCTAAATGACAAATTGAATTGTAGCCATAGTTTTACATATTTAAAAGTTTGTTTTATTACAATTTTTATCTGCTTTCTCTATTATGACGTGTTTGCTGCTTTTCTTGGCCAGGTCAACCTTGTGAAAGAGGACTTGATCTCACGTTTGGGCGGTATCCACATTTTGATATTGTCAAACTTCTTCCACATTTTCCCACGGTGTACGATATTACCATGACCAGGGTTGGACTGGGACCATAATTCTGCCCAGGCATTTTCGGCCATGGCTCCCATCATGATCACATACAGCTGATGTTGGGTTCGGATGGATATCGCTGTTGATTGAAGCGCTGTAAACACGCGAGCACACCCTCGGCCGTATGAGCTCGCTCTGCAGGTGCTGATTAAAACGAGCCACTCAGATAGCGGGCTGCGAGAGCGCCCCAGACCGGCCCAAAGTTACCATCGGCTCACAGGCAGTCCCACCCTGACCGTGCATTTTTTTCATAACGGTATTGAAACGGATGCTGTTGCTATTTTTAAACACCGGGTGTATATACTGTATTACCATAATACCGCCCAAGCCTAATGTCAATGGATTTTTCATTTGGATAAAAAAATTTAATAAAAATGAATAAAAATAAGAATAAAATTATTTAATAATAATAAAACATAAATAATAATAATAATAATAATAATAATAATAATAGACTGTGTTTAGGAATTGCAAACATACTCCAAAGAACAAAATTCTATTCATCATTTGCTTATCAAACTTCAAGGTTATTAACTTCAGGAATTTAATCCGCACACACACACACACACATACGTATATATATATATATATATATATATATATATATATATATTGTCCTCCTTCATCTAAATGAAAAACAGCACGTTTTTTTGTTAGAGAACTATGACCTTTGATGCACAAAATGTGCTGATTCACTTTTCAGCTACATCACATTAAACTGGAAAACTTTCAAGTAAGCGTCGAAGGCCTTAGTGTGAGGCTGCCAGAGGGAGAGAAAATATCAGCAAAAAGCAGAGATGTGACCTCTTGATCCCAAAGCCAGATGCTGACTTCCTGTGGGTTTTATGTTAAAATCCCATCCATGAATTAAACTACGTCCACCCTCAGCCGAGTCTGATCCTCACAGTGAGCAGGTCTGACTTAAAGAGGGCCGACTTTTTACAAACACAATGGCAAAACAGTGACTCAGACGCTCAGCATCAATGTTTACCATTATATCACAGACAAAACCACACACACACACACACACACACACACACACACACACACACACACACACACACACACACAGATAAACCATCTCCTGAGAGAAAACAGCACTGACAGGATGATTCCTGTTGCTTAAAGCAAAGCTCCAGGTGACTGTCTTCTGCAAAGTCATATGACTGACTAACATGGCCTAAAACACAACCATTCACATGCATATCCATATGTGCGCAACACACCCTAACATACACTCACCTCCAATGTCACAAGTGCAGAGCAGGGCACCCAAGGCTCTGAAAGGGGGAGCTTTGGGGCCTTGATGAGCAATGGAGCGCAACAAAAAGAGAGGGAGAGACAAAAGGGAAGACAGGAAATGAGGGGCAGAGCTCTGAGCCACTGTGCAGTCACAAGCATCAAGTGATGAGAGAGGACAAGGTCACAGATCATAGACAAGGGAGATACGGGCAGTCATGTATGGCAGCATACCTCCTCACCCCAACTCCCCCAGCAATTCACAGAAAACAACATGAAACTCGAACCCTATGACACACACCTGTGCACAAGCATGTGGTCCTCTGTGCACAAAAAAAAAAAAAAAACTGCAGTGATCCCCGGAAGACACAATCAATTCATCTAAAAATAATTACTTTGATCTAATTATCAATTTCTGCTTGAAGGCGCATAAAAGTGTTCAAATAAAACACAAATTTATGCAAGTGAATTTAATAGTTGTTTAGCATTTGTTTGCTTGCTGTTTTGTGAAAGACTTTTAGGTGCAAAACCTTAAAGGGGCATATTTCAGATCTGTTTTCTTTAACCCCACCAGTGCCCCCAAAAGTCAATAGCAAAGCACAAAAGCTGACCTGAGTACAGCGCCTGTAGGCAGTTTGTTAAGCTTGCTCCCTGGTGAGTGCGTTGTAGACGGGTGTTGCCCAGAGTTGAAGTCTATTAGTTCAAGTTTATTTACAGCCAAATGCCCAGAGACCTGCCTTTGTAATGTTGTTTGGGGGAAAATAAGAGCTGAAATTGAATGAAAAGCATCACACTGCATGCATAATTCATGGATATCATTATCAAGCGCACACAGACACTCAGATGAGTGCACACATACAAAGCACAGAGTGAACACATATTCACAAATACAAACAGTCATGAAAACGAACATACACAGGCCATTATGTGTGCCTATTATAAGGCCTTTTGGTCATTCATCCCGGTGCTGAACTCTGGCCAATTTTCCCAGCAAGGGTCCTATTTAGACATAATAACACAACAACAACAGCATCACAGCAAGAGTTGAGGAATACTTGGACCATACAAGGAAGGAAGAGCAATAAAAATGGATGTTTAGAAAATCAAAACAAGCATCAGTGCAGCAAACTCTCTCTGTTTTCCCCAGAGAAGATTCCTTTGCATTTATATGGGTGATCTTAGTGGGTAACTTTGATGAAGAAATCTGTGCGCATGTATGTACAAAAAAAAAAAAAAACGAGGCAAATGAGGTTCAGGAAATCACGACGATGGGTAATTAGAAAGGCAAGATGAAGGAAGAAAATTAGAGCGTGTGAAACATGCAGCGAGCGCCCTGATGGAAAAATAAAGAGAGCAAAAGGTGAATTAGTTTACTTTCCTCCTGTATTTCTGGCCTTGGCCTTCTCATCCTCCTCTCCTGGGCCCTTTTGACCTTAAACTTTCTTTGATGTTCTTCTTCCGACCAAAGTAGCTTAAGAAAGTCCTTGCGTGTTCACATACGCACAAACACACAAAGAAGAGCAGCGCAGAAGTTTTAGAACAAATCCACTTTAATACACTCATATATGCCGGCTCAAATTTGTGCACACTTGCCACACACAATGTTGGCTTACCATTAGGAGTGCTTACTGAAGCAGTACCCCGGTAGTGAGAGAATTCAGCAGGATTCTCTAGTGAATAGTGAGAGATTCTGGTCTCATTCAGCAGACAAATGAAGCGTGAGCAGTCTGAAGGGCACATACCCACACTTATACACACTTAAACACACATTCATTCCTACATCAAGCAGACAGAGCTCGATGTACACACACATACATACGCCGGGCAGTGCTCAGTGCACTGTGACACCTAGCAACGAAATGAAGCTGCAGAGAACCTCTTAATGGATATGAGGCAGCCGGCTGTGTTAGTCAGGGCAGGAAAGGAAGGAAGATATAGCAGGAGAGCACGGACCTGACATGATCTAACACATGCGCACACACACACACACACATGCACACACACTTTGGGTGTCTGTGCACATCTTGAAGGCAACTCAGAGTTGTAAGGCCTTTCTAGTTAACACACATCCGTTCGGTGATTGATTGGGAATAAAGTTCAAAAACACTCCAAGCTGGTAATAAATAAATAAATAAATAAAAACAGCTGAGAAAGTGAGAGGAGCCTTTAAAAAACTCCAGAAAGGAGGACGTATTAAAAAGAGATAAGAGATGAAAGTGAACAGAGATGGCTCTCTAATGCTTTTCCTACATTCCTCCTGAGATC
>SSNR01000196.1:650877-662626 GCA_006937965.1 Callopanchax toddi
GAACTTCCTCATTTCCTGTTTGAAATTTGCATTACACACAGTAGCTAGAAACTTTGAAGTGAAATAACTCAACATATTAAATAATGTATGTTGATGTGCATGTATTTAGCAAATATAAACGTGATGTAAAATGTAAAAACATAAAAAGTGAAAATCTGTCTGGATGTCACAGAGAAGGGAACCTATATATCTTGATTTATAATTGAGGAAAACTGCATGCACTATCTCTTCTGTAATGGTAGCTTGAAATGGTTTCATTACTTCTTAACAAGGTTTTTTTGAGTAAAAGGTTTAAATAATTACTGTCTCACTGAATGTAGACGGCTTTGTGAATGGTCTCAGTTTAAAGAAATAGACTGAGTCTGAGTTCAGCTAAAATCAAAGTGTATTACTGCCATCTTAAAAAGCCCCAGTGTTCAAAGTTCCACACCAGTTCATGCAACATTAATTCATAAATTGATTTTCCTGTTTCCTGTTACATTTACAAGCTAAAAAGCAACAAAATAATGTGTCTATTTGGAAAAAAAGGCTGTTATATCAATGTTTTTTGAAGGTGTTCTTTGAAAATGTAACACTTAAAATGGAACAATACTTATAAAGAATTAAACAAACAAAATAAACAGTTCTATTCTTTACCAGTATACGCCTGAAGTAAGGCACACCACTTCATTCCTGCAGCAACAATAGTCACATTTTTTCAACCACTTTTGATTTTCTGCATCTTGATTCTTTATAAAAGTCCATTTCATATCCAGAGCCCAACCAAACTTCCTCTTGATGGCCAACATGGCCAGCGTAGTAGGTGCTCTGTTAGTCTGACTCTGCCAGGGTGCAAAAATCTGCCAGTGCAGAAACAGTCTTGTAGTGTAATGCCAGGTAGCAGAAGCTGCATGTATACAATCCAAAGAAACACAACATGCAGCTGCATTAGAATGATTTTCATTGTGTTTATGGGTGGTATATTATTGCAGTGATATATTAAATATATGAAATATACATTTTTCAAAACTTATTTCATGTTGAAATAAATGATTTTGACAACTTTTTGGGCATGATGTGTTAATGTCAGAAACAGCTTTCAAGATGTTGCATTTCAAGATCAAATTTTCCATGAAAACTTGATATTGGTGGACAAATTATAATGACACTGGTGGGGAACTGAATTAACATGACAAGGAATTATCCTGAGCTAGTGAGGGATTATAATGTTATGAAAAATACATGGTCAAACTTTTATAAAGTATTGTTAAGATTATGAGTCTGAAACTGAGGTGAAGTATCTTGTGTGTTGAGAGGTACTACATAAAGTTTACTTATTGTCACTAGGTGAAGATAGCAGAGAGGGAAAAGCTTTTAAAATCTGTTCAAGTGCTTGGATCAGGATAATTGTGTAAATGCAAACAGTAGGGTCACCTTCATTCTTTACTCAAAATAATAAATACATGTATACATTTGTAAGTGTACTGAAGTGTTTTCATGTGATCCTACAGGTTCCACAAAAAAGAAAAAAAATGTTCTCTTCAGTGGGAAAGTGTTTTTTGTATACTGTGGAACATAAGGGAGAGCCAGGCCACCACTACAGAGTGAGGACTAACAACATTAGCTGGAAGGTCGACATCACAGAGCAGAGCATAGAAAATAATAGGACTTTGATAACCTTCACTTTACCTGATATTGATCTCTTAATAAAAACCTCAGGACTTTTCTTGAGACAATCCTGTCAGCTGAAGACACCTCTACCTACAATTTCACCTCTATTAGTAAATTCGATTTAAAATGGTGGCTTTGGTTTTAAAGTTGAAATGTTTGGTTGTGTTATGACCTCCTAGTCGTCTAGGAGTGGGAAAAGGAGGCCAACACAAAACCATGAGGTTCAAAGCAAATTATATATTTATTTTTATACAAAACAAAACAGGAGGACTGTTTAAACGAATAACCCAACCAACGGGAATAAATAACTTAAAATCACTCCTCTATATAAGTTAATTAAGTAAAACCCTAAACAATAAATAGGCTACTAAGATTATATAAATACAATAAAAGTCTGGATACAAATCTCTATAAGGTCTGGAGAGTTAAAAACTAGACACTACAAGATTAAAAGTGGAGTCCCACACTACTCCCACAAAATCACTTTGCCTAAAATACTTTAAACTGCTATGAAACTCTCAGCTCCAGTCACAAACACCCAGGGGGACAGCAGAACCCGTCTGCCGCCCTCAGAACAACTGGCTGGCGTGTCATTTAAGCAGTGCTTGATTGTTTGATTGGACCCAGCCGCGCAGCTCTCCGGCGTGAGTCTCTCTGGAGCGCTGCTGGCTGGAGCGAGTGGGAGGAGGTCTGCAGGGCGCCGGCGCTGTCCAGGTGCTGGACCGTAACAGATTGTTAGTTGTTTTTTCCTTATTGCACAAGTACATTTAGTTGTTTTTCTTATTAGAACCAATAATGTGAATAATGTGGCAATTTAATTGGTGGTTTCTCTCAGTAAAACTTTAAGCTTTAATGTGTTGACAATGTAACCTTTTTACAGGAGATATTTAACAAAACCATCAGTCCAAAACTGGAACTTACATGTGTATATATACATATACACACACACACACACACAGGGGTGTATCATGGGGGCATACGAAATCCGTCTGCCTGAACACGCCTTTGCAGACTGGTGCTTTTGCAGACTGGTGCTTTTGCAGACTGGTGCTTTTGCAGACTGGTGCTTTTGCAGACTGGTGCTTTTGCAGTCCCGATAATGCTGCCCTCGATCAGACACTGATGAACTTCACATCCTGGGGTTGTCCACTGTGAAGGAAGGATTATATGACAGTGGAAGCTTTTTGACACACATGCCGACACACTCTTCACTTGTCTGAACAAAACTTTCTTGGATCGGTTACAGGTGGTTAAGAATGCTTTTGCTAGTCTTCTGACCAAGTCTTATAAATACACACCTTGCTTCTCCTGAAGCTTCACTGGCTACCTGTTACCTTCAGAGTTCAGTTCATGTTACTGGTTCTGGTATATCAGGCCCTACATGGACCAGCACCTGCTTACATCAGTGACTTTCAGCACCCTCACACGCCCAGCAAGTCCCTGAAATCTGGTGATCAGTGCCTCCTGGCTGTACAGTGTAACAAGCTAAAAAACAAAGGTGACAGAGCATTTGCTGCTGTGGCCCATGGGTGTAGATTTGGCATGGGAGGAGGTGATTCGATCCAAGGGTGCAGAAATTGTGCTGCATCCCCACCAATAATACGTGCAGCGCAGTGGACCATGGCGCTTTGCTGTGCACTGAGTACACAGATGGATCTGTGTCCAGGGTAAGGAGACATATGTGTCTGGATCGACTGTCACAAGCCCCTTACGGCCCGTGCTGAGCCGCTTACGCCAATGGCACTTGTCATGGGTCTGGATGAGGACTGGCTATTGGGTGTTTTCCCGGTGATGGTAACTTTGTGCCAGTCCCTGGACCCGGGATGCATGCACTTCCTGTTTCGGCAAACGCTCAAAATCCCCCCTTGTCCCAAACTGGTCCCCACCAATGTCAAGAGCAAATCTACACCATTGCTGTGGCCCCCAGACTCTGGAACTCCCTACCCCCAAAATCAGTGGACTCTGTGGTCCAAAACCCATCAGTTTAAGCAGGCTTTTCATGAACTCAAATTAGTTTTGTGCTCTGGTGTCTCCCTTAATGTGTGTTCTTCTGTTAACAATCTCTCTACATTTGTCTAACTTGTATAATTGTCTCATCTGTTTTTTGTAATGCACCTTGTGATCTTTATCTTGAAAGGCAAAAGAAAACTTCTTCTTCTTCTGTATCGTTGTGGCTGCAAAGGCAGATGGTGAGTTTGCAAGGGTTCACTGTAGTATTGCACCATGAGGTAGTTATACCAAGTGGGATCAGGTGGATAAATAAATCATGAGCACTAAGGGGCATGGGCTAAATCCCCAAGGTTTAAATTGTGTAGTATTCAAACATGCTGTGCAGACTATGCAAACAATACTTCTTCATAAAGAATATAAACCCATAGTTAGTAGTAGAGTACAGCAGTTTATTCAGTGGGGGAGAAATATAGCAGGAGGGTGACTGACATCAGAAACCATGGAGATGTCACATTTAAACTCAGGAGCAACATTAACATATACAGTACACTGTCCTGCCATCCTGTACTATCAGATGATTGGACTTAGATCTGACATGGACCAATAATCACACATTGAAGTCAACTGAAGTCAAAAGTCATTGCTGACTTTTTGAAAATGATTATACTTCTGTTATCAAACAAACAATGATTAAATTGTTGGTTAACTTTCATTAAAAGAAGAAAATCCACAGTGGTCCCTAAAATGACTTAAAATCAGCTAATGAAAATCAGACACTATTCTGAATTATTAATTTGATAATCAAAGGAAACTAAATAAACAAAGCAGGCCTAGACAAACTGGTCTTTATTTTAAACTACATCTGTATTTAAAATGGATTCTAATATATTATGAACAAAAGATGACCAAGAGTTACCTTTAAAACACAAAATTATGTTACTTTATTTTACAAAGTTTGTCTGGGTCATTGGCACACTCGGCACATTGCATACTCTTTTATTATTTATTTAATCCTCAAAGGTTGATTTCAGGTCAAAAGAAGTTAGGTGATAAAAATGAATAAAACATCTTGCTGAACCCACTGAAGTAATCTGGTGGATCACATTTAAATTACCAAGACTCGTTTTACTTTTATAGCTTTTGCTCTTCCATGTCATATTATTTCTACCTTAACAAGTTTGTAATTTGTAGCCTTTTGTCACTTGTGCTCACAGAAAAAACAATAAACAGACAAAATATAATTCATAGTTTAATGTGAATTAGAAAATAAGTGGCAACATCTCAGCTGAGACCAAATGTGAGAGAACTGGCTGTGAGCAGTTCTCTTGTAATGATCCGTTTGTTTACTAATTTACTCATTTTTCATTTATCGTATTGCTGCAGGAAAGAAGCATGGTTGTTGAATGTGTGGAAATATTAAAAGCTTTTTCAATAACCTTGTTAGATACAAGAATCTTACATGTAACTATGGTAACTGAGCAGAGCAAAAGACAGGTGCATTTATTCACAAAATGTCATGGTCTTTGAGTTTGTTTTTTTATGTGACCTTGTTCTTATTCTCTCCATATTTTGGGGAATTTGATGATTTCATACTGGATGTTGTTGAGATGTACTTGGGTTTTTTGTTGTTTTTAATAACTTTCTTTTGTGCATTTCATTTTTATTTCCTTAGGCCTTGATTTGTTTTAGTCAGTCATGCATTTTGTTCTACTTGAAATCCAGTTTGCTAATCATCACATCTACCTCGTGTTAATAATAATCCTTCTAAGTTTATTTATGGTCTACATGCTTTAGGTCAGTGCCTTATCTTCAGAGTATGTACAGTATAATGTATATTACGTTTTTGAATTTAGTTTTTTCCCACAATTTCTCTTTACTGATGGTTTAAATGATGGTTTACGAAATAATAAAAAATTCATAATCTGCTATTTCAAAACCTGGGAGAGAAGCACAGACCCACTATCAATGCCTAGTCATTGTTTACATCCATGTTTCTCAGTTTCTCCATTCATCCATGCAAATGTGAATAAATGCTCAACCTGTGGGCAAGAAGTGGGAGCAGCTCTGTTGCATGCAGCTGAGTTAAGCATCTGACAACACAGAGAGCCCACGCTCAGAAAATCAAGTGTTTTCCTTCGATACGTTTAATGTTGATCATCATTTTTGCATAATTGTTCCAAGTCTCCTCTATGCGCTCTACTCTGTGCATCTTTCAAGCAAAAATCTATACCTGGTGATAAAACAGATTTATTGTCTGCACAGTTAGAAGTTTAGTGTCTATTGCCTGCATTATTTTATTCAGTGGCCTGTTATGACTTTTTGCTTCTCTGTTGACCTTACAGTGGCATTGCAGTATTTTGTAAATGCTCTTTATTTTTCTAAACCTTTTTAATCCTGTTTCAGTAAAAAGGTAGATTTAAGCATGATATTAGACTGGTGTGCAACAAGCTGACAACAAGCTTGGCCCGCCGTGGCCCCTGCTAAGTGCTGAGTTTTTTAGATTGTGCCCCTGTAAAAAAGCAGCTGGACCCAGCCTGACCCCCCTCTAATGTTGGTCTAGAACCGCCACTGCTCATACAGTGTTAAAACCAGTGTTGGGAGTAATGCGTTATTAAGTAACGCGTTACAGTAACTACGTTACTATTGCGGTAACGAACATGGTAACGCATTAGTCTCCCAAAATCAGGAACGCGTTCCTCATTACTGGGCTTTTTTTAGGCTCGTTATTTGTTACTTGCGTCAGGTGGGCCCGGCGCCAGCGGGAAGAAACGGAGGAGGCGTGTGACCTTATAATGGGGGGGGGGGCAGCCGGTCGCGAGTCGCACCCTGTTCACCTGTGAGCGCTCCTCTGTGCAACGCAGCGGGAGCTGAGGAGGACATCGCTGCGACTCCCGCTGGCGACGTCTGTTGGACCTAACAATGGTTCGATTGTCTGTCCGGAGGAAACTCCAGAGGCTGAGAACCCTCCTGTCCTGTCGAGGTGACAGAGGCGGCTGCGGGCTACAGCTCTGATGGTCCGGCTCAGGTGTGGATCAGCTTCACGCCCTGTTCTCCTCAGACCTCTGCACCTGTTCCGATCCCGCCGGATGGTGAGTGGAGTCAGATAGGAGCGAGAGACCCAGAAACCGGGTCTTCACCTCAACACTGGGCCGATCTGGTTCATCTGCTCATCCTGGTCTGAGGTGGCCCGGGTCGGAACTCTATCCGCCCGCGGTTCCCGGAGGCCGGAGTCACCTCCGCCTCATCTGGAGCTCTCCAATCGCTTCTCATCTTTATCAAAGTTTCTAACTTTCCACCTGCTACAACGAGACTGCAGACCCGCCTGCAGCTGGTGGCGCTGAGCTGTGAACTGGACCTGGTCTCATCCTCCAGGCCCACGCTGCGCCATCCAAACACAGCAGGTGGCTCGTTAAAGTTGGAGTTTTAGCAGCTTATCCTGTATGTCGTTGTACGTTTTTGGACCGTGAGAAGGTGAAAACCACTGGATTTAACAAAAACTGAGATGAAAGAGTCGGAGTTCGTCGTTGCTTGTCGGTTTTTTGGACGTAGCTGTGCTGCTGGTTCTGATAAACCGTGTCAGCTCTGTTCTGATAGCAGCCTGTGGTCAAAGCTGAGTGTAAACTAAGATCTCCTTCTGAGGAGACTGAACTCATCAGTCATGAGAAAACAGCAGCTCTACTGAATAAAGGTAGGATGGATCAAAATTAAATATATAAGTTGGTTTATGGACCATCCTGTTGTTTTGATTGAACGTTTTTGTTACAAAAAGTTTAGTTTGATGCAACTTGATAATGAGTAAAGAGTGATAACTGTTGAAGTTCTGGTCTATTTGATACCGGGCTGTCAGAAAGACAGAATAAAAAAGTGTAACTGATGAATTGATCAGCTCTGAAAGATCCACCAGTAATTTACATCACTGTATGAAGCCCTCAGCATCAATAAATCACAGTACATTTAGGTGGGTCATTTATAATATATAATTGTTTTAATTATAACATAGCTACTTTCCCTAGTAACTAGTTACTTTGAAAGTAACGAGTAACTTAAAGTAACTGAGTTACTTTTGAAAGAAGTAACTAGTAATGTAACTAAGTCACTAATTTAAAGTAACTTACCCAACACTGGTGAAAACATGATATGTGAACTGAGTCATTGATCTCTATACAATGTAATTGTAGTTTGAGCAGGAGTTGCACAGTTTATGCCCAGCTTACAGACCAAAGTAATGTGCCGTGTTTATGTGCGCGTACACATTGTACGTTAGATTCAAAAACTGCTCTCTTGCTGAAATGCTCCACAGTTCAGCTTTAAAATGCTGCATTTAGACTTTTACCGTGAAACATGTTAGTCTCATTGAGCCATTCCTTCTTACCTAATGTTTTTTTTTCAACAATCATTGTACCTTTTAGTAATTTAGCCCAAACAGATTAATCCTTACCTTAGCAAAAGCTACCAGCACTGGCACAAACACAGAATCATAAATTTTGTGGCTTGGTAAAATAATCTGTGTTCCTGTAAGATTTAGTTTAAAAAATACTCAGCTGATGTATGTAATAATACTGTTGGACCTAATTAATTTTTTTATTAAAGCAGTTTTATAAAGAGTAAACCAAATACAACACCGTCAAACAATGCCAACATCCATCCCATTTATGAGCTGTAAAATAACTGAATTATGACTTTCCTGGTTGAAGAATGTGACCTTTACTGCTAATAGGCCAAGTGATGTAATTTTTCAGTTGTCAAAAATGCATACGCAGACACATTTCTCACAGTTTCATCAAAATTAGACCAGAGTAAGATCTCTCTCTCTCTTGAGATGTCACACATGACAGATGGACATTTGGCAGCATCCTTCCAGTGAAAGCACAATAAGACGGACGTTAAAACTGTTACTATGTGATGGCATCAAATTTATGTGTCTTGATGTAAAAATAGTTCAACATCTTGCATTTTTTAATGCTAATAAGAAAACATTTTAGTGCTTAAATCCAAGGTGAACTGAGAAAAACCAAGTTCACATATCTGCAAAATCTGTTAAGACTTAAGTGTTGCATCAGCATTTCTTTTTCTAGACTAAATGTTTAATTCATGTTCTGACTTGACTTAGCCATTTCACTTCCCATATCCCCCTGTGTTCCCTCACCTGCTACCTGGAAGAGGGAAATCAGAACACTTTCTGCTGGTTTCAATCCAGACCAGTTTTCCCCAGATATAGTCTTCAAAGGTTCCTGTCAACAAGCTTTAACTTTGAATTTTGCTGGGCAATCATGCAAAGAAGAACTCAAATCACAAGTTTCCATTTGCACTTTAATGCACACTTATGGTGATCTAGTATTTTGATCTGATTTTTAAAACCTCAGAACAATTATTTATTTCATTTCATAAAGAAAAAACAAAATATGCTAGAGAAGCTCTCTTTCACTTGGGATTTTTGGACAGATTGAAGTATTAGCCTGTGGAAATCCTGTTGTGAAAATCTGTTAATCCAGCTCTAAGAACAGTGAGAGGCTTGATCAAAATATGCATTTCTCTTTGTAATAAGAAATAAAGCATTTTTCTGTTAAATAAGCAAAGTAACATACAATAAAAGTACAACAAAGATCCTAGATTGAGCGACAAAAAGTATCAAGTCCTGATTATGGATTTTAGAGATGGGATGATCTTCAATAAAGTCGCAAAGTTCTGGTGAAGGCTCTTTGAAGCCATGTTCTGTCAAGGCAGAAATATTCACAGTGGTATTTCCCTCTAAGCTTCAATTGATTTGAGCAGCTTGGGGAGTTTTTCGACAGATCTGTAAAGTGTGTGGGAGTCCATGTCACAGTATAGAATGATGCCATGTTGGAAGGTTGTACTTTGTGCTACGACTCCTCTTCTCTCCTGCTGAGGCTATGTGGAGAAGCCACACACAGCTGTCAGGAGAGTGCAGTGGCTTGTTTCAATGACAACAGGTGTTTTAAATATTAATTCATGTGTCTTTTAAAAACAGCTGTTCTGATTTTTTTCACACCAGTGCAATCTCTAGTGAGTGTCAATCTCCTATCTTTTCAGTTCACAGTTTGGCTGAATCCACTCATATCCATTCGGGTTGTTACTGTTGCTATTAACAACACTAAAGAACACAATGCCTCTTTGCCTTTTATGATCGAGGCAATCATTACTATTGTGCCCACTTGCACCCTCAATTAAATTAAGAGGCTGTTTTGTTCTGGCTTTAAAAAGCCTCTGACTTCCTCCAGGGACTTAATCCCATAAACCACTATGGCCCACTGACATCATCACTTTAAGCCGCTAGGCACCGCAGTGTGCTCCAGAGGAGGTAAAATGGAAGCAGGTCGCTTTGAATTTGTCTGCACATTCTTGACAGCAGCGTAAAGCTACCATTACCTGATACTGAGGCGTTGCAATGATTTTACTTTCCTCATCCCAGACAAGCAACCAGGATTAGCTGTAAACCAACTCTTTATCTCATAAATCAGTGCTCTAATAGATACAAGTTTTAGAGTCTTTAAAAACAAAAACTGTTAAACATTGAAGGCTTAGCCATCTTTAAAGGATATCAAAGTGAGCAATATTGCAATATTTTGTGTGATCTGTTAGCATTTTGAGTATATGTTGTGAATGGCTCTTAGCTACAACCACTTGATATTGTAGTTGGAGTTTTAGCCATTTTGTGTTTGCATAATCTGTTGATTAGCTAAGGAGGCTAGCTTTTTTTGGTATTAACCATACAAGATAACCAGTTGTAGATGTTCACACGTGGATAACTTTCTGCAAGTTTCAATGAAATTCAACCAATGTTTCATGATATACTTTGCTAATATTGTAGTTAACAGTAACGTTTTAAGCGTCTGCAGGCTGGGTCTGCAACCCCTGTGCTTCACTCCCAGCCTGCCTCCATGTTGGGCAGGTGTCTACTCTTGTGAGTTGCCTGGTGTCAATCTGCTGGGGGCTGTTGAGGCTTCCAGTGGCTGAGGCTACCTGCCTCTTGCTGGTCTTAGGTGCTGGAGGTTGTAGGGTTTCTGCAAGGGTACTCAATATGCAGACCATGGGCCGGATCCAGCCTGCAACCTGCATCTGTCTGGCCCACAAGCAGGGGGGCCGCCAGGGATTTTGGACCCCATGAAAAAATATCAAGTTGGGCCCGGTGGCGGCTCCATAGGGGGTGCTGGGGCTCCGCCCTCCCTGATGTGAAGGGAGAACATTTTTTAAAATATATATAATATATATGAGATATTAGCTGTTGTTCTCCATCATCAACACTAGGTTTGATCTTTTATTGTGTTCAAGGTTATCGTATCATGTTTGTTAGTTAAAATTATCAGGAGATTTTGTTTCATTTTCCTCTCTGGTGAATTCTTTGAAAATCACTGGGATTTTTGTTCTAAAAGCTAAATAAACAAACAGACCCTTATGATACATCCCATAATTCAGTCAGCATCAAAACATCTGATTTCAAGGTATTTAGTGGAAGGTTTTCTTTAGTTCCTTTAAAAAGGCTCTTCACAGTAATAATAATCTCACAGTAATTTCTGTAATATTAACAGACTAAATAACATTTCAACCTGCCCAGCATCAACACAGACTGTAAGTTGTTACTGATTCATCTAATCATCATTGTGTGGAAAAATGTTTTTACCACAAAAATAACATTTTTTATTTATTTGTAATAGTTCTGTTTAATATCATTATCCACTCACAGCATGCTGGCTTCTTTGCATCATGTTTAGGTGAAACTAGTATTTGGGGGTATGTGGAAAATGAATATATATATACGTATACATTTGAAGAATATCACAACTGTTGTGTATTCATATGCTGTTTGTTGCTGTTGTGTCTTTTCTTCCTGTTTTGTTTGCTTGTTTGTTTGTGCTTTATTTGCAGGTCTAGAAGTGGACTCTTCACGTCTCTTGTTCTCTTCTTTTTCTGTTTACTTTCTCCCCCATCCCTCTTTCTGTACCCTTCCCTTCACTTTCAGGCTCCGTGTCCAATCAACCATAAAAATATTCTAATAAAGATTTTGGGGGTTATATTTAAACAAAAATCAGGAGGAGTTTTATAGCAGTGGCTGTAACCTCTCACCTGAAACAGCAACACTGTTGGGCTTGTTTTGGCACTCAGACATTATTCTGTTTGCTCCACAGCCGGA
>SSNR01000196.1:663998-685942 GCA_006937965.1 Callopanchax toddi
ACGGGGTTAAAAAAAAAAAAAAAAAAAAGAAACTAGTATTTGGGGGTATGTGGAAAATGAAGCATTTTAAAGGTAAACTATGTGGAGAAAAATATATTAAATAATGCTTTAATCTTGTCACCTGTATAAAACAAACCCAACAAATCCTTTATTGACAGTAACTTTGAGTCATGGTAAAGCCATGGAGGATTTGGGTCAGTCAGCTGAACATATCAGCAGGTTTCAACCATAAAACTATTTACAACATGATGAGTCTCTGAAAACAGCTGTAAGGTTAAAGAAAAGCAAAACTCTGCTGAAGTCCTGACAGATAAATATGTTTTTTAGTGTTTGATTGACCGAAATTGAAGCTGAAACCATCCATTGAGTCGCACTGAGAAACAGCTGAAGCTGCGC
The DNA here is from genome assembly GCA_006937965.1 of Callopanchax toddi. NCBI lineage: Eukaryota > Metazoa > Chordata > Actinopteri > Cyprinodontiformes > Nothobranchiidae > Callopanchax > Callopanchax toddi. The sequence goes on from SSNR01000196.1 coordinate 664,395, forward strand.
GCTCTAGGAGCTGCATGCGCGCTCCCGTGATGAACATTCACTTTATGCCAAATTAACTCTCTGATAATGGATACACGTGTGTTAAAGTTGTTAGTGAGGTCCTGGAGAGAAGTGACGCCGATGGTTATACAGCTTCCCGGAGCTGACAGGACAAACACGGAGGTTCTGTCGGGAGAGTTGCTCTGCTCCAGCTCCGTGTTTCCTTCAGCCAGAGGAGACGTGACTTGGGCGGACTGTACCATTTCATGCCGATGTGAGGGGGGGTTTCAAATAATTTTTTTTTTATAAATAAAGTAGTGACCTCTGATATACATTTTATGAAGACAAAAGGATTGTTTGTTTAATGTCTTAATTTTAACAAAATACTGAGGAGTAAGGTACTTGTGATTTTTAAACTTAAAAAAAATATATATTTTTTTAGAGACTTTTTTGGGCCCCCTAAAAGTCGTGGGCCCTTAGAATCTTCCTAACCTTCCCCCCCTTTACGGCGCCCCTGCCCACAAGCCATAAACCATGTCTTCTGAGCTGTAATTCTTTCACAAAATCCACATTTCCATTGCAAATCAGTCCGGTATCACCTGCACGGGTCACCATTACAGGATGAGGAGCTGCAGCAGCTGCTTTCCTTGTGTCTGCCTCACACTGAGAGCATGGGCGTAGATTTGGCATGGATGGAGGTGACGTGTCCCCACCAATATTCAGCAGTCACTCAATTGTCCCCACCAATGATTTGATCCAAGGATGCAGAAATAGCTAGTGCTGCATCCCCACCAATAATACATGCAGCTCAGTACATGCTGCTGTGCACAGACCTGTGTCCAGGGGAAGGAGGTGTACGTGTCTGGATCAACAGGTGTGAGCCCCCCAGCGCCAGTCGACTTACGCCCACAGCATCTGCTCTGGGTGGCCATCGGACATTTTCCCGGTGATGGTAACTTTGGGCCAGTCTGGACTACGACTGGCATTACAGGACGAATCGGTTTAATCTGCACTTCCTGTTTCAGTGCACACTTGACCCCCCCCAGCCTGTGTCCCATCCTGATCTCCACCAATGTCAAGGGCAAATCTACGCCATTGAATGAGAGTTTAGACAAAACTATGAAAGTCAAGGTTTCATCCAATGTATGGGGTTTCTGTTGGGGTTTGGCTCATACCTGGAGGTTTGTAGCTCTTAGGCTTTTCCACAAATCGACTGCAAAGATGAGCTCATCTTAAGCCACATGTCATTCAGAAATCTCCACTCAATCCAGCAACTTCCAATATGATCTCATATAATTAAAGTCAGCATCATCAACCATAGGAGGTGTAATAAGTAACTAAATAGCATTTTGAAGTGTTATACCCAAAATGTGTGTCATGCATTTCCCATTTTAAATATAAAGGCTGTCTGATCACAGACCATCCAAAAACTTACCATGGAGTTATGATGCCAGCTTACTCATACGTATATTACCCAGTTTGTCTCTGTCTTGCTTAAGTTTCTCTATTAAGAAATAACCTTAGAAATTAAGTCAGGATTAAACACAATATAACAATAATCATAATGTTAATGAAACAAAAATGAAAAACAATTAACGTCCATTTTGAGGGAAATAGTGAAAAAAACAACTTGTTTTGTATTTTTGCTCAGGATTGTGTGTTTGCGTGTTGATGCCCTGTGGTTTGTATAATATATACACTGTATTACTACAGCATCAGCGTACTAGCCCAAGCTCGAGGGCAACCAAACCAGGGATTAACCCCCAGGGAACAAAAGACAAAAACACCAACGTGTTTCTGTGATGTTCACAACAGGGGATTAGAAGATTCCCATTGACAGGATTAAAACAATACCTAGTGTTTCCTCTGCCCTCCACTAATCTATTGCTTGTTATATTAAGAGATGATGTATTTTATTTCCTCTCTCTGTATGTTTGGAGCTTTTTTCTGGTTTTCTTATCCTGCTTTTTAATGGTTAACCTGTGTGTTGGACTTATCCCTCCTCTGGCAGGATTATGCCAAGCCTGCATAATCCTTAAATTCAACCTTTTCTTTCTCTGAAGAGTACTGTCATTTTTGAGGAAATACATTTAGGGTGAAAAAATAAGATGACTAATTTGAATGAATGTATTGTTTTCAGTTGAACAGTCCTTTGAAATCTGACAGAAAGAAGAATGTGTAACAAAACACACTAGCAATCTAGTAAGCAAGTCATGTGAAGAAATAAAAAATAAGAAAAAGCTTAAGGGGTGTCAGTCTCAATACACTTTCTCCTTTCATTAAAAACGTGTCAAGTAAATTGTCCAAGGCTTTGTCAAACAAGCAATACGAGCCAAATAAAGCAACTTATTTAGTCTTTTGTGACATAGATTATTGGATTTACACATTATTTTAATATCTACTATCTGGGACAAAAAAGTTTCTAAATGCTGTCTAGCACTTGTAGATTCAGATGCAGTTAGCAAATAAAAAGATTGAGTGATAGAGTTAAAATCAGTGTGACAGCCAGAGATGAGAGCGGATGTTGACACAGCTGATATGTGGCGAGGAGAAGACTGGGCTGTGACCACACTGATTGGTCTGATGTAATTGGAATGTTGACAAAAATAAACACTGGTTCTGGAGGGCACAAATTATTCTAAACGCCAGCCTGCCAGGCAAAAGTAATCATACCCAAACAATCCTCAGAGCTATCAGTAATCATCCTTTACCCCTAAACAAAAAAACTAGAAAAAAACCACCCTAAAATAAATAAAAAAAAACAAAAACAACAGAGATGTTTAAACATTGATAAGACCCCATGAAAAGCCCTTGCCAAAAACAAAGACTTTACTCATGGCTGAGATTATGAGAGAAAAACACAGCAAGCGTAATCAGAAAAAGAGCAACCTCGAAGGCAGGAGTAATCAAACACAGAGTGCCTGGAGGGCAACAACAGCGATAATCAAATACGCACACTGTCGCTCAAACCTGTTCATCAGGCTTGCGGGGTAATGATATGATGAGGATGAAGAGATTCTTTAACTGAGCTGTTGAGAAGTGTGGACACAAGTGATCCAGGCCTTGAGATGTGCTCAGTTGGTAAAAAAAAAAAAAAAACACCAACATTTTTTGAATAATGAGACATCTGCCAATTATATCTTCAAAGAACTTTCATGCACAGCTAAACTTGCCTGGTGCCCGGTAATAATCATGTCATCACTAAACTGTCATTCATTTGTCTATTTTTTGACCTTCAAATCTATCATTCTCTCCCATGACAAACAACATCTCCAGATTGACAATTCTGATGAGCCGTGGGGGGCATACACTCCTGTCAAACAGACTCCTTCTGACATCTAAACACTAGTGGGCATGTCCAATCTCTAAGACCCATGTAAGGACACCACCAGTACGGAAGAAAACTCACACTGAAAAGATCTTTTTCATTCTGTTTTCCCTGATTTTCTTTGTGCTTCAGATAACAGAGATTGTTAGGACTCAGAACTATCTGCGTTTGTATTGTTTCCCATTATCAGATGTGCAGAAATGTGCGTTTGGTTAACTGCACCATCACTCTCCTATCACCCCCATCAGCTACTCAAGTCTGGTCTTCTCTCAAATCTTCCTGACCTTCCTCAAATAAACCTATCAGCTGTAATCAAGACCTATCTCATCCCTCCGCCTACATTTACTTTGACATACAGCAAGTCAAAGGCACACACATGCACAGCAGTGTCAACCTTTCATGCAGGTCTTTTCCTCTTTGTTGTCAAATTTAAGGCAGGGACATTCTGTGCCAATGGTGGTATCAGTGGCCATTCAGCCTGAATCACATGTTGGGTGGTGGGTCTCTGACATTTATAACCACTCATATAAGAATAATATATGATGGTTGAAAGTGTTTGATAAGATGCAATTTATGAAACCTTTGCAAATAGAACAAAAGCAAATTAAGGCATTTTTATCAGTTTGATGATGTTTTTTTTTTTCTATGTGAGACACTAAGGAATAATGGCTTCATCAATGTGGTAAACAGCGTTTAGTCGCTCACATTTTACATCAGCTCCTGTTAATTCTTACAGCTTCATTTAGACAAAGCCTGCTGATGAGAATGACAGATATAGCAATTATGCGTTCATGTTATTTCCATTTGTAGCAAGGCTGATATACCTGTTGTACCTCATCAAATGAGGTTTAACACTTGTAAAGTGACTTTTCATGTCAAGATGTCATAGCTCTATAATAATTATTACCATGTCAAATCTGCTGTAGTTGTGTCAGGAATGACAGCGGTGGATAAGAACAAATGAAAATACATGTATAAATGTTCTTAACAGTGAGTGGTATAAAACCTCTAATTGAAACTTAAAGAAGGGATTTTAGCACCTTCAGAAAACATTCTCATCACATAATGGATTTACCAAGGGATTTTACTGGTTCTAGTTAGAGGTTTGCTCCACTGACTAATTCTCAAAGACTTTGCAAAAAGCCTTATGTGCTGGTGCATTTTATGCAAATGAAATATTATGCATCAATTTAAAAGGAAATTCACCCATAATTATTTTAACTGCTGCCAGCGCAAATATTTTCCTAAGTATTTCCGTAGTAGACGCTGAGGAACATGAACAATCTACCCCAATGTTGGTTTCACAAAAAGGAAACAAGCATGTCAAAAAGGTATAATTCCCTCTTCCAGTGATGTGCGTCAGATCTTGTTACATTAACAAATGAAGTACCAAAATATGAACATATGATGGCATCCCTTTGTTGTTTGGCCCCATGCCAACCCAGGACACACAGGAGAGATTAAATATTTAGGTTGACATGGGAGCACTTTGGGGCCACATTGCCTTTGCACCCTATTCCCAGCAATATAAAACACTACAAATGCAACATTGAATCCTTCTTCTCTTCTATGTCACATACAAACATACATGTTTACACACATTACCATGAATTTTATCTCCGGGGAGCACTCTGCTCTCTGCCCCCTCTCAGTCCCAAGGCTAGATTATCTGAGACACAAAGAGAACATGAGCAGGGAAGAGAGAGCAGAGAGAGCTGGTTTTGTTGTCAGTGGGTCACATGGTGACGCCGTGGTTAACTAGCTAATATGATTAAATTTAGCAGAGGCACAAGTCACATTGTCGGCCCACATCAAAGTCTACCCACTACTGAGAGAGCAAAACTGGCCCTTTGTGAAAACCATGAGAGTGAGAGGCACAGACAAGGAAAAGAGCAGAGTTTTAAACATAAAGCAGACACAGACTGCAAGGAAACATGAGGCAATAATGAGGCAAGGGAGATGGAAGAAGTGTTAACCTATCAAGTGAACTGTGTGACCTAATAGTAGCAGTTAATAACAAATCTCTGTTTTCTATGTACACATGAAGGGCTATTGACAAGTACTTATAGTGTCAAGTATGAATCCAGCCTGCTGACCTTGTGGTTTGATTATCTGCCTTGGGACTGAGAGTTTGAGAGCTCACTTCTCAGTTGGTTTATTGTGAGACATGAAACATCTAAATTGCCTTTAGAGTCAAATGAACCAATTGACCTGTGGTCTGCTTCAGAAGCAGTGGCAGATGAAGTATTCTGATGCTTTACTTAAGTAAAAGTGCCAATCCAGCAATGAACAAAACACTCTAGTACCAGCAAATTTTCAGCTTGAAGCCTGTAACTGACTGGAACTGGGTATCAGTGACATAATGTAGTTATTTTGATGTAATATAGGGAAAGTCTAATGTGTGTTTGATAGTTAGTGATGGGATTTGATGGGCGGCATGTAGCTCAATTGGTAGAGTGGCTGGCAACCAGAGGGTTGCCGATTCTATCCCAGAGATCTCTCCTGCTGGGTTACATTGTCATTGTGTCCTTGAGCAAGACACTTCACCCACCTGGTGGTGATCAGAGGGACTTCGGGGGTGCCGGCGCATGGCATCCCCGCTTCCGTCAGTATGCCCCAGGGTGAATGACTGTTGTGTTGTACAGCGCTTTGGGGAGCGCAGAACACTCTAGAAAGCGCTCTATAAATACATGCCATTTATCATTTATGGCTCTTTGAAGAGTCATTCATTGGGGAATCGTTCACCTCAAAGAGCTGTTCAAAAAACAGTCTCTTATGTGAATTTTTTTTTTAATTTTGCAATATTTTAAAAGTGAAATGTCATGTGGAACATGTCATGTGGTATGTTTGAGGACACTTTTTGTTGCGACACCTACATGTGCGTCGCTAATTAGCTTCCCTGATAGAACTGCTGCTATGCTCACTGATGCTGTTTTAAATACAAAGCTGTTCTGTTTCAGAAGGCAACAGAGTTTCATTGAAAATTGCCTCCCAACCTCAAACACCTCCGTTAATAAAAAAAAATGAACAGTCCTTTTCAAGGACTTGGTTCTCCTCGTTGACAGTCAAGAGCCGTTCAAAAGATTCGACTCGTTCATGAATGTCATATCACTATTGAATGCAACTATTTAAACATTTTGGTGTATTCTCATTAATCCAGGACATAATCATCTTAAGTGATTTTAAAAAGGCAACGGGACTTCTCTTGTTTCTTGAAGCAGATTCACCTCTTATCAAACGGGATTGTTCAGTTCTGAAACACGTTGGAAGGATCAGACTTGTATGTTGTAGTCAGAAACATTCACACTGATAGAGCCATTGAAGTCACTAATGACCCATCCTCTATTCAGTTCCCTGTTGTTATCACTGACTATCTAAACATGTCCCCAGTAATGCTATCAAGCACACCGTTATGGTTACTGACTACAACATACTGTATAAGCTTGATGCTTCCAGAACTTTCAGAACTGAAGAAGCTTCTTGGATGAGAGGTGAAAGTCCAGTTGTGTTTTTATAAATCACTTAAGAATAAGTATTTAAATGTCAAAGTCAGACTGTCCAACATAGACAAAACACATTCTCCCTGTTTCTTTAGGGCTGACAGAGTCTGAAATTCTTATTTTTTGATCAGTTATAATTTTCAGGGTGAACTTAGGGCACGCTCAGTGTAGAATGATCCATGTTTGTCTACGTGCTGCTGCTTCATCAAATTAACTTGCTTAGACTAAGAATGAAGCTCAAAACATGTCTGGTTTGAGTTTCTATGGATAACTGGTGTCAAAAATTCAACTTTTTTTCTTGATGGAAGTCAGGAACTCCAGTTTCTTATTTAACAACAAGAACCAAAAATGGTTCTACGAATATAAAAACCATATAAACAATAATATGACTTTAGCATTAGGATCTGGTGTTCCATAGGCCAACTGGATATTACTTTAGTTTTTTAGCAATTTTAAATCACTTGTGGGTATAAAATAATTGTTTTATTGTTGAATAATCTAAATTTTTAATAATTTACTACAAATTTTGTTTTTTTAAATTTCAAATGAGAATTTATGGGATGTAAAACCTATACCTCAAAACACAAAATATAGACGACTGCCAAAACTTTAAAATGGAAAATGAGCTGTGAAAAGGTTCCAGCCTTCAACAAATTTAAATTTTTTTTTTTTTTTTTTTTTTTTTGGTGCAAAGCAGAAACTGATTTGTCCAAATGCTTTTGATTTAGGAGCTAATTTTGTTCTGAAATTATTCAGATGATGTCACCAGAAGCACACCTGCTTCTTTTTATCTTTGTTTGAGCAAAGAATTTTCTCCATAGATCTGATCTACTATGACTGAATGATTGAAATCAGTGCTGCATGATTTTAAGGAAATAGCACACACACACCCAAACACACACACATGCATTTTATCTCATGCCCACACACAGTCCCTTGGCACTTAAGGTATGTGTTTGAGTCCTTACACGGTAAGGTAATTTAAGATGAAAATGGTTTAAACTGATTTGAACAGCATTCAAATGTAGTTAGCCGAATTTGAGACTAAAGAAAACAGAAGCACAAGCCTTCCTTTTTACAACAGGTGCTCAGACTGTTTGGACTACAGCCAGGAAGTTATGTTTTGTTTGCTTTTCCTAATCTAAAATGACAGTGTATTTACAGGATTTGTGCGCTGCCTGCAAGCTTCTCCTCCGACTTTACTTCTGTGAGACAAGCTTTTTTGTTCATGGCTCATTAACATACCACTGAGACTGCCAGCAATTGACTTTAATGATATTTAAAACTGGCTGTAAGCTGTTTGGCTGTACACACTGTGCAGTCTGAGCGCTCTGCACCGGACACGCATTTTCAAACAAATTCATTTGTTTGACAGACTCTTTGCTGAGGGCCTCATTTGTTGATGTTTTGTTGTAATTTTGAGTTCCTGCTGATTCTGTTATTATACCAATTTGAGCTATGAAGACACAAATGCATACTAAATAAATATTATCATTCAAAACAGGGTTTTACATCAAAACTTATAAGGGAAACTTATTTTCGTGGGTAGAACTTAAATTATGTTTGATTGGAACAAAGACCAAAGTGTGGTCCATTTATTTATATAATTGTGTGTTTTTTACTGTTAAAAATGCTTTTGGACTGTGTTCAATAGAAAAATGACTCAGATAAGCCAAAAGTTACATTTTTAAAAAGTAAAGTGAGCAACAAATGGGGTGTAACACAACATAGTGAATAGTAATAATTACAAACCCATTTCCACCAAGTTGTGGGTGCACTAAGCAATGGTCCAGACATCTAATTAATGATTTTTTTATATTGATCATTACTGTTTTACAACAACAAACAAAAACTGTCAAAAGGGAAACAATTTCTGTTTTTATGGGGGGACTAGCTTTGGAGGTTTGCTTCGTAAGTGCTTACTATAAGCAAAGCTGAGACTAATAAAAATCCACAATCTGCATCAATCAAAATCTGCCTTAATCAATGAGGAAATCTATAGATTTTAAAAAAAGCATTAATGAATAGATGAATCATAAATCACAGCAGAGCCATTATCCACTGTCATAACCTCAAAGTGGCTGAATGGCATAATTGCCATTACCAGTCTTTTCTATTATTGTTGGCCAATGCATAAACTAGACCAAAGGCATGAAACAATGGGTGCTGGATTGGTGGAATATTTCAAAGCCCTATATTGTATGGTTGAGTTCGCATCAAAGCCTTTTGGTTTGTGCAGGTATGCTGGCGGTTAAAGAGTACTATGTCCTGTTTTAAATTCATGCACGTTTCCATTGGTGGTGACATCTTTTAGGGTTAGGCTTTGCCAATGTACACATCCATAGCAGTAAAAAATTACAAGAAGAGCATAGCAGCAATATAAAATTATCTGACTCTAGAAAGTCTATAGACAGGGCTGCAATAATCTTTTTATTGAGGTGCTCAAGTGTGAACCTGGTGCTGATGTTTGGTCGCATGTGTCGGCGGTCCTTCACAGCGCACCACAACAGGATGTGAATGTCAGCATCTGATCACGGGCTCGCGACCAGGACCACGAAAGCACCGCAAAGAAGCGTTCAGGCTGAGGGATCAGGTACGCATGCATGTTGTCTGGTATCTGGTGGCGTACCAAATACTGTGTATGTGCACGCCTTTCAATAGATCTCAACATAATGGATAACTTCTGGTGTGATTTGAAGCAAGAAAATCTTTACTCCCTGTCTTTGTCCATTAAAGCGGCGTAAAACGTTCTGTTTGAGTCCTACTGTTTATAAGTGCTGGTGAAGGTTCTCCATCATCCAGGTCATAGTTATCCTAGTGGGTTCAAATGAAGACAAACACCCAAAAATCAAAAGAAGTCAAGTTGCCTACATTTGAACTTACTAGGAAGTTTTATAACTCATCTTTTTAAGTTAACATGCATTGTAGTTGCTGTCAGTGTTTAGTGTTTTAAATCAGTCAATTAAAATCCAATGAGACATTGTTCATTCTTTATTGTAAATTTTTTTCCTCAGAGCTTGTTAAAAATATACTTCTATACTAATGAATAACAACTTATTGGTACTTCTTCTAGCTTAGAGTTTGCTGTGGTTGTGGTTCCCAAACATTCTATAACAATGCCACATTAGAAAATACCAACCTTGTGACAAACAAAAAAGATAAGTAAATCAAATACTGGCTTACATGAATGGATGTCTGTATTCCTGTCAAACAGAGCAGCCTCTAATGGGTACTTAAAATGTTCTTTGCATTTTTGTTTAGAGTAGTTTCCATTTAGAGCCAAGATAAGTTTTTCAAACCACTAATGTTTCAGGCTATCTGATTCTTAGCTTTGCATCACAGATCAGCTTTAATGGTTAATCACTTTGTTACTGAACTTCTAAATATGTGAGTTCCACTAAAAGGAGTCTGAGTGCCACCAGTGGTGCCACAGTTTGACAAGTATAAGCTTTAGAAATGTATTTTTAAAGGGTGACTAGACTCAGATGAGATGCCAAACATGTTCAAAAACAAGAGAAAATTCCAGTCAGATCTTTTGAAAGAATCTTAGGATTTGCCATGTCCTGGATGACTGAGAATCTTGATCTTGCTTAGATGACATTCGGCACAAGCATCACTGTCATCTTTTGTATTACAAATTCTGCAAACAAAGCCCCATTATAATATTTTTCCTTAAGTTAAGCTTTGACCCATGAAAAGGTTCAAGTTAACTAACTTTCCCAGCCTTTAGTGTGTGTATATTTTTCAAATCCTACATCTGCGATCATAATTTTTGACAAGCCATATTTTACAGTTTTCAGAGTATACAGTACCTGTCAGCTCCTCTAATGTGTGTTTGTTCCTCTCTATTCTCTAGTGCTAAGTGAAGGGCATAAAGGACTGTCAGCCTGGTCCTCATTATTACAATATGTGCGATACCTTTTACAGTTGTCAGTGTGAGGGGGGTAAATCTGGCCACACAGCCCCTTCTGGCGAGAGCTTGTCACATCAATGACCAGTGCTTCTTTCTGATTTGCTGTCGCCAATGGTTACAGTCTAATTCTAATCTGTGCCCAAACCCCTCCATGCTGAGGTAATTAAAAACACCCCCACTACAACTTACAGCACTTGCTTTGTAAAGTTTTTCTTCCTTCCTTTCATTCTTTCTTTTAATTATTTTACCTCATTTTGCTTGACAGGTATCACGATTTTGACATGAACTCACCCCAGAACGTAACATAATGATTTTTGCAATGACAGAAATGCAGAGAAAAGTGACAGTTTCTTTCTTCAAATCTTTAGAGATAATTACAGTGTTTACCAGCAAATTGTCAAATCATATACCTGACATTTCAGAGCTTAGTCAGTTGAGGGACTCTTTAACAGTTGGGGAATCTTATTATTGTTTGCAGTAAGCCTCACTGATTATGAAATCACAAAGGATTATAGAAAAGTGTTCATTAGAATGTCAGTAAATGTTAATTGCATCCAGAGGGAAGAGATATATTGGAGATGGGATGAAAATACAACAAATTCAGTCCATAAAACAATGACATACCCCTGACAGAGCCCATAACCAACACTGTATATCAATTTATTGATCCATCGATAGCCCGCACCACATGCTGCTTCAATTTACTAGATTGTATATCACCCTCATGCACAAAAGGTATCACTCAGGTACACGAGCACAAACACTCTCACACACTTTATATGCCTGTTGTGCACACGCTCACAGACGAATTGAGTAGCATATTTCACCAGGGGAAGAGAAAAATGCTCTATAACAAAAATGTCAAGGTGTTTTAAGGAAGAAATATGCTTTAGCACATAACAGCAATTGATGAAATGTGACCTTGGGTTCCTCTCTTTTCCCATATTTGTTGCATCGGAAAAATAAATGGTGCTGGGTAAGGGGGAAAAAAAGTCAGGAAATGGGGAGGGGAGCAAATTGAGCAACCAGGAGGAGTCATTTTTATGGTTATTAAAATTCTTTGTCAGAAGCATGGCATAAAAATGGGTTTTAAATACGACAGCGTATGCATGAGTAACTCAATAAGTCTGAGAAGCATCCAAAATCCAACACAGATCATCCACTGTTTGTAATAACTCTTCCTAATTACTTTCCAGAATCAATAAAACCTGTGAATTGAATGGAACTATTCTCTTAGCACAATTGATAGAGCTCGTGTGTGTTTTAAGTGTTGTAGTGGTTCTGGTGGGAGGAGTTAATTGAGCTGGGAACTGAGGATGTGTTTGATAATTTGGGCAGCCCACACAGCAATTTAGGGTTCAGGGCAACCTTCGTAGTTTAATAAGAGTTAAGTGAAAAAATGATGTGGAAAAAAATCTCTATATTTCAGAACTATTAATCGCTTGAAGCTCTTGGACACGTCTCCAGTGGCTCGGTGAAGGATTTAATCTCATTTCAACCAAAGGATCAGTAACAGTTTGTTACATCAAAGGTAAGAAAATAGTAAACTTGTAGTAAGTAGTCAGTGTGGAAAGACTATGAGTAGAGACCGAGTGGTGGACAGAAAGAGGATGGCCTGTCAGCGTTGTAAGACGCCTGAACAATATGTGAATGGAAATACGTCCAACATACAACGTAAAAAACAACAAATACTTTTCTTTCTTTAATCATTATTCCAATTCCATACAGAACCGTGACTTAGGCACTCCTTACACCCCTATTCTGTATGTAAATTATTCAGTTGATATGTGGAGTGCATTGCAGTTTTAGATATATTGTTCCATTAACAGAAAAATGCTTCACAATGTATGTGGTAACATTAGTCACATCAGACTGTAGGTAAAGTAAAGGGTTATGTGGTTAGTGGCCACATACATATGTACTTAGTAGATTTTGTTTTCTGTATTTGATCCATCTCTCAGGACAGGCATGGAGTGGCCATCTGGTGTACCAGGCAAAGGCAGCAGTGTGTTGCAGCTTAAAGGGCCCATGTCATGGTTTTCCATGTTTTCTGACTTATCTATCATGTTGCATCGTTGAGTTCTCACCTTAAACCTGCCAGAAAGTGCAAAAAATGGCATCTATCTGTCTCCTAGTCCAGCCAGTGAGAAGCTCTTCAAGAATTCAGACCCAGGTTTCAAACAGTTTTTTTCACTCCAGCCCGCTATGAGGTCATAGTGATCTGGACTTGCTTATATGGTAAATTCTCCGCCCACATGCACGTTCACGACACCTGGAGCGAGGAGAATGCCAGTGCTGCCGCCGCCATTGACCATAGACGTTCGTTGAGTTATAATGGTGCAGCGCTAATCTAGAGGCATCAAAGGTTGCATCTGTTTAATATAAATTGATTTAAATATGGAGCCATGGCTCCTTTAAGGTGTGATGCAGACCGTGGTCTGGATCTAATGCACGGCTTCAACGTATAAGACCACATTGTGGCACGGTGCTGGTCGAGAGGGAGGCCTGATTGGGATGAGCTGGTGCACTTGGGTGTAGCAAACTTTTCTAAAGTGTGGGGGATGAGGTTCATGGATATCATCGACTGTAAATTGAAACTCTTAATGGATGCTTGTTTTTTGTTTTTAATTTGAATACCATCAAATGGTGTGTTATATTTACTTACAGTTTCATAAGAATTGCATATGAATTTAGCATTAAACAAAGTGGTGAATGGTGGTGGTGCATGTGAATATCAGGACATTAATAAACAATATTACAAGACATTAAAAGACTAATCAATAACACTTTAAGGAACACAAATTAATCACTAACCAGGGATTTACTAACATGCTGATAAAGTCTGAATTATGAATGACTACAAACACATTTATGAATGACCCAAGTCCATTACACATTTACCAAAAATAAACTGTGTTATTGCATCAAGTTTAACCATAGAAATCAAGTTATGTCCTATAAAATGCAAAATGAAGTATTTAGCTGAACATTCTTTGATTAAAATATATTCAACCTGCTGCTTTCACAAACTGTAACTATTACTTGTAACTTCAACTAATATTTTTTTCATTGCTTCCCTGTAAACCTTCATGAACTCTCTCTGAACTTTCTCACTGAAACTGATGCCTCCTGTAAACTGACTATCCTAAACCAGACCAAAGGAATGGGCTCAAACTACTCGTAGTTTACATCATTTTGGCTCAGTTTAAACAATATTATTAATTCAAAATAAATGTTTTATTTATTTATTTAAACAAGGTTTTAGCTTTTACAATAATTTCACTTACAGTATTTTTCTTGAAAACGTTGTCATCTTCTCTTGCCTTTTTCTTTTCTGAATCTTTGGATAATAAAATCTCGATTGTGACAGATCTGTCTGGTCTGACTGAGAGATGCTTGTTTGGCTAACATCTGCTAACATATTCAGGGAAATAAAGAATCAAATAAGCTGTTTCTGTGTAGGTACATACAATGGCAAGACAGGTGGGATTTAAGGCGGGAAGCTGATCGATTGATTGACAGCTGGCCAGTGTCAGAGCAGGAGAGGGAGGGGAGAGGGTCGAAAGTGATCAGCAACCGGTTGGTGTCGGGTTTCAAGGAACAACAGGAGAGGGAGAGGGTGCAAATAAAGTGATCGCGGTGTGGAGAAACCAGACAGGTGGAGGAGAAGTTTGGAGCAAAACGGCTGGAAAAGTGTGGATGTTAAAACACCCACATCCCCCACTGGTGTGATGCCCATGGGCGCACTGCTACGCTGCCACTGCCATATTTTGTTCCCAGTCCAGCCCTGCCTCAGGAGCAGAGGACAGCCAGTTTCATGGCACCTGGCAGGCAGTTGGGGGTTCCGTATCTTGGCCAAGGATTCTTTGATTTGTGACTCAGACCTGGGTCTGATCAGTGGACAACCTCTCTTACCCTGAGCCAAGGTTCCCCCTCTTTCATGCTGTTCTCATGGTGTCATATTAGTCTTGGTCTTACTGATATGAGTTACATCTCTTTTCCAATATTCAGATCATTTAGTTCAGCTCATCAACAAGAGCCAGCTCCTCTCAAACTTTGTTCTATTTCAAGCTTTTCTATTTAAACTACATTTTTATATTTAATTAATCTGTGTAAATGCATATTGTCAACATTATTCAAAATAAATACAATAAATTTGTTTATTTATTCCATCATGTCTGCTTTTTTTAAGAAAAAGGATGCAAACAAAAACTGTATGATAAAGAAGGGGAGCAACTTTCTCCACCTTTACTTACCATTTCTGACATATTGCATCCAGTCAGTGAGAAACTTTAGCCACTGCAAATGTGTTACCATCAAAGCTTTCTGTTGCTTACACTTCAATAATTTGTTCAAAATGACTTAAAGTTTTCACAAAGTAGCTTTTTTTCTCTGAGGCTAACTTTTTAGGTAGCGTTCCTGTCTGCCTGCCTTTAAAGGCACACTATGCAGTTTTGGCTTGTTTTTAGCACCCCCTAGTGTCTGTTTTACACTGTCATCACTGTCATAAAATGAACTGTTGACCCCTCCCCTTGCTGTGCACCCGTGTTTTAAATAATCAGATAAAGGTTTTCTTTGGGTTTTTTTTGGAGGCTCCACCATGATGAACGTGATACGATAGATCTCTTAGCTCATATCTATGATGTCTGTGTCTTCAGCTCGTCTGTCCTGAGCAGGTTCTGAGGTGGAAACATGGATTGCCGTAAAGCGTTATTGCTTCTTGCAAGATATGTGACTTTGTGAGACTTCAGGGAAGCGGACCAGAGACTCTGAAGTTGCAAATACGATATTCTGGATCCAAGCAGCAGATGGGGCTGAGTAACTTTCATTAATCCTGTAAAAGGTCATAGCAAATACTGGCTCAAGAAAAAGATTTAAAAATATGAAAAAGTTAGATAGTGTGCCTGTAAGGAGCCACTGCTGCTTACCATGGTGACCCTAATGAGCCACTTATAAAAAAAATGTAACATTCATTTAGTGTCCTGGTTTTCTTTGCATTTCTACAGTTTATACCTCAAAGTATTAGCTTTGGCACCTTTAATAATTACTTCAGGAGTTTTCTTGACATTGTTTGGACAAATTTCTCAGATGGGACCTGGCACAAGAAGCCAGTCAACACATTGTTATAATCTCCAAACTGGCCCTGGTAAAAGCCAAACACATTGTCATATATTAAACTATCTCCACAAGAGAGTTCTGTCCCACCAGCCACGCCAGGCTGGTCTTTGCGGAGGCAGGGTAAATGATTCTAGATTTCTTGTGTTTATCAGACTTACAGTCATAAAATGTTAATAATGTGAAGTCTGCATGTAAGTCCAAAGAAGTTTAATTAGATCAAGTGAAATTGTTCTCAAATCTATAAATTACTTGTTGCTTTTGAATTGTTGTTCATGTGAACAAACCAGCAAATCTCGAACAAATACATGATGTTGCATATTGCCCAGTCCTTCCTGTTCTGAACAGCACTTTTAGTTTAAGGAGACAGTAACTGATCCATTTTTTTATAAGATCTGTGTCCAGCCTTTTTATATTTCAAATCACTATCCTGTTAGTTACTTCTGTTAACATTTTTTTCTGTGTTACTGCCTATGATGGTGAGATTTCTCCTCTATCAGTTACCGTGACACATGACCCTTCCTATCTACTGATCCATTTTATCTGACCTCCATTTCTCACTCTCTTCCCATTTCTGTGTCGGTCATATTTGTCAGGTTTTCAGTTCCCTCCGTCTGCATCATATGCAATAACTCCACTACACCACTGTTCGTTCTTAGTTATTTCTCTGGCTTCTTCCTCAGAATAAGTCATCATTCCCCAAAACACATACACCTTGTCCATAGTTTACCCTTTTCTTCCCTTCCTCGCTGCATCCAACTCCTCAATCTATTTTCATTCCAATTCCCTTCCCCCAGAGGACCAGGGCCCTAGCTCATGAAAGAGTCATCAGTGGTGCATAGCTCTTAATAAAAGCTAATCTGTTTAAGCAGCCGCCAAAAAGGTCATGGCTTCGGCTTGCGAAGAAAAGACGGAGAGAGAGTGAATGATGTGAAATAGAGGATTTTCGGGTAAAAATGAGAGGCCAGGAGAACAGAATCAGAGGGAAGGACCTTCAGTTGGAGTGAAAGTTCGTTTTACTAAACATTTACCATTTTCTCATATAAAGCTACACAGCTGAGCATTACAACTGTAAAAACGGCACAAAATGGTGCAAAAGATTTGTGTTTCAAGTGTTAGCCTTTGGTACAAGATCTCAGCCGTATTGTGATGAATCCAGCTCTGGTTCAATGAGAAAGTGATTTGTGAACACTCACAGCCATCAGATCCTATTATGGCCCGTGCAAATTATATTATAATGACTGTTCGGAGACATGCAATGGCAAAATCAATCATAGATCTATGCACTTATTGAGAAGCCATCAGAGAAGAGAGGGAAGTGTGTGTGAGGAGGATCAATACAACATAGTAACAGTGAAACACGTTCTACGGGAAGTTGGCAGAGGGCTGGTTAGGTCCATCAAATGGTGGAGGCAGAAGAGGAACAATAGAGCAGCTTATAATAAGAAGAACGTTTACTGTGACAACAGGCTAAATCAATACTCTCAAAATAAAATGGCTGAGTGTTTGCAGATTGATTGCTTGCCTGTGTATACACTTTAGCAACATGGCAGTGATGGCCAGGTTGAGTAAAATTAGGTTTTGTGACTTATAACAATGATCAGACCTAACTAAATGTTACATAGAACCAGGGAGATGTTTTTAAAACTAATCAAAAATTGTTCAGGACTCAGTTCATAGATACAGAATACATCACAACACAGGTAAAACACAAGTTCAGAGCAGTTTAAACAAGATAAAATGAATCTATTCTACTTTTTCTTACACCCAAAAAGAACTTGTGTATTGCTGTTTGCTCATCTTTAACCAAACCTACAACTGATAAAGATTGTACATTGACTTAACTAATAAAAGTTGCTATTTTTGATTGTTGTCACATCTAAAAAAAACGACCTATGCCTCCTGGGTTGAGGATTTGTCTGAAATGACGCTGCCTCAGCCACAATCTCTTGTTTTTGAGCCTATACAAATACTGTCAATCACAACTGTGTGAAGCACACAGAAAATTGCCACTTAGCAAAATAATTGTTTAATGTAATTATTTGGACTTAATTTACTTGAATAAAAATTACTAAAAGTTCACACCCCAAAAGAATGTTGGTCCATAAAATAATGAAAAGAGGTCCCCAACACATAGACCGATCGCGTAAGCATGTCTGGTAGATCGCAGCTACAACAACAGCAGTCGCACCACAAACCTTCCGTTAAATGTGACACAAAGGAGCACTCACTCAGTGGTGGACATACACACTGCAGTGTTTGTAGTGACTGCAGCACCATCAAGCCCAGCCACGTGGACCTGCTCAATATAAAAGTAGCTAAAAAGTTGGACACCCCTGGTCTATGTTGATGTGGTATTTTAACAGGCTACAAGGTCTTTTGAAATGTATTTTAACAAAAAAGATGTTTTTAATGTAATGAAGAAACTGATCATTTAAAAGATTTTCTTGGTATTGCAGTATTCCATGGGGCGGCGTGTAGCTCAGTAGGTAGAGTGGCTGGTCTGGCAACCGAAGAGTCACTGGTTCGATCCCAGCTTCAGCTGGGTTACTTTGTCGTTGTGTCCTTGGGCAAGACACTTCACCCACCTTGCCTACTGGTGGTGGTCAGAGGGACTTGGCGGGCACCATCCCCGCCTCTGTCAGTGCGCCCCAGGGCAGCTGAGGTTACAATGTAGCTGATCACCAATGGGTGAATGATTGTTGTGTTGTACAGCTCTATAAATACAGAACATTCACAATATCAAAACCACAATATCCAAAAATTCATAGATTAAACTTAGTAATGTGATGGTAAAATGTGGGTTTATTGCAACTGATACTGCCATCTCAATATTCAACCATAATGTTGTAATTGAATGTTTTTTGTGTTATTGCAGCTGTATATTTTGTCTTTTATTTTTAGAGTATACCATCTAAAACACATCTGAGGCTTCATGGATGCATGAAAAACGATACGTAAAAGTAATAAACCCATCTCAGTTCTTCTTACTGGTTCCCCACTCTGTAGTAAAGCTCCCAATTAGTCTGATTGTACCTGAGTATTCTTACATGTCTCTGTCCTATTGGCATCTTTACTAATTGGCATTTTATAATTGACTGAGTGTAACTATGATACGACTGAATTGAACTGGCTTTGAATTTTGAAAATTTTTCATATGTAAATGTGTCTGTAGTGCCTTTTTGGTGACTTTTGTTATGACACTGTGCAAACAAACAGAATATAAAATAAATGTATTTATTTTGTAAGATTAGAGACCAATCAATCACAATACTTGTGCAATGCAAACACGCTGCTTTTATTACTGAAGCTCTGCTACCACAAACAGAAAATTTCTACTGGAACTTCATTGGTTGCCAATTGTTTGAGACCCTTGTTTTCACACTCACTGCCAACAAGATAGGATTTGCTGTTCTCTGCTAGTGGCTGAGACAGTAGAGTTAGCAGAAGTGGCTCTACAAACTAAATAAAAATGTTGGGCGGCGAGAGAACTGCCCATTTGATGGCATGCCAAATGACACTCAGAGGACATTATGTAAATATGTCCCATGGTAACATAGATGTGTAATGGATGAAAAGCCTCAAGTACCAACGACATATCTTAGGCAGCTCGGGAACTGCATTTTCTGTGGGTGAAAAACAAAACAAAACATAAATGTTTTGTTAAAATTCCTGAACCTAAATGTGTGAGAAATGTAACTCTTCACTCGAGGGGAACAATCAAAAGCACAATATAAAATTCAATGGCTTCATATAGAACAAACTGCTGAAAAGTTTGAAAGACATTAAAACACATGTATAGACTCTATATGTAGCCGATAGGTCTTGGACAGTCTAACCATGTGGTGTTCTGAAATTAGGGTCAAGATAAAGAAATGACATTAATTCTTTCCCTCTAAAAGAAATCATTAGTTACCCTTGAAAATAAGTACGGCCACTCCACTGAATGTTTCACAGGCTCAGATTTCCCCTCTTAACACTACATTTTTGAATTCTTCAGAGCAGGTGGACTTCCCACTTTCCAACACCAAACTAAAAAGACAAAAAGCCACTTCAGTACTCAACGACTTCCAGCCCCAATGGGACTTAGCGGATTAGTCAGGAGTGAGGGAGCGAGAAGAGAGACAGACTCAAGAGTGAAAGACATAAAGAGAAAAGTAAGAGGCAGAGAGATTGGCTTCTCTTTTTCTATTCCCATTGTGGGCCATGGGCCGTGCCGTCTGAATGGCTATGCTAATAGGCAGCTGAAAGTACGAAGAGATAACACAAAGCCCACTTGACTTCCTGACACCTACTTGAGTGGGGACACAGTGTTTTCCATGGCTAGTTGTTATTCATTGGACCTGAAAGTAGCCTGCCTGTCAGCCTTTGGTTGGACGCTTATTTTGTCTTCAGTGTGAAACATTCAAGCACAGAGCTATTTCACGTTACAACTGATGGCTTAAGTATTAATTATCATTTAAATGCTTGTAAGAAATGGAGAGGGCAGTGCAGATCAGGGTCCTGATGTGGTTATGGAAATTGTCTCCGAACTTTGGTAGAAGGTCAGCAACTGTTGAGATTTAATAATCTGCAGCAGCTGCGGAGTCTTACCAAACAGCTGAATTTAACAAGAAATTGTCCAAGAAGCTGTCAGCTGGTTGTTCTTCACACAATCACAGAGTGTTAGACGACGTGACAGAGAAAAATTACTGATCTATAAAACTTCAAAAAGAAAAGAAAATGTATCACTATAAAATAGAAGAGACTGAATTCATGAAACAACTCCTGAATAACAGGTGTAGAGACAACTACCTAAACAAGAACAATTGCAGTCAAATTTAGAGTGAGGGGTTTGTGTTTGTCTTTTTAAAAACCTGAATGGTCTAGCTAAAAAGTTTTAGCAAACACTTTCTATGATTGAATCCTAGCATTACTTCAAAACTTTCTGAAGTTTCATTAAAAAATGTCCAGTAGTTTATGAGATATTTTACTATTAGCTCGATGGGACTAATTATTGGCAGTTTCAACAAAGTTAATGTACAACATATGATCAATATATGTGATGGAAATGACTCTCAGCTACTACAGCACCAAATTTAAGGTCAATATGTGGAAAATGAACAATTATAGCAACGTCTGTCTTTATTGCAGCCATCCTAAAACTTTCCCCAAAAGATAACCAGTTGTAGATGTAAATCTAGTCAAAAGTGTTATTTTAATCTGTCTAGACAAAGGTTGACTCCAATGAACAATTGCATGTGTAACTTTGGAAAAAATATATATGGAGGACTTTCAGCTTCTAATACACCAAACTTTAGATCAAACGCTGTGAAACTGACTTAGTTTTACTCAGGTTTTGTGTTTGCTAATACTGATTAGCTTTATTGGACATATTGAATCAGGTTGACTCCAAAAGTTAAAGTCACACTATGTAACTTTTTCATGTTTTAAAATCTTTTTCTTGAGCCATTATTAGCAAATATGACCCTTTAGGGTAATGAAAAGTACCTTATTGACCCAAATATAGGACAACCCCGATTATAAGACAACAGCCCCTTTGCAAGACTAATATTAAGGGGAAAAATTTCACTTTTAAAGAAACTATTTTTATTGAAATTTTAGAAAGTAATTTAAATATTATCTTAATTAGAGACCTTCAATATTTACTGAATAATTTAATCACAAAGATCTGTATTACATATTATAGTGTGTGTGTGTGGGGGGGGGGGGG
>SSNR01000196.1:685952-769029 GCA_006937965.1 Callopanchax toddi
GGGGGGGGGGGGGGGGTTCTGTCAGAAAAGACACTAGAGATACTGAACAAAAACTGACCCAAAAAAAAAAACATAGTAATGCAAACTGTCAGAACTTTGCTCATGGCATGTCAAATCAAAAGTCTGCATGAGGCTTTTACTCACAGAGTCCTCTGATCAGCTGAGCTTATGCTGCGTTCCGTCTCCTTCCATAATCCCATCTTTGGACATTTCACTCCATAACTCCATATTTCCTGGCTGCCTGACAACTGTTTGATGCCTCATTGACCACCATTATCTTAAAATTTGCATTTGAAACTCTGCCTCAATTGTCTGTTAAACTGGTCACTTTTAATCCAGTCTGCTCCGGTCAGCATCGGCTTTGCTTTTTACAAAACACTGGCACCCTCTGTGCCTTTAAGCAGTTGTAGAAGAGCATCCAAAACCTATATTCTATAAATTTCATTAAAATCTGTCCAGTGGTTTGGGGGATACTTTGCTGATGAACAAACAAACACAGGCAAAAACGTTTTCACCAACCATTTCGCCTTTCTTCAAATACTTCTTTTACTTTTTTAATAGGCTTAAGCAAAGCTTTAAAAAAAAGTTAAAACATCAAAACTCTGCTCAGTAAAAAAAAAAAATCAAATTGTTCACAACACAGGGTGGTAATTTAATGAGGATGAGTTATGAGACACAGAGGAAGAGGTAATCCTGATGTGTACATGTTGTACAGCCAGTAAAGAGAGTGATGTGATCTGGACAGCTGAGTTGATTAAAGGAGATGTGATGGTAACTGATTAAAGGCTGGGTTTTGTCCCATATCTTTTGGGCTATGACAGCTTAAGATGGCAGCTCAATGCCATGGAGGGAAAACTCACACCCATTACAGAGAGCAGTAATGAGAAGAACCCCTTTCTTGGCACAGATTGAGGCTGGCGGGTATAAATTTCCTTTCCACTTCACAAGTCATACAGTACAGTTATGTTTGATCAACATTCAAACAGCTTCCTCCTTCTTCAAACATTAGGCTGGAATCAATGATTTGTGTCACACAGCTCTTTTAAGCAGCAGAAAGGAGAAATATCCAAAGTGTTTAAATTTTAAGTGGATAAGTTTCAGATATTTCATCTGGCAGTGAGTCACTAAAATGTTATTTTAATTTTCTCTTGCAGTGGCGGCAATTCATTGCTTCTAGGCATCCTGTTCAGAAGCTCCACGTAAAAAGAAATTACATCAGCCAAAGCATTAGATCACCGCACAAAAGTAAAGTCACTTAAATGTTGTTATGCTTCAATTCACAAATTGTGTTGTGTTGTGTTTCACTCTCAGTTACAGACTTACATAGAAGCCAAATGCTCTGCCTTTGAACGTTTAGACATAAATCAAACAGACATAAAGGCTCGTCTAGCTCATTGAGATTTCCAAATCCCTTTTTTCATTTGAAATTTAGGTACAAATCCATATTTTTCCTCATTTGCGGTTGAATTGTTACACTAACTGAACACAGCTACGGCAGCGCCATGAGAATCAAAGCTTGATTGGAGCGAACCCTTATTGTTTAGGTGGCTTTTGATAAGTGGCCGTCTGCATTAGTGAAACAGAAAGACTGACAGTGTTGTCCTGTTCACACTTTGCTTCACTACTACTGTGTTTTGTGATTCATTCCTGACTTTTGACATTTTAATTTGCTCATGCCAAACTGAACAGGTGAGATAAGGCCTCTGAGCACAGATGGCTAAAGCTGCCAGCTTTTTTAAAAAGTTGAGCTGCACTGGGTTCCTGACTTTTTAAAACATTTTATACACCGGCTCTCGTTTCACTGACACGACTACAAAGGTTTCTCTAATTTTGTGCAGTGACAGTTGTCCTTTTCTTATTTTAAATCACTATACGAAATTAATTTCAAGTTGGCTGCATGGTGGTTGTTAGCACTGTTGCCTCACAGCAAGGAGATCGTGGGTTCACTTCCCCGGCTTGGTGGCCTCTCTGTGTGGAGTTTGCATGTTCTCCCCATGCTTGCGTGGGTTCTCTCTGGGTACTCCGGCTTCCTCCCACAGACCAAAAACATGTCTGTTAGGCTAATTGGTCTAGTAAATTGTCCCTAGGTGTGAGTGGGCGTGTAGCTGGTTGTTTGACTCGTTCGTTTCTGTGTGGCCCTGTGATGGACTGGCGACTCGTCCAGGGTGTCCCCCTCCTCTCGCCCCTTGACCACTGGAGATAGGCACCAACTCCCCCGCGACCCTCTGTGGAGGATGAAGCGGCTTCAGAAAACGGATGGATGGATGGATTTCAAGTTTAGATAAAAATCTTTGACATTTTTAAACAGCTACATTATTTTGTTTCCCTACATTTATTTGATTGTTACTTGTTTTTTGTTGTATTGTTGTTTACTTGATTGCTTTGTAGATAAGAGATTCCTGGGAGGTGATCTGGCAGCTAATCGCATTGGTTACGTTTCTGAACATCTTTGTGTGGCTGAAGCTTCTCAGTTCATGAACTTCCCTCAATGCAGTGTTTCTCAACGGGGGCTGTAGCGACCCCCCAGGGGGCGTTCAGACCACATAGGGGGGCGGTGAAACTTTTTGAGCACTGAAGGGGGCGTTTGCATGCTAAAGGTGGGCACTGATGAAAGAGGATTCCAACCACTCTCCAGATTGTTAGTAGCGGTGGGAGATAAACTCGTTTTTCTGATTAGGGCTGGGTACTGAAACATGGTACTAATGTCCCTGTAAATGAGATGCTTCAATTCTCCACCTGTGCAGCTACACGGGTGGAGACACATGTGAGTCACGGAGGAGAAGAGCCCCTCCCCTCCCTTTCAAAACAGTTAGCGTAGCAAGTTTCGGGTTAAAAATTCAGAAAAACTCTAAAGTTTGGCTGCATTTTGGAAAGGTAAACGGGAACAGAGCAAAATGAAACATATGCAATGAGATTTGTGCTACGAAAAACAGGCATTCCAGCAATTAGTCGAAGCCACGCATTGCATATGGAATTAACTTGCGAGCTGCAGCGCCGACAGCTTCAGTCTGACTGGAAAAAAAAAGACTCCGAGCTTCCAGCCTCTGCTGTAGGAGGAGGAGTGTGAGGGGAAGAGAAAGTTCCCGAGGTGAGCAATAAATACCGGTAATAATAGTAAATGCACATATATGCCACAAAACGATGGTTTATATATATTTTTATTTAAAAAAGGTGTTATTTTCTCTCAGATTTATACATATAGGTACCGACAAAAGTACCGGTATCGAAAACCAGGTATGGTTAAAGTAGTAGTACCCAAAAAATATTTAATGGTACCCAGCCCTGTGAATTCCTCTGAACGCAACGCTGTTAATTTTTTTAACACGTGATTAACCACGTGACGTTTGTATCCAGTGTGCACGAGGAACCTCTTCTCTTTTCTAAACTCTTTCTGCTGAACCAGTGAATCTTTGAGTCTGAGTGATGCTGAGACAGGCTGTCAGTGTTGTTGTCATGGAGATTATGGCACCTTGTCTTCATGTTATGGTGAAACAGTGCATACTCTGTATGTGTGAGTGTGTGAAGAGGTTAACTGTGTGTGAAATATAATAAAACAAAAAAAAGCTTGAAAAAAAATCGAAATTTTTTTACCATAACTCTTTGAAAAATGTGCCACAAAATCAGTCATTGTAGGATGAAACTCACAAAAAAACAGGGGGGCAGTAAGGTATTTCAATACGACTTTGGGGGGCGTGAGGAACACTGCCTTAATGAAATTCTGGTTTTAGTTTAAAAAATCTCTCAAACTTCACATTGTATTAATTTTATGGAGGAGTAATGTTTAGATCTGATAAAATATTGACACGTTTTTTTTTTTTTAGCTCAAGATGTCTAATTTGTAATTTACAGACCTGGTCAAAGGTCTTCAGAATAACCCAGATTCTAATTTTCAAAGATTGCTGACTCTGCATTTTTAATTCATATTTTGGGCAAATTATTGAAAACAAAAATAAGACTCAAGAAAACTTCAGCAAAAACTTTCATTGTTTCCACATTATTGTATAAATTGAAAGACAACTAATATAGGATGTCTTATTTTATGAAAACATGCAGTACTCCATGCAGTTCACAAATGTTAAAACTAACCCATTTACATATTTTTTGAAGTATTCTTGCACATGGGTCAGTGGTGTCCCTGAGTGTACTGTTGGCTAACTGAATTAATTTTACTGGATTAGAAATGCAGACATCAATCATCAATGAGATTTTAGAGTTTATGGCATGTTCCAGGCTAAAAACCAGTCCACGAGGTCAGGAGGAGTGTCAGTAGTAAGCTAACATGATGTGATCTTCTTATTTAAAAAAAAAAAACTGTGCATTCTGGGAAAAATGCAACTACTTTTCTGCAGCATTGTGTGTAAGAGCAGGAAAAGTCTTAAAGATTCTAAAATGGAAAAAAAATTGCAAACAAACATTGGTTTGTACATCAGCAGCAGAAAGAGACGTTCAAGAACAGAACCAAGACAAGCTAGGACCTGCTACAGAGCAACAGTAAAGGTCGTAGAGCGACCCAACTCAAGATGAGATTTTGCAAATATCTTAAAATAGCACTGCCCTTATAGCAGCTTAAAATTTACTTTCAGAAAGTAAAAGTGAAACAAACAGAGAAAAACACTGTACATGTATAGCTTTACTTTACCATTAGTGCCATAGTCAAAGCCATAAGAATACATGACAACACACTCACACACACACATATACTGTATATGTGTATTTTTGCATTTTGAGTAAGTAGTAATTATGTCTTTCTTGTGTTTGTCATCGTGAA
The DNA here is from genome assembly GCA_006937965.1 of Callopanchax toddi. NCBI lineage: Eukaryota > Metazoa > Chordata > Actinopteri > Cyprinodontiformes > Nothobranchiidae > Callopanchax > Callopanchax toddi. The sequence continues at coordinate 690,721 of SSNR01000196.1, forward strand.
ACATTGTGAATTCCTTTATATTTAATAATAATAAAAGTGAATTTGATCCATTTCAAGGTCATTTACAAAAATAGCAACATGGTAAACTCAAAAGGGTGTGTCATTTTGTTTGTGTGCTCTAAATTAACCAGTCAAGATAAAAGAAGTTTTAACTCAACCTTGAATATTGAATCTGTTTCAAAATATGTCAAAATGACACACTATCTGGCATACCTACTGAAGCATAAGTGAAAAGTAAAACGGCTCCACCTGTCAGATTGCCACAGTCGTCACTGCATTATTGCAATTCATCCCACTTTTCATTTCTAGCTGTGAAAATGAATAAAGCTGTCAGTCAGAACTGAAGTGTTTCCATACACTTAAACAAAAGGCCACCAACGTTCATGAGGATGGAGTTTTTGTCTGAAATTGATCTATAAATATAGAAAATTGTATATGTCAAATATTTCAACCCTAAACCCTCTTTTACGCATAAAGCCAAAAATGTGTCAAATTGACCACATAAAGATTCTGGTGTATGGAGCAAGTAACAGCATTTGAAAACAGTCTTATAAGGTTGGCAAATGTTCTGGTTTTCTTCTCCAAAGTCAAAGAGCTTTGCTCTTGTGTTGCTGGAATTTTGAATGTTTAAAAAGTTTGCAAAAGATTTCTCTTAAAATGGGCTCAGACTCATTGTGAGCATTTGAAACGTGTCTCAAACCCTTCTCATTGTAGCTTCTGTGAGTCAGAAAGTGAGACATTTTGGCACTTTGACATTAAGCTCACAAAGTCCTCTCCTCATCCAACTCCACCAGCTCAACTTGTGGGACCCCAAGGCTTCCCAGGCCACAATCCCTCGTGTCCTGGGTCGGCCCAGGGGTCTTCCTGCTGACAGGACATGCCTGAAACACTTCCTCAGGGAGGCGCTGTCCAGATGCCCAAACCATCTCAGCTGGCTCCTCTCATGGTGGAGGAGCAGCAGTTCTTCTTCAAGGCCCATCCAGATGTCCGAGCTCCTCACTAAGGCTGAGCCCAGCCACCCTGTACAAGAAACTCATTTCAGCAGCTTTTATCTGTGATCTTGTTCTTCAATCATTACTGAAAGCAAAAAAAAAAAAAAAAACACAGGAAATTAAAGAGATTTTAGGAAAAAAAACAAGCTCTAGAAATAAATGTAAATGTTTTTCATAGGGCTCTATAGATCCACATGTGGATGAGCATGGAACCAGTTTGGGCTGGGTCTGGCCGGGCCCAATGGGCAAAAGCCTAGCCACGAGGTGCTCGTTCATGAGCCACAACCCCAGGGTTTGACCCTGGTAACCCTTTAGGCAAGTTGTTCTGGTATTCTGAGAAGTTCTACTGAAACATTCTTTGTCTCAACCCTCACCAAGGACCAATTTTCCATTGGAGGCCCTCCCAGGTGCAAAGTGCAAAGTTTCCTGGACAACAAAGCTCCTAGGATTATTAGGGCGCTCAAACTCCACCATCATCTTAACAATTCTTGTTTCTGGTTTTCATAAAATTTTGCGTCAAGGTACAATTACATCTAGGGTGCGAGGTGCAGCTCCGTGCGGTCTGGACAGAAATGGCATAATTTTCTCCCACTGGGACAAACTCAGAACCAACGCCGGATCCCCCCTCTGCATTTTCATAAACCGCACACTGATTACTGAGACGACTCAGGGGGGTGCAGCAGTTCAGTTCCAAACAAAACACAAAGAATCACATTTTTACTGAGGTGCATTTCACTGGGACTGTTAAAATTAGATGGAAATGAAAGCCATCAGGAAGAAAAATTAAAAATGTTTTTCACATAACCACTTCAAGTTGGACTTTAAGTTTAAATAAAATCTTTTCACACCCAGCATCTGGACACAGAACATGCTGGAGAATGACTGGAAAGTAACAATGAGTTAATTTTACTGAGCACTTTAGAGTAGAGGCCGCCTCCATAACATGCACTTGGTTTACATCATTAGCTTCTAATTTGTTTTTCTTTGACTTTTAATGTAATTTTCTATTTTTATTTGTCTGTGTTTGACTAGGTGCATTTGTAACTCTGGTTTGGTAATTACTGCTGCCTATCTTGTCCAGGTCTCCCTTGAAAAAGATGTTTTTAATCTGAACGGGATCTTCCAGGTTATAAAAACAACAGAAAAAGTCTTTGTGTGTGTGTGTTACTGATCACAGTGTCTGTTTTTATCAAACTCAAACTCAGAATGACATTTTCCTCCACTGAATATAAATCTATGTCCAAAAATACCATGTTCATTCACTATGCTAATGTCTGTGCAAATGTCCTAAAAAGTAAAAAACGTGTTATTTTTAATTTCAAAACTCACAACATGTTTTTCCAAATGCTGTAATTTTAACTTTTCATTTTGCTCACAAAAAAAAAGTCGGATAAAAATAAAATGTGCTTGGAATTAAACATTAGAAAATAAATTTATGTTTTTATGCTTCTACATTGACAGAAAAATTACAGAGGCTGTTCAACTTGACCATACATCACACGCTATCTTTCACAGATGTCGGTAAATCAATCATCGTGGCTGAGAGAGAACCAGCATGTTGCCTGTGCCTGTCTTTCCTGCAAAATGCCATTTTCAAACAGCTCAGAATGCTGAATATCACCGCATCGTGTAGAGAAAAAAGGATTCTCACCTAATGACCTGTAGCTCAAGGGAGATGCATGGTGGCAGAGAAATATACTGTAGGAAGGAGGGGAAAGAGGAGGGGTAAAAAGGAAACGTCACTGAGGCACAATGGAACTATATAAATCTAACTGAGTGCATTTGATCAGGGGCTTTTGACAGAAACAGGGATGGAAAAATGTAGTTGAGGGAGGGTAATGCAGAGGTGAGGAAGTGTAATACCATGATGGGACTAGCTTCAGATGCTTTGTGATTTTGTGCACGTCCACAACGCTGGCTCTTTGTCATGCCAAAGTACAGCGGCGGCAAGGGTATAGTGCTGTGATATTTCCAGCGTGCTGCGGTGACACATGTAGTTGCTTTAGGCCATGCAGGTTTAGTTAGAGTCTGACTCATGGTCATGATGTAGTGTCTTAAACAGTGATAGCTTTAAGACATATGAGCTGGTATTTCCAGTGCCAGACACGGGCCGCTATTTCCTCGGGTGGATTGGAAACCATTCCCAAAGGAGAACTCTGGATTGATTGTGTTCTTAGGTTAGGGGCAATTCTAAGCCAATGCTGTCACACAAATATCAAACATGTGGTGTAACAAAGAATCCAACTTTGACAACAGAGAAAATTAACTGCTCTTATTAGATTTAGTGATGAAGTTGGGGCCTGTGTGATCAATAGATTGTCAGGGTCCAAAAATAATAATCCCAGCAACACGAAAAACAGTCAGTTTACAAGCAAGTCAATTCTACTACAGGTGCTAAAGCTAAACTTTGAGTGTTTTTAATTATGACTTGGTCAGATAGTTCAAAACTCCACTTTGCATTTATTTACATGTCAAAATGAAGAAAAGTTGAACATTTGCCCATTTTAGACCTAAAACTGTCTTTGCTTTTATTCAAAGTATTTATTTAGTGCTATTTCACAACAAAAGTCATCTCAGGTCATTACATAAAAATATTAACAGCTCCAGTTCCTACCAGTCCTATTCCATTCAGTCACAATTAACACAGATTCATATGCAAATTCAGTTCCATCCAATATATTTTTTTAATCCATCCATCCATCCATCCATCCATCCATCCATCCATCCATCCATCCATCCATCCATCCATCCATCCATCCATCCATCTACTACTGCCCAAAACCAGGTTGCAGGGGTACCAAATCCATAAGGGAGAACCCAGCATTCCTCTCTCTAGCTGCCCTCTTTCTAGGGAATGCCAAGGTTTACCCAGGCCAGAAAGACTAAAAATCCTTCACGAGTCTGCCCCATGGTTCTCCTCGCAGTGGGATGTGCCCAGAGAACCTGAATACAACGTCATCCCGATCAGATGTCCAAAACACATCAGCTAATTCCTTTTGATGATGAGGAGCAGTAGCTCAACTCCAAGTTCCCCCAAGATGACAGAATTCCTCACCTAATTCCTAAGGCTGAGCCCGGTCACCATACAGGGGAAGATCAATTCAGCAGTTTGTAAATGAGATCGTCTGCTTTCAGCTGTCATCCATATCTTGTGACTTTCGGTGAGGGTTGTAACATAGATAAACCAGTAAATTAAGACCTTTGCCTTTCAGCTAAGGTCCTTTTTCACCACAGCAGCTGAATGTAAACCCTTTTTACTGCAAACAAAGCCCCCCTCTGTTGGTCCATCTCTCGCTCCATCCAGCTGTTGCTCATAAAAACGACATCAAGAGACTTGAACTCCTCCACTTGAGACAGAGACTCACTCACAATTTATTAAATTTAAAAACCAATTCACTGCAGTCAGATTCCATAAATTAGTCATCATGAAATGCCAATTTGCAAAAAGCTGTCTCACCGTGAAAGCCAGCAAACTGCACCAAATTTTCATTTTTGTTCAATCCAGCTGCCAATTAAATTTCAAATGAATAGTTAGTATCATGTCTTATTTAAGGCCCTGGTGCTGTTGCCAAATTATTGTAGTAGTGGAAATATCTCTGTAACACATTCATTTTATTTAAATGTGGTACAAGACTGGACTGCAGAAATCAAATTCACCAGTAGAGATGCACCAGAGGATTCTTGTCAAAGCAATTCACATCATCAAATAAATAAGATCAAATCATAAGACAGAGTTTAGTTTTCAGCCACAATAACCAGCTTCAAAATGAGCTGAAAAACGTGGTCATTTTGTAACATAGAAGCCAAATTTACTACAATCTTCAACCGAGAGCTCTTGTTGAAGCCATACTTCCTGTCACATACAGTATGCAACAGCTTAGTACTTCTATTTAACTAGCAAGTAAGTAACGTTTATTTATATAGTGCTTTTTTAGATATAAATTACAAGGTGCTTTACCATCAAAACAAGAGAAGCAAAAATACATGGAAAAAAGCTGTGCAGAGTAAATAAGTTTACAGAAAACAATAGTTGATGCACAGGAGCTCACGTGAAGGCTAGCTTGGAAAAGTATGTTTTGAGCAACTTTTGAAAAGGAGTTCACTGTAGTGATGGGATTTATGGCCCTTTGAAGGGAGGCGTTCAAAAAACTGGCTCTTTTATGGGTTGTTTTACAATATTTCGAAAGAGAAGTGTCATGTGGAACTGTGTTTGGGGGCACTCTTTGTTGCGACACCTATGTGTGCGTTGCTAATTAGCTTTCCCGGTAGAACTGATGGGTTCATGTTGCTATGTCCGAGCCAGTGTCATTGAATATTGCCTTCCAGCCTTAAACGTCACAGTTAATACAAAAAAAAATGTTTTTTTTACAAGGACTCGGTTCTCCTCATTCACAGTGAAGAGCCCTTCAAAAGATTTGACTCGTTCATGAACGTCACATCACTAATCCCCTGATCTCAGACTCAGGGGGAGGAAGTTCCAGAGTCTGGGGGGTCACAGCATCAAATACTTTACTTCTTTTATACAATGTTTTTAGGCGCACAACCATTTGGTTTTGCTCAGGATCTTGAAATGAACTTTGAAGGTAACAGGCAGCCAGTGAAGCTAGAAGAGTTGTGGGGTGACATGGGTGTATTTGGAGGACTTTAAGCCTAGAACGACCATTCTAAACCACCTGTAACCGATCCAAGGAAGTTCTGTTAAGACAGGCGAAGAGTGAGTTGAGCAGTCCAAACATGCAGAGATGAAAGGATGGAGAACAATTTCCACTTCAGAGCGTGACACAATGGGACTCAGCATAGCGGTATTTCTGTGATGATAAATTGAATTGAATTACTTTATTGATCACACAGTGGGGGAATTCACTTTTCATTGCAGCATACAGAAAAGAATAAAGAGCATGTAATGGCACATAGACAATATAAAAAAGAATACAAAGGTGAATTTACAAAGTGGCACATAAACGTACTAATATGACCATTACACAGACCCAAAGGTTAATGTAATGAAAGAAGGAACTAAACTGTTTAGTCGTTCAGCCTTACAGTCATGGGAATATATGATCTGAGATCCCGCTCTGCTTTACATTATGGATGTTTTAATCTGCCACTGAAGGAGCTGCTCAGGGCCTCCACAGGCAGGTGCAGCGGCTCAGGGGAGTAGTCCAGGAAGGAGGTCAGCTTTGCCAATATCCTTCTCTCATCCACCTCTTCCCAGAGTACACTGAACAGCCTAGGACCAAGCAAGCTCTCCTAAGCAGCTTGATCAGTTCCTTCCTGTGCTGGTCGGAGCAGCCAGCTCCCCCTCAAACCATGGCGTTGTGTATTGTAGAGCCAACAACAAGTGGTAAAAAGTTTTCAGTAGATTGGCGCTCACTCCAAGGACCTCAGCCTCCTCAGGAGATGGAGACAGCTTTGGTGGTGTGTGAATATCATCAGCATAAAGGTGGTAGGACATGTCTTTCTTTAACTAAAAACTAATTTGCATATTTAAATATGTGCAGGTATTTATTTCAGGAATGCAATAGCTAAAGTCCCTTTAGAACTGATTGTTGTAGTGTGAGAATTCATATGGAGTGGTGTAGACTTTAATTAGGTCAGCTGTGAGGCTTTTGGTTCTTCAATCAAGTTTCAAACTTACAAGTGAGTCTGTAGATTTCCTGTTACTTCACAAAAAACAGTCACTTTTACAAAGCTTTAAAGACCTTTGATAATTATCGTACTTCTACAGTTAAAAGTTGATCTAAGGTTTTGCATCAGATTGAGGTCTAGTGAAAAGTCTGCGTCATGTCAGAGTAAAGTATCAGCATTTCTGCTCTAATTCTTGTGACAGAAAGGGGTCACAGTCCTCAGTAGATTCTGACAGCAGATTAAAAAGCTTTCAAACATGAGTAAACATAAAATGTAAAGGGTTGAATGGGAGAGGAAATTCTATCTTGTGGATGACAGACATGTTTGTAACTCCAGTGTTCAACCTCTTTACCCCCATAATGCAATGCTTTATGTCTTAACTCCGGAATTCCCCTCATTTATGTTCAGTCTCACCGTCTTTCGAGGCTGTAATTCTATGTGCAGTTTTTATTTCATGTCTACATACATTAGAGCAAAAAATAAATAAATTAAATTGTCTGTACAAAAGTTTCCTTTCACAAAATGAAAAACTGTTTCTATAACAAAGTCCTGAAATGTAAAACTGTATTAAGATCAAATCTGAACTGACATTAATGTTACCACCTGCACTCTAACATTGTGCTGCTCATTTTATTACAAAATCACCTGTCACTCAGTTCTAGTTGACAGGAGTGACGTGTCAAAGGGGAACAGCAGGGAGCAACACTGCAGACAAGATAACCGATGTGAACCGATGTGAATGACAGAGATAGGTGAACTGATCATACATATATCTTAGTGGTGGGACTCGATTAAAAAATTTATCAAATTAATTACAGACTTTGTAATTAATTAATTGCAATTAATTGCATTTTATACTAACAATAAAATTTACCGTAAAAAGCAATTTTTAAAATTTAAAGTAATTTAATTGGGGGACAGAATCAAATAATAGATTTAAACTTTAAGATTAAAAACCCAAACTATTTTAATTTCTGAAAAAAAATGCATTTAAATTACATTTCAGTTCAAAACATTTGAAAAAGAAAACAATATCCCTGACTAAAACTGGACAGACCCTAAAATACAGTACTTTATAATTTTATTTGTACATTTTAAGTACATTTTCAGAAGAGTATTGTCTTAAAATAATAATAATAAAAGATTTCCAACATGGGAAAACACTATGAGAGAATTAGGATTTTTTTGTCTGAGACCTGAGGACTTTTGGTCTGAGGTCTGAGGACTTTTGGTCTGAGGACTGAGGATTTTTTGGTCTGAGACCTGAGGACTTTTTGTCTGAGACCTGAGGACTTTTGGTCTGAGACCTGAGGACTTTTGGTCTGAGGACTTTTGGTCTGAGACCTGAGGACTTTTGGTCTGAGGACTGAGGACTTTTGGTCTGAGGACTGAAGACTTTTTGTCTGAGACCTGAGGACTTTTTGTCTGAGACCTGAGGACTTTTGGTCTGAGACTTGAGGACTTTTGTTCTGAGGATTGAGGACTTTTGGTCTGAGGATTGAGGACTTTTGGTCTGAGACCTGAGGACTTTTGGTCTGAGACTTGAGGACTTTTGGTCTGAGGATTGAGGACTTTTGGTCTGAGGACTCAGGATTTTTTGTCTGAGACCTGAGGACTTTTGGTCTGAGGATTGAGGACTTTTGGTCTGAGGACTCAGGATTTTTTGTCTGAGACCTGAGGACTTTTGGTCTGAGACCTGAGGACTTTTGGTCTGAGGACTGACGACTGAGGACTTTTTGTCTGAGACCTGAGGATGTCCTAAAATGTACACCGTACAAATCTTATTCCAACACTGTACCAGGCTCTGATGAGCCCTCTGTTTCTGCTGCTTCTGACTTAGCTCTGTAGCAGCGAGCTGCTGTGGTACTCTGAAGCTGAACACAGAAATGACTCGGCCCTGAATGAACTTTTTGACCAAAATAAACGTGTATCCTTGGCAAGCCTTGACATTCTGTGAGGTGAAAGGTTTAAAAATAAAAATAAATCCATCATTAGCTGGGCAATGAATATGTTTTTAGTAGAAATTAGCTCTGTCCCTTCCATGAATGGCTGAGACTACAGAGAAACACACGGAGCGTCCAGTACGAGAGCGCCCCCTACTGCTACAGGTTTGCTCGAAGTGTGTGCACGTTGACAGAAAGCCGACAATGCAGAAATTTGAATTTTATTGCCTAAAAATGTTTGGTGGCCCAAAAAAAAATGCAAAGGGTCGATGGGGGGGGGGGGGATCTTCATCAGAATGACATATGTTGTGGAATTCAGCCTATAGTAGATCATAGTTTAGACCTGAAATATCATTTAAACATTTAGAAAACTTTGATACATAGAAAAATAATCCAGATAGCTGCTTTAAAGCAAATCTAGAGGTGTCAGATTAGCGCGTTAATTACGATTAATTAATTACAGCCCTAATTAACGCGCTATTTTTTTAAATCGCGTTAATCGCATTTTTAATTGCTTGACCGTTTCTGCATGCAGTCTGCCGCTGCAGTGATGTGTGTGTGCTGAGCTGGTCTCCTCGCGGTGTTTGTCTGTCACTGAGCAGCTCTGTGAGGCTCAGAGCTCCTCACTTTCAGGAAGTGATCACGTGACCTACGCATAATGCCGAGACAAAACAAACAACTGATGGCCATAGCGGTGTTATGAAACCGGCATCACCTCACAGCTTCCACCGCTTGTCCAGCACAGCGCTGACCACTGGTTACCAGTAGACCTAGTACACCGCTGGACTGGCGGTGTTATGAACCGGTCCAGTCAGCAGTGCCCGATGGAAGACATGGATGTAGTTTGGGGGGGTGCAGGGGGGACATGGCCTCTGCTCGCTTTTAAAGTCAGTTTAGAGTCCTGTAGTTTTTACAGTCTAAAATAATGTTGCACTATATTAAATGGATACTGGCTGTTGTTTTTAGGTGTAGGGTTGATATTATGGCTCTTTTTAAACAGTTCAGACCCTCTTCTCCACCTCCTCCCACCCCTGTATTCAAGTTGTGTCCCCCCACACCTTTGAAATTTAAATTTCATTCTTGGTGGAAGATCAAATCAACTTTATTTATAGAGCACATTTCCTGCAGAACAACACAATGTGCTTTACAGCAGATAAAACAGAACCTAAAATCAGATGAGGGGTTAACAGAGCTGCTGCAGACTGAGTCCACTGACCAAAGTAATGGTTGCACTGGGACTGAATCTGTTCAAGTCTGTTAGACACAATAAATGACTTAAGAAAGACACTTTATGTTGTTCTATATCAATCTACTGGTCTGACACAGTCATTTAATGAATTTAAATGACAATAACTCAAGAGGAGGGCTTTCTTTAGCCATTTCTTTAGATGCGATTAAAAATGCGATTAATTAGATTAATTAATTACAGATCATAATTAATTAATCACACAATTTTTTTAATCGCATGACAGCACTAAGCAAATCACAATGCTATTTTCTAGATTTACATGTTAAACGGACCAGGGGCATGAGTTATACAAAAAAATAATCATACATGTTCAGTTTTTTTAAGTTAATGGGTGATGAAGCATTTTAAACCTAAAAGAATGAGGCCACCCATGTATCATTCCATTATCTTGAACTGGCTGTGAGCTGTAAAATGTGCTGCAGTTCATGCCCAAATTTCCCGCGCTGTCCTACGGATGTGACGTCAACGGACACTGGTTCAACGTTTTATACAGCTTCAAAACCAGAAAGAAATGTATATGCAGTAGGTGGCAGTATTGCACGTTGTGTTGCGTGCCAGCGGCCGAGTTACTTCGTCTCGACATGTTGTTTTTCTCATAATACTGGCGGAATATGGGCAGCGGTCATGGAGCTGACAACCACTCTGATTAATTGCAGGGTTTCACAGAGCTAAAGGTGCTGTGTAGATGAGCACACAGGTGACCATGTGTCGGGGCTCAGCTGATCCCCTCCCCGACTATTCCCTCCCCCATCTGCTCACACTGCGGCAGAGGTAGTTGAGCTGCGCTCGTTGCTCCCGCTGGTCTGGTGTTACGGAACGCAGCCTTTTGGAGAGGAAACCCGGAGAGATCCCCCGACTGACTCTGCAGCTTCTGCTCCGCCTTCGCTCAGCGTTCGGGCAGGTAGCAGGCGTTGTCCATGTTCACACGGTATGTATACGAGTTTGGGGTAGTGGGAACGTTGGACTCTGATGTCAGCAGCTCTGGGGTATTGATAGCTTAGTGTTAGGACATCCCTGCTGTTGGATGTCAAATATCTCGTTCTGCGCAACCTGTGTGTGTGACCGTGGCAACACAATGAAACTCAGACCGGCAGAGGAGCGGGACTGGACCTGCATGGCTGGTGGCGTAGCCAGTGGTAGATCAGCTGACGTCCCGGTGCGCCGAGCCTCCGGTGCTCCGAATGGACAGACCGTTGGTTTTCCCCCGCAGTTCAGAAGAGGAGCACAGGAGTGGAGGAGAACCACGAGGGAAAAACTAGTGCTCTAGCTTTCTCCATTAGCTCCCCTCTGGGACTATTAGGGTGGTGGTCCAACTGAGCCATAACCTGGTGTGTGTGTGTGTAGCACAGTGCATTGTTTTATCATATTTCCTTTTGTATTAATGCAATTTTATTTATGCAATCATGTCTCTGCTTGCCTTTGGTTGAACCCCAATGAGACAAACTAGTGAGAGGTTTCTGCACGCTCCCGTTCAAGGCCGCAGTTACTCACAGCGCCGGGCGCGTCGCTCGTGAGCTTCGTCTCTTAATCCTGCCTCTAGTTCCTTTAATAGAGGTGGATAATAATGAATGGTATGGTAGAACATGAAGTCAAAAATACCAGAAACAAATTCCTATAATTAATAAAATCAGTCAAGGTAATATAAAATGACAGTAATCAGCCTCTCCCTGGTTAAAGGCACACTATGTAACTTTTTCATATTTCTTTATCTCTTCCTTCAGCCAGTATGTACTAATACAGTATGATCATTTGCAGGGTTAATGAAAACTCACTCAGCCCCATCTGCTGCTTGGATCCAGAATACAGCATTTGCAACCTCTGAGTCTCTGGTCTGGTGACCTGAAGTCTCACAAAGTCACGTATCTTACGAGGGTTAGGCTAACCCAATGTGGCTAGCCAATATGCTAGCACCAGAGTGTTTTTAGCTCATGTTTCCTACTTTTTAAAAGATCTCTCCCTGCTTGAACACAGCTGATTTGTTCAAATGAGTGATGAACCGCTCCAGTAGAAAGCAATGAAGGCTGAGGAGACATTTCAGCAGTTAGATTTAGGTGTTTCTGATCAAAGACAATGCTAATGTTTTTACGACAGTGATTTAAAACGGACACTAGGGAGTGCTAAAACAAGCAAAAATGCATACTATGCCTTTAAATCATCCGAAGTTGTGTTGTTTCAATCTGCCTTATTTACCTTATTAATCTCATCGTGTTCCCTGTGAACTGCTTCTTTTTGTGTTTTTTTTTTACATTTTATTTTCCTTCCCCTTTAGTTTTCACTTCCAATCTTTTGTATCTCCAGTCCTCAAGTCTGCCTCCTGGGTCCATCTACAGCACTGCTTTAGAAGGTTAACAGTGTTTACAAATCACAAAAGCTTACATTACCAGCTGGACATATAAAAACACCCAACCAAAGAACACCATCTTATGTTGGCTAAAGTACATATTGCGCAAGATGATTGATGTCCTACTGTGAATTCTAGCTAATATTTGGGGAGTGTAAGGAGACATGAGCTCTCCGAGGAGCTCAGGTGGTGAGGATTTGGTGGGCTGTTGGCATCACTGTCTGAACAGGAGCTTGTCTGAAATTACATTGTTGTAGTGGAGCGCACAAAACACACAAATGCACGCACACAAGCACCTTTGTGCATGCCGATTCCAACATAATGCACGGATGTCCTCCACGTTTCATCATCAAAGCCCTATCAGGCTGTGCAGAGTCTGAAGGGGAGAATATGAACCGGATAAAACAAATCGTTTGATGTGTGAAAGACAGACACTCCAGCTCCAAAGTACTTAAGCTTCTCCTCCCAGTGGACTGACAAGGGAGGAGGGTTGAAGCGAAAAATGAGTGCTCCTCTCTTTTATTCCCCGCCCCACTTCCGTTCATCTAGAGGAGTTTCCAAAGCGTTGCGTCATTGTTTATGCAAGGTCCCAATGTCATCACAAGCTATGTCAATTAAATAAATAAAGTCAATATTGACAGACGTTTCAAAGAAGCGGTGGAGTGGTGAGAGGGGGAGAAACGGACGGAGCGGGCGAGAGCAAATGGATGAGGAGTGAACATGAAATCTGATGAGGACGACGTGTGTCGGACCATGGCGTGGAGCAAATTTGTTTCATGTCTGCCACTGCTTTGAGATCAGAGATGTTTTTATTTGTATTTTTTATTTCCTATTCAGGTTGCCCTTGTAAATCTTTTGATGTACGCAGCCATTTTCTCTTCAGTGAAAATCACCCATTGGAACCAAACTCATCCTCTTGTTGATATATGAATTTTCACAGTCATTATTCATGATCTTGTAAATTGAAACAGATGGCACATCTAGTTTCTTTGTAGATATTAAAATATTCACCAAGCTGCCATTAATTCTTTGATTGTCTGGCTTGACAAAGGCCTTTTTAACTCTGGTTAATTTCCCTTCAAAGGAGAGGACGCGTCTCGTTGAGTTATGACCGTGAATATGGCTCTTTTCCTAAGACTTTTAAGATGAAAGGCACCCACTGCTCCTGTGTCAAATCTGTAGCACACCTGACCCCTTTAGAGTGCAGAAAGGAGGTTTTAATATGAAATAGAATTGTTATCAAGATGATCAACTTAAAGAGAGAAAATACATTTTTTTTGTCTTTTTATCTTTTGATACATCTGACACGCTATAAATATAATTACATTAAGCTAATTTTTTTAGGTTTACCAACAGAACTGATTTCATTCAGGAATCTTCTCTTTTCATTAAAAATCTAAACAGCTATCAGTTAAATGTAAAACCTTAACTGCAAAAAAACACTGTGACGATGGTCAAAGAAAACAGAAGAGAGGAAGCATGGCTGCTAAGCATCATGACGTCAGACTTATAAAATCAGGCTGCAAACGTTAAAAATCAAAGGAAAAACAAATTACTTCTCATTAAAAAGTTTTTAAAATTCTTTGAAGAATAAATCCAGTTTGCTGTTTACCTCTGCACTAACCAAGCAGATCTTGTTTTGCTACAGTTTTGTGAGCCTTGTCCTTGATCAGCCATGACTTACATTTACACCAGTCTAATCCTAAAACAACAAATATAAAACAGCTAAAGTGAGTCATTTAATAAGTGAAGATCGCTTTTAGAGGGGATAAAGAAAAACTGTTATTTAACAAAAATAGAACAACTGAGCTGTGGTATGACAGACTGTGTAACCTTGTTACTACTAGGTGTTTAGGTGAAGCAGTTGTAACAAATCCATCCTGTAAAAACAACAAGGTTTTAATCATTTTTCATTTAGAGCTGTTTTAATAATTGGTCTTTTTGATCTTTGAAAAGTCAGCTTGGCAAAAAAAGAGCTCAACTTTTCTCTAAACTGGGACTACAGTGGCTTGTCTGTTATCTCTGTCTAAGCTAATGACTAGATATAGATACTACACACCACCCCACTAAAATAACTTGTGCAACATCAGAAATACTCTTGTACAGATAGATCTAGTAATGTTACTTATTTTATGTTTAGGAACGAGAATTGGGCAAAAGTGTGTTTCAGTATCAAAATTATGAATAATTTTATCCAACCAGTTGTAGATCATTTCCTAGGTGGTCTTTGTTTGAAGCTTCTACTTTGGCTGCATGGTGGTGCAGTGGCTAGCACTGTTGCCTTGCAGCAAGAAGGTTGTAAGTTTGAATCTCTGTTGTGGTCTTTCTGCATGCATGTTCTCCCAGGGGTTTCCTCTGGGTACTCCAGTTTCCCCCCCAGATCGCAACATGCCTGATAGGTTCGTTATTGTAAGTTGTTTGGATAAAAAGTATCTAATAAATGAATAAACATAAATATACTTGCTATGAGACTGATGAGGAAACAGCCTGAGCTCACCTCAAACCAAATATTATTTCTGCTGCCTCAGGTTGCAGATTGTATTCATAAAATGTTTTATTTTTTATTATAAACATTTCCACTGCTGTTATTTTTGCATAACCTTTTTTTAAATGGTGTTTTTTAGAGGTGTAAATACCACCACCACCAGCAGCAGTGACATGAATCAATCCTGGTGCTTCCTGGGTTCAAGTCCAGCAGAGATTTCTTAAACTTTTTCCTGAAGTAATGGTAATGTGAAACTGAAAAAATGTTTTATAAACTGATAAAACTATGCTGACATGTTTTTGATTGGTGCTGATGTGAGACACTTTCAGATTAACTAAAAATCAGACCTTTTTTTTTTCCTACCAAAGCTAACTGAATATTTAAACCTTTGTATTTGACATGGTCTGTCTGACTGATAATCTACACCAGCATTTGACTTAAACATGTATTTTTATAAATCCAGTAACTGACTGGGGAGCAACAGCTGGTGACTTGGAGATAACAGTTTCAGTTGGATTCACATCTGCATTTTTGGGACATGTAAATATAGCTGGGTCATATTTGTGCGTGATGCAAAAAAAATTTTGTCACAAAGTGTCCCTATTTTGTCTGTATGAATTTTACCCTGATTTAATTTCAATTTGGTCAACAACACACACATTTTACACATTCTAAACCACATAAACTAATTTGAGTTCCAGTTGCCTGTGACTGCTACTTTGAGAACTTTGATGATCTTTTTTTAACATGATCAAAATTCTAGCATCTCCAAAACAATGTCCTGCAACTCCCTTGGGGAGATGGAGAAACCATAAAACATTCTGAGACCTTTTAGAAACTCCTTTGGAAATGCTGTTTGCAGTTTAACTGTCCCAGCCCAGTGCCATACTGGCTTTTAGAAACTGTTTGTGTTTAAATACACTCATAGATGAGGAGACAGACCATCTTCAGGTCAAGAGACTCACACCTCAGTTAGTGACAAAGTTCAAATGTAATTTATACAGATAATGAAATTTAGAAGGCAGTCGACCAGAACCATCTGTTTTCTTTCCAATTAATTTATAATTGTAGATTTATGATTGAATATAGAACAAAGATTTTTTTCCCCTGCTGAGAGAACCAGAGCTTTCCTGTCACCCTGTTATGTCACAAATCATTTGTACCAATTAGAAACTTGTGATCGTTGTTGGCCTCAGGAGCGCTGAATCTTGAATCAGGTGGCGGTATTTGTTTTAAATACTCCAGTCACATTGGATAGTATTCTCTTTCATCTCCAGTCTTCTGTGTTTTAATTAAGCCTCAGAGTGGAAGTGCTCCTGAAGTTTTCCAGGTCAGCTTGCTCTTACTGACACCAAGTCATTCATATTCTGAACGTTTTCAGATGCCTGTCAGATAAAGACTGTGTTGACAGACTAAACGTTTATTGCTGATAATAATGCTGCTCCTGACTCCCTCAGTGGCATCAAGCCAGTTTATTAGCTCCTGATTGGGATGTTGTTTAGCACACTCCATCATGTGATTAGTCTTTAGTTTTACTTTTTTGTACATAAGCGGTCAAGGACTATTACAGAATTTTAAAAAAGACCTTTCATCCTTTCTCATATCAGATTTTTCACTTGATCTCCCAGTTCTCTTCAGAGTATATGCTCTGAGTGAAGTTGTCTCTCATATGCTGATGACCCAGGTTGGCTCATTTATCCTGTTCAGGAAGCAAGAGATTGATTGTGCCTATGCCATGACTGTAATTATACTGGCATCACTTAATCAACCTTATTGGATTCTCAAGCGGTCACATTCCCAGAGGCTGGAGCTGGTGGAAGAATTGACTTTTTTGGGGGAAAAAAAGAACATGAAAGAGTCAGGAAGAGAAGGACATGGCAAGAGAAAGAAAAGAGACTGAAAAACAACTGTATAATACAGGCCTAGCATTAGGGGAATGCATAACGCCCTCTACATTTCATGACATTTATAAAAATCTTCTTTTGTTGAGAAAGGCAGCATTTACCATTATGCTCAATCAAGTGATTTTGCAAAACCTTGCACAATTGAACTCACAGATTATGTGCTGTGAGTGACTACCACACCAAATTAAGTCTCTGATGCTTCCATTTTTGTGTTTTCTAAATTCAGTTTTATGTGGCAGCCTTCCTAAATTGGGTTGACTCCAAAAGTTGTAGCCATACATCCAGGGATCATTTTCGAGCCAGACCCCGGGGGGACTGGCTTATTTTGGGAGGGCACAGTAAACAGTCTTTTTGGTTAATATAAAGACATAAATACATAAATAAGCATTATGTAACCTTTCCAATTGAAAAATCATGTTATGTATTATTACAGAATAAACAATAGGCACTAAACAGTAGGGGTGTAACGATACCTAAAACTCATGAGATGAGACAAGATATTGAGTTCGGTAGCTGCCTGTACGGATCGCCCTCAATGGGTCGGGACACACGTGGTACGCGGATCAGGCAGCGCTCGTCTATTGCTAAATCATCTCTGACATCCTGTGCTCGTGCTCTCTGAATCTGCTGATAATTCCCCTCTGAGAAAGGTGTTCGTTTTGCCATCACGTTTAGAGGTTCACCCTATTGGACTCAGTCATTTTATTTGACCAGAACAAAGGATCCCTGATTGATATCTGATCCATTCTCTGTCGCATGCATGGAGCAGCTGGATCCTTCTTCTCTCTGATGGAGCAACCCAGACTCATCTAAGATAACGTGTTGTGTTGGACTTTTATACGAGCTAATGAACGTTAATATTATAACCTGTGTTCAGTCAGGAGCCACAGAACAGCAGATCGTCATGTCCACTCACCTGCTGCAGCTCTGACTGCAGTGAGCCGATTGTCCGACGGGAACCGGGTTATTGTTCTCTCAGGGGTCTTCAACTAAATATACCAAAGGTCCAGATCAGCATTCGCGACCTGGTCCTCGGTCCGGGGGTAGCGCCACCTTAACCTGCTCACACACACACACACACACACACACACACACACACACACACATTATATATATATATATATATGGGCTGCATGCTGGCGCAGTTGGTTAGCACTGTTGCCTCGCAGCAAGGAGGTCATGGGTTCGCATCCCAGCTCTGCGGCCTCTCTGCGTGGAGTTTGCATGTTCTCCCCATGCGTGCGTGGGTTTCCTCTGGGTACTCCGGTTTCCTCCCACAGTCCAAAGACATGACTGTCAGGCTAATTGGGCTGGTAAATTGTCCTTAGGTGTGAGTGGGTGTGTGGTTGTTTGTCTCGTTCGTCTCTGTGTGGCCCTGCGATGGACTGGCGACCTGTCCAGGGTGTCCCCCGCCTCTCGCCCCTTGACTGCTGGAGATAGGCACCAGCTGCCCCGCGACCCCCTGTGGAGGAATAAGCGGCTACAGAAAATGGATGGATGGATGGATATATATATATGTGTGTGTGTGTGTGTGTGTATTTTTATACATAAATAATTATTTGGAGATGGATGGATGGATAGATAATTATTTTTATTTATATTTAAATACTTAAACATATATTCTCTGAGCACAAGATCCCCATTAACTAGTTTGTAGTTGAAGTAAATTTTTGAGAAAAAAATGTTTTTTTCTCCTGCTGTTCAGATGAAGAAAAGTCGACATTATTTTGACACTCTGGTCCAGTTTTTGACCAGAATGAACTGATTACTGACAATGGCCTGGATCATTGCTCGTCTACCTGCTCTGAGCTTCTTCTTCTCTCCTCCTTTCTTCTCCTCTCCATCACCTGTTGCGTCCTCAGCATCTCTACCCGGTGCATGAGTGCGCGACCTCTTTCCTAGTCCTTTAACCAATTTGAAGAATTCTGCAGTGGATGAGGGTGCTGTGTGCGACGCACACAGGCGCTCCCAGATCAGCCAAGAAATACATCCCTCCAGCTACATTATCCGTTATTGTGTGTGTCTGTGCGTGTGAGCGTCTGCAGCTGTAATGAATGAGAGACGTCCGGTTCTTGCTCTGCAACCGCTGTGGCCTCATTTATAAAACTTATAAAATAAATATATACCGGTATGTTTATAATTTGTTAAAAATTAAAACACATTGTTAAAAGCACATTTTAGAGACGGTAAAAAAAACCTTTTATTTTGGAGACGTCAGACTAAATAAAAGCGCTTTCACTCATTATAACGTGTTTTTAATGAGACGGGTTGGGTCGGGCGAGTTCTAAAAATAGACGCAGCGATGCGGGGCGGTTTGGGGCGGGTCAGAAGTTTTCAAATGTGCAGGACCCGCGGGTCAATAAAAACCCTGACCCGCGCATCACTAGTGTGCCTTTCTGCAGCAGTAGATCTCTTTCTGAAGCTGCAGGAGGGGCTGCCCGACCGTGGTATAGGGGTAGCTTAGCGAACTAAAGGAGTTGCCGCGGTGCGCCACTCGCTTGGTGCTCGGCTTCGCCTCCAGGACTCCGGTCCGGTACTGAGTTCCGAACCATGTACGCAGGGGGAGGGCGAGTTCCGCGGGTTCCGAGTGAGCGATGAACCTGCTCATTAGCGCTCGCGTGTCTCCTCAGACACGCCTGCTCCTTATAGACCAGGGACCGGGTCTGGATTTGCTGGGTCCAGACAGAGCCGGCTCTGGGTCCGGATCCGAACTGCGGTCCGCCTGTTAGTGACCCCTGAGAGGTACATATAAGTATATATCCTCCTTTGATGTGTTTTTATATGATTCTACATTTTATTTAAGAATTGGATTGACATCTTGAGTTAAATGTTGTTTGCATTTAATGAGGACTGAGCAGAAAAATGTTGCAGTGTTCTACAAATAAATAAAGAGCAAAATTTTTTGACTTTCATTTTTATTTTTGCTGATCTGAAAAAAAATCCGATCCGTGACTGAAATCCATGATACAATCTGATCTGTGAGTTTTTTGACCACTAACAAATACATAAGCATAAAGTAAGGGAGTCATTGTGTAGTGGTTGCATGATGTTTAAGGAGTGGTACAGTCTGAAGACGATTTCAAATACAAGTTTATGGAGACAGGAAAGTAGATCACACTGAGCCATGCAGGGACAATAGGGGATCAGGTGGGAGGTCCATTTGAGGACTCAAAGTGATTGTTTCCAGAAGTCTACCCCCTGCCTGAGAGAAGGTAACAAATAGTTTGGGTGTCACTTGGAAAAGCAGCTTAATAATTCATTTGTCTATGGGGCTGAGCAGAAAGGGCTGCTTTGAAGAGCAGGGCGCAGATGGTCATCAGAGTGAAATAGAGGCACACACACACCTACCTCCGTGAGGGAACCCACACACAAGCACACAAAAGACTGGAGACTGGCTCATCACCTGGGTGCACACCATATGCCACAGCAGCAAACAACCTGCTCTCAAGGCCCATGCTGAGAAGCTGCACACAAACACATATGCTTATGAACACAAATCTTTCTGTTTTTATAACTGTTCCACTTTCTCACTCCAAAAAATAAACCTTTCTCGCATACTGATGTGCCATTTTGTTTATGTGGGCTGTGGAAAAAAGAATTTACCAAGTGATAGAAATGCCTGATGGTGTGTCGTCACCCACAATCTGCACCACTTTGCTGCACGCATATCCAAAGTCGAATGCGGGAAGCACAAATAGCCAAGCTTTCTCACTCTGAGGTGTTCAAACCCAAGATGTGAGGAATATAAACTGTTTTTAGTAAATCCATCACTGGGTGAAATAACCTGAAATCGCAACATTTTCACTTTTATCATTTCACATCTGAGTCTGATTAGGCCCAGTCTAAACACTGAAGCGGCTCATAACATCACATGATGCAACACATACTATAACAGCCAAAAAAAGCTCTGTATCCTGCAGTCCTGAAAGGACACATACCAGTACCCAAGCCACTAAAACAGCAGCCTAGCTTTCACGCAATTACTGTACTGACTTTAATGGTTATGAGTTCTCCTTTCGTGCCTGGCATGCTTTATTCCTCTCGCTGTGTGGCTTGCAGGTGATTACTTCAAGGCAGTAAAGGTCTCATTGTGGGTTGTGCAGTTTGCAGACACACTGCTGATTCATTGCTGGATGTGATATCTGAAGGAATTTACATATTTCTACTATAAGGAGTGATGCATGAGTGTTTGTGCAAGATTTATGGTCAAATTTTGCAGTGTTTGCAATCTTATTTGTTTACGTACTGTTACTGGTATGGAGATACCAACAAAACTCTGAGACAACAATTAGTGGTGTTAAAAAATAGCCAAAGAAAGGTTTATGAAAACAAAGGTGTTTGGCTGCCGCTGAAATGTTAGCGGGGATGCAGGCGATGGTTTCTGAAGAGAAGGTGAGTGAGTGGATGAAAGTGAAGAGGCTGGGAGTGCAATGCCAAGATGACCCACTCAGTCCAGACCGAGACGCCACATAGAGATGGAACAGACCCCAGATGACAAGCACCATTACCCTGTGGATCGCAGCAGCAAAAGAGAGGGCACAGATGAGCACAGGAGGAGTAGCGAATTTAGAAGTATGGAAACAAAAAATGTAGAGCAAATAAATCCATCCGAGTGAGGGTACAGTAGTGTACCGCCTAAGGGATAAAACACAACACATCTATGAAAGTTTTTATAGTAAGTTATAAATATGATAATGAGAACATTATTAAAAGAAAAACATCTACATCTTGTTGTGTCTGACTTGCTAAACTTTAGAATTTGCTTCTTATATATAATGAATTGGCAAAGGAACCAATTTAAAGGCATGTCTTTGCACGTAAAAGCCAGAGAATGTCTGGCACAGTTATGAAGAGTAAAATGTAAAAGTATTCACAGTCTCATTAAAATGCAGGAAATGTGCAACCTGAGTATTATTTTTTAGAAAGAAAGAAACAAAAAAGAAGTAAAACTGTTTAAAATCTGTAAACCTCTACACAGACGAATTGCTTCTGCAGCTTACCATATCCTCAACTCAGTTCAACATTTGACAGATTTTGAACCTGTGCTTTTTGTTAAGACCCTGACATGTGAAATGACCATGGATTTGTACCTATTAACATTTTAAGAAAACCTTTAATACTGGGTTGATAGGTCACTTATATTAAATTATTCTACACTTTTCTCTTTTTTCTAAAGATTTGGTTCAAAACACCTGAAAACTGGGAACTGATTTCCCAAAATAAGTCCTTTTAAGACTAGAGTTTGTCATTGTTCTCGACAAGAGCATTTTTATTGTGTCTGAAAAAGTGAACACTTTGACTGCTTTCCTGTTGGCTGTTGATTGTTCTTTTCCTTTGCTCACTTTCTTATGTGACATGAATTGTCATGAAAATGCACCTTGCTTCGTACCTCTTTCACCCTTCCGGAACCTCTGACATTACTTGCACAAGCAGACGAGATCTCCATGGTGACAAAGGGAAAATTATAGGTACGAGGTGGGTGAGAGGACAGCAGGGGGGGAGAGAGGTGTCAAAGTCAAACAATCAGCAGTGACAAGCAATCACTGGGGAGTTTCTTAAAAAATCAGACCGTAAGTATGGAGGAGACGAGGTAGACGAGTGACAGATGACTCGGGTAAGACAAAGAGGATTGGAAAAATGTTTGAATGACATGATTACAGAGGGACGAGGAGATGAACCTGATGAGAGTTAAGGGGATAGAAATGAATCAAGAGAGCATGACGTATCTGAATGTGGCTGGAGAGGAAGCTGAGTGGCCAGAACAAAAATGGCAGAAGGCAGGAGGTGGTTAGCACAGGAGTGAGGGCTACATGAGTGTACAAGATTGATTTGGTGATTGCTTTCGGATTTTGTGGAAGTAATAAAGAATGAGAGGGAGTAGTAAAGAAGAGGGAATATAAACTCCCAGATGCCAGGTATTTTTTCCTACCAGGAAGTGAGACGACAGGAGTCTAATGAGTTCCCTCATAGCTGGGCGGGTTTCATCTTATCAAACAAGTATTTCTACACAAACAACACCCACAGCACTACATGAACACAAACACTCACGTGGCTGTGATGGATCGCACAACTCTCAGCCTAAACCTCAGCCTCGCAGTTCGTCACATCAAATATGCATGCACCATTGATCCGTCCACAGCCCTTTGACATGAAAACACAAGAAACCAAATACTGCAGGATTTAGTCCAAATTTACATTTAAATCCTTCAAAAAACCAAAAATATTTTAAACAATAAAGAACTTGCAAAGTTGACTCAAATTGATTCATTTTTTATTGTTGTGACCAGAATATTAGGATAAACTTAAAATATAATACCCAAATACTACTTTACTGTACCGAAACCAGCACCAGTTTTAAAGTGAACCAAAGAAATTCAGCTAAAACTATCTTACATTTTCCTCTTATCAAATTTAAAGAGCAAGAAATTTTAAAAAGCATTCTAATGCTTCTGCAACAGCAAAAAAAAAAAAAAACCTGTGTTCTCCTCTTCTTTGACCTTTCACACCCACGCACTATCTTGTGATTTTTCTTTCCTCAGCACAGCCTATTGCACATCACAGGAGTTACTTCCATCCTCCCTCTGTCAGGAAAATAAGCTATCACAAAGAGAGACAGAGTTTGCAGCGGTTATCTTTACTACAAAGGCACAACGGTGGTAGCAGTGCACCATCTTGTTGTCAGGTGAAGCCTAAATGATTCTCTGATTGTCTTTTGGTGTTTTTACTTTGATAGTAGTAAATATACTCCTTGAAGGACAGCTTAATGTAGAAATAATAACGTCTAAGTAATCATTTAGAATTTATTTTCAATCCTCTTGTCCAGAGATACTAACAAAAAATGATTTACTGTGAACTGGACTGTCCTGTGCAGATTGTGCTACCAAGGCAGATAATAAAAGGTGATGATGAGTCACAATGATGCTCAAGAAACATTTTCTGCCTACACACTCAGAAATGAAAGGACAGAATTGTACCTTTTTTGTCACTGGGGTGGTACCCTCAAAAGTACAACTTTGTACCTTTAACTGCATGGTTGTATCCTGGGATACATATTTGTACCATTTAGGGGCATACATGTGTACCCTAAAGTACATGTTTAACTAGTAAAAGCTACAAACTACAAAGGTAAAAATTTGTAACCCCAGTTAAGGTTCATAATGGTACCATCAAAAGGTACAAATTTGTACCTTAACTGGGGGTACACATGTTTACCCTTGTAGTTTGTACCTTTCACTAGTCAAACATGTACCTTAGGGTACACATTTGTACCCCTTAGGGGACACATATTTACCCTAAGGAGTACAATTATGTACCCTACAGGGTACATATTTGTACTCCTTAGGATATAACCCCTACTGTAGCTAAAGGTACAAAATTGTACTTTTGAGGGTACCATCCCAGTGACAAAAAAAGGTACAATTCTGTCCTTTCGTTTCTGAGAGTGTAACTGATAGTAACTGGACTCTACAACGTCAGAGTGGAGCTGAAAAGCCTCTAATAGTGAATCATTAAATATTATGATCAAATTTTATTTTTCCAACACTTCCTGAGCCAACACCTTCCAGGGAGAAAAAACACACAGCGATAATAATTTAAATCACAAAAACTGTACTTATTGCATTGTAGAGGTGTGGAAATGTTTCATGCACATTCCCGATTTAGACAAGTGTTACAGTATATCCAGAGGAGGGTCTGAGGGATGACAGGATTAGCACAAGTCTGGACAGAGATTCAGGAGGCAGGTTGGTGTTGAACTTGTTTTTTTTCAGCTTTTTGCTTTCTCAAAAAAAAAACAACAGGAAATAAGACAACCCAACTTGAAAACAAGTCCTTTTAACAAAGTAAACCACCAGAAAAAGAAGGAAAACAACATCAAGTTTCAGCTCTCCTCTTTAAAGACAGTCTGGAAAAAAGGTTTTACACAAAATATAATCAAACTATTGGTGGGACTCGATTAAAAATGATAATCAGAGGCTTTTTAATTTAATTAATCACAATTAATTGCATTTGTAGCATTTGGAAATAACTATTAGTTATTTTAACTACACCCTCTTCAGATAAACATTAAAGCTTATTCTTGGATTATAATGAAAAGTGATAAACTGTCATTTAACCCTGATAATAGCTAATATTTATTGAAGGTATCTTTAAGTTCTTTGAAAGAGTACAGTGAATTGAAATACCTTATTAATAATGTGATGCTGAGACCAGATAAGATTGAACAACCATTTAATTTGAAAAACCTAAGAACACAGACAGATAAAAACAGTTTGAAAGTTTGTTGTAAACAATTAATATTCTTAAACATGTTGAGGATGTTAAAGCGGCACTCTGGAGCATTTTTCTCTGTATCAAAGTTTTCTAAATGTTTTAAATTAAAAAATTTCAGGTCTAAACTATGATCTATGGGTTGAGTTCCACAACATCTGTCATTCTGATGAAGACCCTCCTTCCTCCTAGAGACCCCTTTCCATTATTTCTTGCCGCCGACATTTTTCAGCCAATGAAATTCAAATTTCTGCATTGTCTGAACATGCACGCGCATCGACCAAACCTGTACCAGTAGGAGGCGCTGTCGTACAGGACGCTCCGTGTGTTTCTCTGCCGTCTCAGCCGTTCACTGAGGACTCACGGCTCATTTCTACTAAAAACCTACCCATTCTCCAGCTAAAGACGGGTTTATTTTTATTTTTAAACCTTTCACCTCACAGAATGGCAAGACTTGACAGGATTATGCGTTTATTTTGGTCAGAAAGTTCATCCAGGGCCGAGTCAAGTTCAGCTTCAGAGTCCAGCAGCAGCTCTCTGCTAACAGAGCTAATATCAGAAGCAGCAGGGACAGAGAGGGCTCATCAGACACTCGTAGTGTTGGAATAAGATTGTGAACTGTGAGTGATTAAACCCTACACATTGAGCGGTACAGTTCATGTCCGAAGTATATGTGCCGCGTGCACGCGCGCACACGCGACCGGACGCGCGTGTCGAGATGTTTTGAGGAGGAGCCTTTGGACGCTAGATTCAAAAACTGCTCTCCTGATGAAATCCTCCGGAGTGCCGCTTTAAAGATAGGTTAATTGTGAGGTTTAACGAACCGTAGCATATGTTTTAATGACTAGGGAAGTTAGTTAATTTAGTTAACCTAGTTGGGACTTTAAGAGTCAATTTAGGCTAATTTGAGTTTGGAATGGGATTTAGTTTTGGCTTAATTTAGAGTGGAAGAATTAAGCTTTATCAAAGCAAACCTCTCAATCAGAAAGTGGTGTTCGCTCACTGAAAGGTGGACGCTCCTGGATCTGGCAGGCGTTGGTTTCTCCACGAGCTGAGGCTGGAGTCCCCAGACTCGGAGTGGTGGTCCTGGAAGGCGTGGCCGCCGAGGACCTCGCCGGACAGTCCGTGGATACGTCCCGGTCAGCAAGGGAGGCATTTCAGCAGGCATGCTGAAGTCATTTCTGATCAGTTCCCGTGGTGAGTGAGAGACGAGAGGGAGAGACACAAGCAGGTCTCTCAAGGCCTTGTTCAAAGCTGATGAAGGTTCAGCTAAGACTCTGAAGATAGCAGCTCAGCTACATTCAGGCTGTAGCTCAGACCAAGGCTGAGACTGGCTGATACCGGAACTGAATATTAGTTTTGAGACTACGTTATCTTAAATTCAACCAATCAGAAGATATTAAGTGTACTAATCAAAACTGAGTCAGTGGACTGGTGGATAGCTCTGATTGGGTAGGGGAACTGAGGGGAGTTACCAACTCACATATGACTTCCGCCCGTTGAACACTCACATTATAAATGTAGAAATGCATGACATAGCAGAGAAGCATATTATAACACTTTGAGTGTGTGAGAGGGCAAATGCCCTTGGAGCAGGAACACTACAGGAGACTGTTCTGTAAACAAGAGATTACAGTTTGAACACCAGTCCTTGGTGTTACAGAAGAGACATCTTTAAAAGAGTGTTTTATTAGATCAGCTAGTGTCCAGTTAAGGTCATCTGGGAGGTGGACACCTGAAAGTGGACAGTTGGACACCTGTAGGGATCTTGATTCAGGTTAAACATAATCCAAGAGTCATTGTATTCCAAGTTATTGGGAAAAAGATGGATTATTGTTGTGATGGTCAACAGAGGTCAAAGGTCAGAGGTTATAGCATATTTGATGGTGCTACACATTTTAATAGTACTAGAAAATTTGCCCCTAGAAGTAATTTTTTAATTAAAAAAAAGTTTTGTGGGGGACATAATCAAATAATAGTAAACAAATACCGGTAAATAAAAATTGCATTTAAATTCAAAACAGTAGAAAAACAAAAAAAATATCCCTGGCTAAAACTGAACAGATCTAAAAGTACAGAACTTTATTATTTTATAATCATAATTTATCCTTTATTGATCCCCTTGGGGAAATTCATCTCTGCATTTGACCCATCCTCATTATTGGAGGAGCAGTGGGCTGCCAACTCAGGATGGTGCCTGGGAGGCGGTTGTTGGGGTGTTCAGTATCTTGCCCAAGGATGCTTTGACACAGGGCCAGGCTGGGCTTTGAACCCATGCTCTCTGACATGAGAGGCGATCTCTCTTGTCACTGTGCCACGATTGCCCCATGTTGTCTGAACCCAATCTTAACCAACAGCCTCATTTAACTGGAGTACAAACATTATTTAAAAGAGATGTGTAGCTGTAGTAGTAGTTAGCATTAGCGCTAGCTCCACCAGTAAACACAGATCAATTAAACATGAACTAAACACGCAAGAGAATTACAATAAATGTGACTGACGGATTTTTTATGAGTGTGTTTTTGCACATTTCTCGTTCTCTATTATTTTTACGTTTATGTCTGTCACGCACACTAAACATCATGTGGAACCAGGAACGTCACAAAATAATACACGACTGGAACTCAGAACCAAACATTAGTTCCGCCCCACGGACTATTAGTTCCTCTTGCATCAAACGCAAGCTGATTAATTGCGTCAATTTTTTAAAAGCATTATTTTCTTTCTAATTAATTTGACATTAAATTCCCATCCCTAAACCAAACAACCCAACACCGAGGCCTGCAGGGTAAAATGTCAAACGATCAAAAGGCCAAAGAAAAAAAAAAAAAGCAGATCTACTATAGATTTATAGGTCCTCAACTGCTGATCGACTTTCACATGTGGAGACAGCAAACAATGAGAAAAGAGACTAAAACTCAAAAAGTCACAGGAAAAATTCCTGTAGGGATTTACCAACAAGAAAGGTTAATTTTATATTTAAAACCAAATTAAAAAGCCACAATATTAATTTCAACTTTAGGACCTCTGGCTCAGCTAATCACTAGTGCACCTTTTAAACGTCAAATATTAACATATTTTGATTAACTTGGTGTGTTTTGCCATCTGGCAGCTACAAACCTTTAAAAAGAGCACCTCAAAAACGAAATATCAAAAACGTACGCCAGCTTAAAGCTGCAGTGCACAAAGTTTCCTCAATCGCCAAACAAAAGTAATAATTTGAATCAGAACAAGCCAACAACTCCCTCCTCCTTCATCTAAAAGCCCCTTCCAAAGCCTCACCTCCATAGGGTTGAAGATGATGATTAGCTGTCGGCTCAACATTTTTCTGCTTAATGCTCAATAAATTCAAACAACCTTTGACTCATGAGGTCATTCTGATGCTTAAATAAAACTTTTAGACATATTTAAACCAATTCAATATTGAAAAGCCTTCTACTAGTCACCTCTCCGGTCTGACAGAGCGATGACCCGGTTTCTTCCTCACTGCAGTCAGACAGCTGCAGCAGGTGAGGAGGCGTGACGATCAAGGTGTTCTGATCCTCCTGACTGAGCACCGTTAATATTAATGTTCATTAGCTCGTATAAAAGTCCAAAACAACACGTTATCTTAGGCAGAAACTGGTTAATCTGGTTTGCCATCAGAGAAGAGGATGATCAGCTGACGGAGGGGTCAAGGATCAGCAGCTCCCCGCGCGCGCACGCATCATGGATCAACAATCGACCAGTGATCTTTTGTTCTGGTCAACTAAAATGACTGATTCTGATAAAGAGAACTGGATATGTGATGACAAAATGAACGTCTTTCTCAGAGGGGAATTATTTATCAGCAGCTTGAGAGCGCGAGCTGTCGGGTTGGGAAGGAGTTAGTAAAGCGCGCAAGCGCAGCCAACTGGATTGCAAACCGTGTCCCGAACCACAGAGGGTGATCTGTTCAGATCACGGATCGATTGTGACCCGTTGTACCCCTACTGGGCATGTGTGAGCTGCGTGCGTGGGTCAGACGTACTGTGATTGTGTGTGTGTTAAAGCGCGCGCCGAGCTGTGCGTAATGGCGCATTGGAGATGCTGTGAGTGTGTGTGTGTGTGCGCGCGTGTGTCGGAGGTCCTACCGTGTGTGTCCCCTAGCTTCAGAGGCCATGTGATCACTCATTCACTGAGCTGCAACAGGATGTGAAGTTCGTCAGATCGAGGGTCTCCCATCGGGACCGCGCAGCGCTGGTCCGCAAAAGCGCGTTCGAAATCCGGTTCTCATGAGGACCAGCCTACTGCTTGTGTGCACCCTGCCCTGTAGTGGCGGTAAGCCGTCAAGTCGCGGGTAACACAATTGACATGCATTGTGGGAAATGTAGTTTTTGGTCAAAGTACGCTTTTTACCTATTTATTTTTGAATATTCAGACCTTTTAAGCTCTCGCGGGCCACATTAAATGACGTGGCGGGCCACATTTGGCCCGCCACACATTTGGCCTTGTGTTTGACACATATGCTCTAAGGCCTAAGCATTGTAGCTCTGCGGTCAGATACAGGTGGGGAGCAGGCATGAAGCGGACCCAAAGGACAGAGCAGTCGAACAGCTTTTATATAACATGACAGAATTAACAAAAATCAAAAACAATCTTCCCTGTACAAAAACAATACAACTATAGTTATTGTAAAACCAATGTCCATAAAACAAGTCCTTAAACGTCGAGGTGTGCTTACTAAGGATCACAGACAAATGCATCTCCAGGCTGACACCTGCATCACGTCAGTCTCCATGGATAAGGGGACTCCAGGGGGGTTCCTGACCCGCGCACTCGGCCATCTCCCTCGGTCGTTCCCATAAGGTGGCAGTCCAGCAGTGGTGCCCGCGGTGGCTCCTTGCACCTCTTCGCCCTGCAGAGCAAGGGCACTGATCTGACGGGTGTAGGCCGAGGTCCACTCCATACTGCGCCGTCACTCACCCGCAGTGCGTCACATCTATCCTCGCTCCAGCTACGAGGACAGGACGCTCGACTCCTCACCTCTCACCAGGGCAACCGATCGGCCTCCTCCTCACGTCCTCATATCGAGCTGCTTCTCTTCTTCGGCACACCTCTCATCCAGCTTCTTTTCTCCTTTGCATCTTTTTCTGTCCTGTTCTCTCTCCTTTCTTCTGCCAACCTGAGCGGCACCTAAATACGGTAGGTCGCCTTCCAGACACGCCCACCCTTCAACAGGTGACAGTCACTGTTAGTCATGTTAAAAACACCAGTCTACAGTGATCCAAACAATGATTAAAAATGCAAACAAAACATGCAACAAGTACATTTGAATAAAACAGAAAAATCATGAAAATAAAACTTAATTTCAGAACAACCAAATGTTCACTATGTGACATGTGTACATTTCTGTGACCATGCTGCCTCAGAAGTGTGAATTCACAAACTTTGATTGTTTCTTATCCTCTCACCTCTGAGTGAATTTCACAAACGCTGTGGTTCAAATCCTCAGAACCCACGACCACTAACTCAAGCTGCTTCTGTGAGTAACGATTTTTCTACATCACCTAGCATGGCCTTATTAAATGCCTGCACCATAAACAATGAATCCTTCCTGTTAAGAGTCTTGGTGCTACTTTTGACTCAGCTCATATATCCTCATGTCAGTTATCTGGTTCGCTCTTGTTTCTTTCATCTCAGGAATTTAGCCAAGTTGAGATCCATTGTCTTCTGTTCTGAACTGGAAATTGTTATCCATCATCTCTTCATGTCTGGATTTTTGCAACACGCTCTTTACCTGTCCTAACAAAACTTTCTTGGATTGGTTGTTTCAGAATGCTTGTGCTAGGCTCTATATGCACTCACATCACTCCACTACTCAGCTACCAGAGTTCATTTCAAGATGCTGGTTCTGGTTTTCAGGACCTCACATGGACAAGTACCAGTATACATCAGTGATCTTTTACATTCTTAAACCCCCTGAGATCCAGTAAGCAAAACCTCATGGTTGTGCAGCGTATCAGGCTAAAAGAGACAGAGAACTTGCTGCTGTGGGTCCCCAGACTCTGGATCTTCTCTTTTATCAAGCAGCTCAAAACATATAAACTGGCTATTACATGAACTCCTGTACAATAGTTGCTCTGTAGTTTATTTTACTTATATCTCTGTTGCCAGTTCTCAGTTTATTTCTAACGTGTTTGTGACTACAATGCTCCTTTTTTTGTTTTTTACAAAGTTCCACTTTGTGTTCTGTTTTTTCTCTTTAGATTTAGATTTGCAAAATGATAAATCGATTTAAAATGAAATGCTTTCACATCAGAGTCACCAACAGTCTCTGATGACACCAGTAAAAGTCTATTTGTTGCTAGTTGCTTTTTTTACGAGAATTGCTAGAATGGTTTGAATACTACTTAAATGCATACTCAGTTGCCAGGTAAACAAACGAGGTCTTGCTTGCTATTTTACAGAAACATGTCTCGGTGAACTCACCCCTCCCGTCGGGTAAAATCCATACGCCAGCCTTCCCGCGGACATAGGACCACAGTTTTCAAAGGTGACAAAGCAGAGTCTAACTCCAGCCGCAGAAATGTTCCCCCAGCTTTTCTTCTTTTCACCTCCAAACGTTTTTATTTTTCTGCTAGCTGAAAAGGTCTCTTTTTTTTGGGGGGGGGGGGGCTCTGGTATTTTTATCTTTAAATGGAATCACTCGCCAGCTCTCTGTCCTACTTCTACTTTCACTTCCGGGATGTTCTGCCCCAAAATGTGTCCGGGCGGATTAATGCCAATCCAAGCAGTGAGGAAATGCGGCAGACAGACAGCTGGATTGTCCAATCCTATCGTTCAGTCCGAACGATAGGATTGGCTGAAGTTTTTAGAGAACTGCGGGACAACCACTTTATTGATTTCTTTTTTTTTTTTTTTTTTAATCTCCACAATATATTGATGGCTATACTATGTTGGAACATTGTTAAGAGGCTTTAAAAAAAATGTTAAAAGCTACATTGTTTACCTGGCTACTGAGCATGGCTTTAAATGTTGTGACAAAAATGCTAAGTCGGCAACCCTGACAGAAAGATATTACGGTATGAGAACATGGTTATGAATACAAGTGCACATATCTGACAGATTCTCAATGCTGGTAACAGTATTGGTGCATCCCGACTCTAATCTATATTATTCATGAGTTTTGACATGTTTTAATCTCTGTGTCCAGTTTATTTTATCACCTGCTAACAAAAACATTAAAACTGTCCACTAGTGTGAGATTTACACTGTGTCACAGTGGAGCTTAAATTCAAAGCCATTTTTCTAACATATAAAAAGGTAGTTAGTTTGACCAAATTATTAGGGTTTTTTTGCCATTTCTTTTTAAATGGTTGCACTAACAGCAGATGGTTTGCATGTTTACAGCTCTGGAGGGAAGTGAACATGATGACACCAGCATGGCTTCTGCTGCTCCCATCCACGCCTTCAGTGTTGGGTGGTCATGGTCACACACACCGATATATCACGCATGTACCTGCACTCGTGAACATATCTCCCACATGTCTGAGCATCACTGAGTTAAAATATCACCCAGAAGATGAAAGTATTGATTTCTAAAGGAGTAGGTGGCAGGACTGTGGTCACGTGATCATCGTAAAACAAGTGTCATAAAACATGAAGACGCCGATTTTAATCTACTTCAGTTTAAACACAAAACTCCAAATCTTGTTACGGCTCTGAATGCAGCACTAAACTGCTGTCAAACCCACTGTAGCTAAGTTAATTACAAAACATTCAGAAGAGACTATGAATGAAAGAAAAAAAAAGGATAATATGTAAGGAACACGTGCAAATAACCTCATCTCCTCACTGAAACAATGCCTGCGTAGTTTTGCTGACAGTCTACAGTAAATACTGCAGCTACTGACATTTTTGCCTTCAAGCTGTTTATTTGACTTGCTCTGCCCCACCTTCCTGTCACTGCATCAGGTTGACCGTAGCCCACTAATAAAATAAGAAGAGATGCTCCTTCTGTGATGCTAGCACTAAATCAATGTGGGCTCTCATACCATGCTGACAACCCCCAGCCTTCTCCCTCTTTACTATGACACCACGAATATTAAATTATGTCACCGCAGGGGCCACAAGCACAGAGGAAGAGAGAGGGAGGGAGAGCGAGAATAAAACCTGATGGAAAGAAAAGGAGTGGAGACCGTCGTGCAGACAAGTATCTCAATGAAATATTTTTTTTCCTCTTTTGTTAAGAAGAAAATCAAGTGACAGGTAGAAAAGAGCATGATAACGAGGAGAAGCCGTGTGACAGCAGAATGTGAAGAGGATGATCAGTAACGTGTAGCTCGAGGGGAAGGATGAGTGAAAACGGTGCTTATGTGATCAGGGGAAATGGTCAGGGTATGCAAGGACAAGGGACGGCGATTAACAGGTATAGGTAGACTACAGCCGGGCTTGATCACCATAAAGACTTGAGAAAAAATAAAGGAAGGAGATGAAAGTTTTTAAAGTGGCAAGGGGAATGGTGGAAGAGTGGGGGAGTGAATGTCTAACTGTCTCCGTATGACAGCTGTGAGGTAGAAGCCCACGGGTGCTCAGTGAGATGACAGACAGTTAAAATTCAGCTCGATGTTACACACACTCACTCTTACTCTTGAATTACTGATACCTATTTCCTCTTGTGAGCATTTATGGCTTTTTTTTTCATTTATTTTTATTCATAACAGGCAACACACTGAGAAGTAATGCATTGTATTTAAATCAATAAGGGTATATCTTAAATCAGCCTGTTTGTGTTCAAACCCCAACATTTCAAAACAGAACAAATTTAGTTTAATTGCTCTTTTTTTTTGTCATGAACTGACAACCTGTCTCAGGTGTGCTACATATCAATGACCACTGGAGAGAGAGAAACCTGCTCCTCTGCAAACCTGAACAGGAACAAGTGGATAGAGATGGATGTTTTATAAATTAGAAAGAATGTGAATTAAATTCACAGAGTGACTGAAGTTATAGTCTGTTATACTGAAGTTCTGCACTTTCTATCCACTCTGAATCATTTCTTTCACATCTCAGTAACATGTCAAAGCTCTGCATTGGTCAAATTGGCCCTTACTTTAAGGTCAGCTGTTGTTCTTCCACCCCGTCATTCAACCTCCTGTAGCTAAACTTTATTTTCAAATGGCAGTATGGGAGCAGAGCTTTTCTAAGCCCCGCCCATCTCTCTTCTCCATGCACGTTTGTAAGACATCAGTGGGTCATCAGGGTCTCAGATGAAGGGAGTAAAAAAAGACTTTCGTGCTTGTTGATCAACCATCTACAAAGCATCTGCCGTGCTTTGCTCGTAGCTTCACCATGACTGTTTGCTAACGTTTGTGAGGATGAGCGTTTCCGTGGTTTTTAAAGGGTGGGGTGGACTCAGGTAGCCAAAGGTGCTCGTGATTGGCTCTGTCCTCTAGAGAGGAGTGGTCTTTTCCCTTCTTGACGTCAGCAGGGGAAAGATTTAGAAACCACCCGTTTTAGCATTAGCTCAAAACACATTTCCCAAAAGTGAGAATTAGGAAGTGAAAACAGTGAAAATATTTGAACACTTTTGGGTCTCAGACACAGTCTTTGGGACTGATATGACTGTTAATAGACCTTAAGAACATGAATTTGGATAATATGGGACCTTTAAAATATCCTTAAGGCTGGAATACACCGGATACCTCAGCGATGCGCCACCTTTTGGCTGCGGTGTTGGCGAGTCTTGTACTCACACAAGACGCGCTCCTGACAGCGCGCCGTAGGATGCTGCTTTAAAAAATCGCGCGATAGTCACAACATCACGCGGGAATTGAAAACTGGAAGCAGGAAGTGAATTCTTTGTTTATATGTGATCAGAGCTGCCGTCGTGTGTTGTGGGAACCTAATTCTAATTCTTTCAAAATGGGTAAGTAAGCTATTTAATGAAGCTGTTGTTTATGTGTGCCGTAATGTTTGTGGCGGTTTATTTCTGTGTGCCGTAATAGGAGCCGTTCTGCGTCGTAACGTCGGTGTCATGGTAATGGCGGTGTCAGAAAGTACTCAACATGTCGTGACACACGCGCACAGCTGCGACTGGCGCTCCTTTTTAAACTGGTGCGAATCTTTAGCAGGCTGGCGGCGTCTCGCGTGTCTGGGACGCGTTGTGGCGAGCTCTGTGTGAGTGATCTGATGGACTAGAATGGTTTTAAATCAAAATAACGCCGCAGCCACGACGTGGCGTGTCGCCGACGTGTCCGGTGTACTCTAGCCTTTAGGCAATATACTGAACCCAAACTGCCTTCAGGTCTCCCTTGGAAAACAGGTTCTTAATCTCAATTGAGTACCTGTATAACCAACTGGTGACAAATTGTAAACAACATTTGTGACAGTTTTTAAATTGTCTTGAATCATTTGGGAGGGTTTTGAATGGATTGGAAGTTTAAGGACTCTTGGTGTTACTGAAAATTTAAACATGTTTAAAACATTTGCAAGAAAAATGTTGTCAAATAGTCTGAAACCCTTTAGGTTCAATGAATAAATGTGTGAGGAATGTAGAACAACTTTGGGAGGAGTCACAGAGTTGTGGCTTGTTGGAGACAAAAGAGAAGATCTAACATCCCCTAGAAAGAAAAAAAAAACATTAAAAATGCTAATAACATGAGGATGACTTACATACATATTATGGCAATTTATACACTTTGTAACAAAACTGTCACAATAAACTTTGCATAAATATCACATGAAATATGCTATCAATTTGTTGTTTTGATTTATAAATCAGTTCCAATTTAATATGATTCCATCTAAAAATGTGCCAATATGCTTTTAATCTTCTGCCTCTAATTAGTCTCCAGCAGGCACAGCCCAGTGAGATCAGGTCATAAAAAGTAGAGTAGCAAAATCACTCAGACATTTTCTTCAAAGAACATTTTAAACCAAGTGAAAGAATCAAGCCAGAATACCTGTACATTCATATACCGGTAGCTTCCAACAACAGCTGATGATTAGAAAGGTGTTCAGACATGATATAAATACATGAGAAAAACATTAAAGATAACAAGCAATGGAAATCTGTACTGGTGTTAAATTGGTGCACTGCACACAGTCAATGCTTCACTGATAAGTTGGATGTTTCAATATGAGACTTTAATTAAGCCTGGTCAAATTAATCATTGCATGCTTCTGAAACAGCAACTTGTTTTGCAGACATCAATGAATTTCTCACGGACCACCTGTTTGTGACCTTTGCTATATTTTCCCACCCATAACATTTAGTGGGCCCTCTGAAACGATGTTTTAACTAATAGGCAGCTGCCAGTCATTCAGTGAAGTTCCACAGACCGGTGGTGGTATTTTGTTCCTAATTAACAAAGACATGGGCGAGCCTGGCACAGGGATGCTCATTAAAACCAGCAGTTCACCTCAAAACACCACAACTTTCTCATTTTTATGTTGTTAAGGACCTCCAGTAGGCTGATGAATTCATCATGTAGGCTGATGAATTCATCATGTTAGATTTTAGGGCTGAGTTCTAGAACGTCTGTGTTTGGTATCTCTCTCACTTATTAAACTTTGTGGTTTTTTATTTTTAATTTGAAACTTCATGAGAGAAATAGGATCTGATCTGTGTTCTTACTAAACTGGCTTTGATAAACGGACTCAATACACACCTAATAACTGTCAGTAGTACGTTGGTTAACTACTTAATTAGATTCCATGATTCGTGACTGTCCTCTTATCTGTTGGGAAAATAAGTAAACTGTAGATGACAATGATGACATTTTTAAATGCTAAAATTAGATCTGACCAGTAGGTGGTGACAACATTGACAACAAGTCAGATTACAAAGGAAATGCATAATCTGAGCATAGCTAGTAGATTTATTAATGCAGTAACTTTGAAACTTGAACATTCATGCTTCATCTAGTACTGTAAGTGTCATGGGAGCTGGTACCTATCTTCAGTCACCAGGTAGGAGGCAGGGACACCCTGGACAGGTCATTAGTACATCACAGGACACGTTTAGAGACAAACCAGACATAGAACCAGTCACACATTCACTGAGGAGTTTTGTGAAAAAGGATTTTCTCCCTGAAAGTTTTTTTGTTTTGCACATTTGAGACAAAGAGTAAATGCAAAATACAGTTTTCAAATTATGATTTCATTGTTTAAAGGGAAAATAAAATCTATCCAAACCAACGTGGCCCTAGATGGAAAAGTTTCCCTCCCTAAATGTAATAACTGGTTGCAACACTACTGGTGGCAACAACTGCAATCAAGTGTTAACTATTGATGAGTCTCTCATGTCACTGTGGAGAACTTTTGTCCCACTCAGCCACGCAATGATGTAGATTTGCTCTTGACCATGAGTGATCGCTGAAACAGGAAGTGCAGATTAAAGCGATCCATCCTGGTCTCGGTCTGGGGACTGGACCAAAGTTACCATCACTGGGAAAATGCCTGATGGCCAGTCCTCATCCAGACCTGGGGCAGGTGCCGTCGTGGTAAGCGGCTCGGCGTTGGCCACAAGGGGCTCATGCTGGTCAGTCCAGACAGGTATGTCTCCTTCCCCTGGACACAGGCCCATCCGGGGTTTTGGCCTTAGAACTCTCTCATGGAGGCCATTTTTGCCTCGTCTTTTTCTTATTGCTGATTCATGACTTCTGATCACAAGTGAGATCTGCAGAGTTTCAAATGTTTTTCTGGGTTCTTCTGATTTTCTTCTATAGAACAGGGCATGGTGCGATCTTTTAGCCTAGCAACCTACCTGCCACTGCCCTACCATGCAGCTTCAAACCTTTAACAATATTAAAAAGTTCTAAAATCACATAGTTTAGTGTTTCCTCTGAACATTTTGGAACTTAGCACGTGGCTACAGTGACAGCATCAGGACAAAGCTGGTCTTTGTTGTGACTTCCAGCTCAGGCTCAGTCTGCAAAGCAGTTGTGGGCAGGTGTGAAGTAGCTGTGACAATATTATCTATAGCACAAAAAAGATATCTATATTTTGAGATGTAAGTTTTAATTTGTTAGTTTTTCTCACAAAATAAAAAACCAAGGCATTCTTTGAAGGAATTTTTCACCTCCTTTCATGACAGAGTTTTAAATTAAGAGCATCTAATGCTAAGAAATGATACTGAAGATAACATTATGCTGTTTTCTCACATGATATAAGTGATCTGTTAGCACTCACAGTATGGAAGTGTAGCTTTGTTAGTGTGAAAATACCTTTTTAAAAATACATTCTCAATTGCCGTGTGAACACCTTTATGAAATCAGTACAAAGGTAGATGAATCAGGTCATCACCCAGCAAGAAAAAAGGAACATTATAAAAAATGTCTCAGCCATAAAAAACATCACTACATGACTCATAGGATCCCACACATTTTGTGTGGCAAGTTGTTAATTGGAAAAGCAGCTACTTTGGTTGTTCAGACCAATTATCACCACCCCCATAATTAATGCCAGCATGGCTGTCAACCTTCCTGTTCATTTTCCAGGTATGCAGCTTTTTCTTGAAACATCAACTTGAAGTATCAGCAATCAGATCCAACTAATTAATTGTATGTTAATATCTATTAGCCATAAACCACACACATCTCATCATGTCTCATCAGCTACGTAGAGATGTTATCCGTATCTATTGAGGTGTTTTTTGTATGTGTGTGTGATGATGCCATGACATAGAGGTGATCTGTAAAATCTAAAATCAGATAAAACTGTGTGATAAAACAAAACACTTTAGATGTTAAAAATGTTGCAAAGACAGGAATTAAATCAGTGTTAATCCATAACATGAGGTGGAGCCTGGCATACATGGTAACATTATTGCAGAAAATTCATTTCCAAAGTCAAGATTAGGAAAATTTACTGATTTAGTCTATTTTCTACTTCACAAATAATGTATCAAACCCTTTACAAACCACTGGTAACATTAAAATATATTTTATAGAGACAACTGTATTTGAGGGGAAAATTGAATTAAAAACATCTTTGCAACAGTAATAAGTAATTTTATCTTTTTTGAGTGAAATTGTGTAATGAATGGCGTAACGAGTTAAAGCAGTGGCTATGACCAAAAGTCCCAAAAGTGATGTAAAAATATACTTTCCATCAGGTACAGGGAGGAAGTACTGAGCCCGGCATCTGGTAACATTAACAGAAAAATAAATAAATAACTCGTGGCCACGCATTAGTGCTGCGTGGGAACAAGATATTTAAGTCGTGGCCACTGATTACTAATGTGTGGGAACGAGATGTTCATGTCCGTATTTGTGGACATTACATGTATGAATGATGGATCATGTTGGTTTAATTTCATTTTATTTCAACCTCAGAATGAACTACAATGATATTATGCGATCTCATGCAATCAAACATCGTGTGGTGATAAGTTAGGTGACCAAACATCCTCTTTTCCACATGTCTTCTTTTCACGTTTTGTCTGGAGGTTGGGGCACGTGGTGCGTACAAAGCAGTATGTTATGTGATGTCCCTCTCACAGACAGGGTGGTGGCAGTGTAGTGTCTAAGGCATCAGTTCTTCTGTCCTGTGGTTTAGGTTCAAATCCAGCTCCTGCTGTGTGGGTAAATTTAACTTTTGCACTTGATTTTTAAACAAAATGTTTCACGACTGAGCCAAGTGTCATATTTTTCAAAAATTTAAATATGGTCACCCTATAAAATGAAATTAAACCAACATGATCAATCATTCATACATGTAATTAGGGCTGGGTATCGTTAAATATTTTTCGATACTACTACTTTAACGATACCTGGTTTTCGATACCGGTACCTTAATGATACTTTTTTCGATACCTATATGTATAATTCTTAGAGAAAATAACAAGTACTTAAAGTATTTTTTTTAATTAAACAAAAAAAAAAAAAAACTGTTTTATGGCATATTTATGCATTTATTATTATTATTATTTATTTATCTCTTCCCTTTGGAACTAACTAAGGCTGTCATACAATCCATGAACTCTTTCTTTTGTTGTTTTGTTTCTGAAAGGGAAACTGAATATCCAGATTTAAGAGTTATTAGGTTTTTGTTATGGAAAAACAATCAGAAATACAGGAAAACTGATCTGTTTTCATTATTCCCTTTTTGCTAATAAAGAATACACGGATTCAGGTCGACCAGAAACTAGTGTTATTCTGGAGGTGCCAGGATGGGGGCACAGGAAAACCTTAACCAGAGGAGGAAAACCCTCCACATCCTTGCTGATAACAGAGCCTATATGGTCTCTAATAAAAAGTAAATCCTCCTAAATAAAACAAGTACGTCTCGTGGCCCCGCAGATTTTTTAAATGCAATTAAAAAAACAGCGAATGTGTTCTGCGTCGTCCTGAGGAGGCTGCAGCTCCGACGCCTCAGCAGGTGAAAACGGAGCTGCGGGGTTAAACTCGGTGTTCGGGACAGATATTTTTAACCTGCCGTTCTGACGGTCCGGTCGGCACCAACGAGCGTGTTTAAACAAGAGAGGAAGGTCTCGCTTCGTCTACCTCCGCTTCTCCAGACCCGGGTCACGGCTCGCGTCTGACTTTTTTTTTTTTCGCTTTTAGCTGTTGAAAGGAGAGGAGAGGGGAGGGAGGGGCTGTGTGTGTCCCTCAGCCTGTGTGTGCGCCGATCAGAGCGGGGCTGGAGCGGCGCATTTAAAGGGACATTTTATTGTAAAAGTATTGAAACGTAGTATCGAAAAACTTTTTTTTTTCGGTACCGGTACCTACCGAAGGTTTTCGGTTGGTACCACAGTAGTACCGTGTTACGGTACCCAGCCCTACATGTAATGTTCTACAAGCATAAAGGTTCTCTTCCACAAATGTGGACATGAACATCTCGTTCCCTCGCATTACTAATACGTGGCCAAGTTGTTGTTTTTTTCTGTCAATGTCA
The DNA here is from genome assembly GCA_006937965.1 of Callopanchax toddi. Lineage (NCBI taxonomy): Eukaryota > Metazoa > Chordata > Actinopteri > Cyprinodontiformes > Nothobranchiidae > Callopanchax > Callopanchax toddi. The sequence continues at coordinate 731,392 of SSNR01000196.1, forward strand.
CCAGACGGGCTCGGAAAGGAAGAGACAGACAGTATGAGATTCATATATTGAAGTGTATGTGTGTTAAAGTATTTGTATTTGTGCATGTGTATGCATAAGAGTATATACAGTTCACAGACATGTAAGTATATGTATCTATAGAATATGTGGTTTGTTTGAATATGTGCAAACATAAATGATTATCTTCATGTTAATTTCTTTCTGTGTGTCTGGTAAACATAAAGATGAATGCTCATAAATATTATGTATAAACAAATGCAAATGTCATTTATGCTATTAAAAACTTTTACCACTCTGTTGGTTCCACTATTCACTATGCTGGGGAGCTGCTGCTCCGACCATAACAGGAAGAAGCTAAACAGCTGATTAGGAAAGCTGCTTGGTCCTTGGCTGCTGCTGGACTCAGTGGAGGAGGTGGGTGAGAGAAGGATGTTGGTGAAGCAGACATGCATCCTGGACATCTCCTCTCACCTGCTGCACCTGCTTATGGAGGCTCTGAGCAGCTCCTTCAGTGACAGACTGAAACGTCCACAATGTAAAACAGAGCATTACCGTAGATCATTTATTCCCACGGCTGTAAGGATGAACAACTCAACTGTTTAATTTCTTTCGTATTTAACTCATTATTCTGTATGGAGGGTCTGTGTTGTTGTCATATCGGTACATTTCTCTACAGCTTTGTAAATCCACTTCTGTATTTTATGTCATCCTCTTATATTGTCTGTGGGCTTGGGCAATATGGTAATACTGTGTACAGCTGGTACTGAAAAATAGCAACTGTATCTGTTTCAATACGGTCATGAAAAAAATGCACGGTCAAGCTGGACTGCGGATGAGCTGATGGTAACTTTGGGCTGCTCTGGGGCGCTCGAGCAGCCCGCTATCCAAGCGGCTTGTTTTACTCAGCACTTCCTTGTTGCATTGCAAGCTCTTCCGTGGGTGTGTTTGCAAGCTTACAGCGCTTCAATCAACAGCGGTAGCCATCCAAACTGAACATCAGCTGTAAGTACTCATGGTGGGAGCCATGACAGAGAATACCCGGGCTGACTTACGGTCCCAGTCCAACCCTGGTCACGGTAATACCGTACACCGTGGGAAAATGTGGAGGAAGTTTGACGGCATCAAAATTTGGATACCACCCAAGCCTACTTGTCTGTGCATCATCAGGTGACTCTCATCTACTTGATGTGAAAATCATTGATTTCTTCATTCATAAGTGGTGCACCATGCAAATAAAAATAAAGATCTGACAAATGAGTAACACCAGGTGCTTTTTGTACAAGCACAAAAATGCAGATATGGGATTCAGAATCCAGGACCTGTTGTGATGGAAGGATGAAAATAAGTGTAGAAGCATTTTTTTAAATAACAGTGGGTGAAGTACATAAATTGCAAAGCATAAAAATCAAGACAACATAAATAGAAGGACCATAACATCACAAATACAAAAGGATTCATAAACCGTGACACAAACCCCCACAGGCCATGTCATATTTTACACTAAATTGAGGAGTATCAGACCTGTTGGGGTTATGCTGGTCTGATGAAACAGTAAGGGAAGAACTGTCATTGTGTTTTAGTCGCCTGCCATAGCCAAAGTTGTAAAATCTCATCATTCATATCTGTCCTTGTTTATATGGAATGTTTTCTCACCTGTCGGTGGCAGTTCGGGGTTTCAGAGTTCATTCTATGTACTTTTGAGCTATTTAAAGTGCTTGTAAAGTCAGACAGAAGCTTTACAGAAACACAATAATCTACTTTGCTTACAGAAATATCAAATTGCAAAAGCAAGCAAAATCTAATGTTTTTCTGCTGGTAAAACCTTCTCAGGAGGCTAATCCATCCTCCACAGAGGACTTTAATTTAAAACCTCAAGCATTAAAGTAGTTATAGAATTATTTTCTACCATTTGAACCTCTGTGTTGTCGGCTGAGTTTCTTGGCAAACTCTAAGGCTCCTAATGGCTAACTCAGCAATTTTATCTATTTTACGACAAATGAAATGACAGCTTCACACAAGGACAAACAGCAGCAGCACAATCTGTACACAGAGAAAACCCAGCACAGCCTTTTCAGTCAGGCAGCTTAGAGGCAGTCAGGATTTGTTGATTTAACATGCAGTTTATGTAAAATAGTTTTAATTATCCACCACCTTAACTCAGATTTTCAATAAGCTGTGAAAGTTGAGTTTTTTCGTTAAAGCTACACTCGGTAGGTTGGTAAACAATGTATCTTTTAACTTTTTTTTATGCCTCTTTACAACGTTCTAATATAAATATATTGTGGAGATTAAAAAAATGAAAGAAATCAATAAAGTGGTTGTGCCGCAGTTCTCTAAAACCTTCAGCCAATTCTATCATTTGGACCAAACCATTTTTTTACCATGCTAGTAGCTTAGAGTCATTCACAACATAGATTGTGTGAGAACACGAAAATAATTATTTTAAAGATTTGACCAAAACTACTCCAGTGCCTTCCTTTGTCAGTGTAACTAACTGTGATGTGTATTCCTTTAGGAATTATAGTCTGATATTTTTTGTACATTATTTTCATAGTTTTCTTTTTTATTTAAAGCATAAAATAAAGCCTTAAGTGGATTAGTACCGTATTTTCTGGACTATAAGTTGCTCTGGAGTATACGTCGCAGCAGCCCAAAAATGCACAATAAAGAAGAAAAAAACACATATATAAGTCGCACTGGACTATAAGTCTTCTTAAGTTTTCACTATAAGTTTTCTTCTTCCGGCTTCTGTTGAGAGCAGTCGCACTGTTCCTTCTCTCCCTTGTGTTTTACTCCTGCAGCTGTTTTTGTCTTCTGAGCATTTTCCTCATTCCTTCTGGTTAAATATTTTTACTTTTCTTGATATGGCTTTGGTTTGCTGGCTTCCCAACAAAATGGATAAAATTTTTTACACTCTCAAAACGGAGGAGGGGACTCCGCGGCTGACTGAGACAAGAGCTGTGGGGTTCGTAATGGATCAGATTGCGGGTCCTGCAAGTCTGTCTCTGGAGGTCTACAACTTTGGATTAATGATGATCGGGTGCACGCTCATTGGAATCTGCATGGACCTGGTTTATCGAAAAACAACGGAGCTAACAGGTGTGATTGACATGATTCCTGTGCTTCAAAGGGGGCTGATGCGTGCTTTGAACACTGAAACACTCGCGAGGACTGAGTTGTCTCGTAGGACTGACTGCGAACGAACTCTGGCGCGGAGTGAATTACGATCAATGTGTCGAACTACACGGATCAGATGGGACTGGCCAGGATGTGGAATTTGGACGGGATGAAGCCAGTGAGACAGACATTTAAGGCAGCTGTAACAAACAGGACTGCCTGCTCCAAACACATTCTGTTATCTTATCTGGTGACCCTGACAATCTCCTACTCAACAGAGTGAATGAAGCGACTGCTCAGCCCCCCCCCCCCTTCTCTACGCTCTCTCACCTAACTCCCCTCCTCCCTCTATTGGGAGTGAATGTCGGTCAGCTGTGCCGTGTCCTTGCTGCTGGTGGAGATCCTGACCCCCCCNACCCTCCTTGATGTGTTTTTCGGTTGTTGTGACTGTGTGTAAAATGCTACTCCCTCCCTCCATTTTGTTTACATTTTCTTCTGCTACCATCTTTATTTTTTTGCCCAAATATTGTGTTGAAGTTTGCCCCAATATTTCTGCCCAAGACTTTAGTTCCTTACACAAGCCAATGTGTAATGTGTTTACAATGTAGGTCCCCTGATGGTACCCCAAATCTTGAAGTTTGCCCCAATATTTCTCTTTGCCCAAGCCTGAGTAAATGTCCCACTTTAAGTCATAATTTACAATGTAGATCCCCTGAAGGTACCCCAAATCTTGCTCAAATATTGTATCTGGTACCCCCAAATCTCTGTTTTGTTTTTTATTTTCAATGTTTTCTCTGTTTTGTTTTTTTGTTTATATTGTAAAGCGCTTTGTGATGTACCGGTATATCTGTGAAAGGTGCTATATAAATAAACTTTACTTACTTACTTACTTACTATAAGTCGCATTTTTGGAGGAAATTTTATTTTATAAAATCCGAGACCAAGAATTGGTATTTCATATTATTAGCTGCTTTCATAAAACAATGCAGGCAATTTGCCGCGAGGCTGAGCCAGTATCTGGGAGCCTTTATTCGTTAAGGGTTGAGACCGTGCCGGTAGTGTTGCACAATCATGTGCTTTAAACAAAAGATTACTCACTGATGGTATGGGGGCGGTCTTCGCGCTGTCGACGTGCAGGGTGATTTCAGACACGTGAGACGGAAGTTCCCGGCCTTAGTAAACAAACAGGTGACTTCTGCTGCTCATAACACCAGAGGCACCCGGATCTCGGCGTCACTCCAGTTTGCATCTCCGCTGAGTATGTGTAACAGCTTTCCGGTGTTTACCTGATTTTTAAATACTTTTCCAGTCGGGCGTCAGTTCACCTCCTAGCAACACCTCCTTCTGTTGCGCCAAGGCGTGATTTTCATTCACAAGTCCGGCATTACGGTAATACTACCAAGCATGGCGGCTGATTGGTACACAGGCCTAGATCGCCATCTAGCGCTTTTAGGTGTGAACGTGACAAACATGTGAAATTAATCCAAATTATTTACTTCGGTATATAAGTCGCAGGACCAGCCAAACTATGAAAAAAGTGCAACCTATAGTCCAGAAAATACGGTACTTTAAATAAATCTGACTCTATGAATGAACTCAGAACTCACTGACTTCCTTCTATCTCTCTAGAACAAGTCTTTGTAATAAATCAAAAGCTTTTTCTCAAAACTTATACAACCCTTCTCTTATAAAAAGCAAACATTTTCAAATATTCAAAACCTGTTCATGTTTTGTCTTAGATAAATGCTTCTAATACTCTGCAGCAGCATTTTAAGCAGAAATGCAGCATATAAAACATGCTAAAAACACTTGACCTTGTCTCATTCAGTTCTATTCTATTTGCAAACACTCATCTATAACATGAAGGAGCGTCTAGTATAAAGAGGCCACAGAGATATTTGGAAATATGATGCATAGTAAAATCTTCTCCAACAGAACATAAACATTGATGTCGCCAAGATGGCTCTTTGGGATGAGCAGCTCTAAAACAATAGCCCCATAAAAAAGTTGATGTTCTATATCTAAGATACAGTACACGTGTGTGTGTGTGTGTGTGTTGTCCAGACAGGCATTAGGCATTAAATCTCTGATGCATCACAAGTGATATTGAGGAGTATTCAGACACTGTGGTGAAGACGGCGACACAGAGGAGGAGAGATGGGGTCTTTGTGAGAGTTGATGCTTTGAGTTTTTGCTGTTCAGTTCCTCCAGTTTTTCTGATTTAATGTTTATTGCTTTGCTCTCATAATTTTTTGTCTTTTATCAGCATGTGAGAGACTCAGGCTAATGAAAAAAAGTCATTAATAAACATCTACAAATTTATTGTAGTGAACAAAGTGCAGAAACTTAAGGGTCAGAGTTTGAGAATCTTACAGCTTCAGGGAAGAAACTTCCTCAGCCTTGTTGTCTGGGCTTTGAGGCTGATCAACCTTCTGCTCGAAGGACAAAAGGATGAATTGTTCATGGGCTGAACTTTCTGTATTATTTGCTCTGGTTTTGAGTCTGCTGGTTTAAATATCCTCTAGAGAAGGGAGTCTGTATCCTGGTCATCCTTTGAGCTGATCAAACTTCTTATCAACCTCAGACCAGTTCCCAGATCTGACTATTATAGAATGTCAGGACCAGCATTTCCCTAGTTACCTTGAAATAGTCATCAGAAATCTTAAAAGTAACTCCTTGTGGAGAGTCCGTCTTGATTAGAGGACAATGTAAAAACACAGATTGTTCCACTGTTTGCCCATCAAGATGTCCAAAACTTAGTTGGACATTGATCGTTTATTGTCTTATGGTTTCATATATAACTTTTAGATTTTAACTGCATCCTTTTGTCCTAATTTACGTCTCACATCTGTTGACCAGTTGCTGATTTCACTGGAAGCCAGTATTGCACAGGTTGTGATGGGAAAAACAATCATTTGTCTAAAAAATGTTTCAGCCTCAACAGGAAGTTTGTCAATATATCAGCATTGCTGCTACTTTAAACGGGCTTCAAACATTCATATGGACAGTATCTCACAGGTTTGCGACCAACACTGTCCTCACTATGACTGTGTGTGTGCGTTCTTTCCATTTGATGAAGGGTGAAGAGGAAGGTCCCAGGGGTACCACGGGTCTCCCTTTCCAAGTAAGAAATGACAAAAAAGACAGCCAAGTCTCTGCTCTTTCCTCCTCTCTCTCTCCATCCCACGTCCCTCCCTCCCCTGTCGGCCCATTGACAGGTCTGCGGCCACAGCGCCACACTCACAGCGCATGTCAATGACCCCACTATAACCATCGAGGCACAAATGTACACAGTGAATATGAATCATCCACGGTGAGTGTCACTGGCAATTTGGAACATACATACATACTACATACACACTAAACTATGAATACTAAATATCCCTTCAGTGCAGCCCAGTGATACAATTCCGCGCCAGTCTTGGGGAAAATAGAGAAGTCCATTCACAATGAAGCTCATGAATTATCAGCTGAGCATGAACGTCCCACAGGTGCATCCATCACTCTTATATGCTGATGTGTCAGATCAGACCTGGCACAGCAGGCTATCTGCCTGTTAGCTATATGTGTGCAGGTCACTTGTCATTTATGCATTTAATCAATTTTCCAAATAACATCAAAGATGTTAAATTTGTGTTGATACTACAGCTAGGAGTTGCAAATCTCTGTGACTGTGATGCTCTGTTTATGTCTCTGTCATGCTGATATTAAACACATAATTCCATCACCTTCTCAAGGCGTTCACATTTAACTGGGTTCATCCAGGCCAATAAATTTCAAGTAAATGTCAAAGTGCTTTGAAAAGCAAAAACAGTTCACATCATTCATAATGTACTCATATGAGTAGATGCATTCCAATGGACTTGTGTTTAAGATGCTACACTATTTGTTTTCCACAAATACATCCCACAGTACACATCTATGTGATGGCTTAAGGCAGGGGAGCAGTTTCAGGTAATTCATGTCTAGAGACTCAGATAATCTACCAGTAAAATGCCTCAACACCTTTCTCCCTGAATGCAAATGCCTATTACAGTAACATCAACACACTTGTAAAATAATAAAGAAGTACGCTGCATTTAAATATTCTTGTTATTTTCCCGCTGTATTCAGAAATAAAAGTACAAGCTTTCTACATTTAACCTTGACAAAAACACATGCCAATTCAGAGTAGAAGAAAGCTGTAAAAGAGCAATTACATTCTAATTCTTCACAAGGCAAAGACATGAAAAAAAAAAACTAGAAAAGGCTTTCCAGCCGGGGCGAGCAGCAATGTTTCAAAATAAATTTCAGCTGTAGATGGACTGTTGAGCCATAACAGATTTATATATGCATAGCATGGTGCATGCAGCGGAAAAGGGGTGGGTTGTGTTGGGTGCAGGGTTTAGATTTACAGCATGCAGATATGGATCAGTTTTTGGAATGATACATATTCATAAGGGGAAAGGGATTGAGGTCGGCAAGTTCTTTGGATTGTTTTCTGTGCCCGCCTTGACATTTGTGTGCAGACTTCTAAACATGCACGAGATACAATAAAAGATGCAGCACACACACACATAATACACAGCGTGTGGCTGGAGGACACTGAGGTTGCATTTTCACATCAACAGTTACATAATTGTCTATTAAAACTTTTTTGTTTAATCTGAGAGCAACACGTTTCTAAATTTTTCATCATTCTAATCTGTAATGGCATCACTCTAGCTAATAGCATGTAGAAATAGTCCACAGTGGTAACTTATTGTTAATCCTCTCGCATGAAAACTGACTTTCCTGCTTTCCTGCTGCCGTTTTTTTTTCTGTCTTTACACACACAGCCCTTTAGCCTTTTTCCCAGCTTCCAAGAGCCCATCACCTCCTGTTACGAGCCAGTGTAAATTAAATGCTGTGAATCAGAGCTGGCTGTTACTGCATGTGACTGAGAGGAAGCGAATAGGACAAAGAAGCGCAGAGAACTGCATGTCCCTGCAGCTTTATGGGCTGGTGTCTCACCAAGATATATAACTGCCTAGCCCGATAATACCATCATGTACATAACTACCAAGTGTTTGTGCATGTGAGCCTGCATCAGTGTGTGTGATGAATTTAAGTACTGGGTGACCTGCTGCTCAGCTCCTAACAAGGGGTATCTGCAGCTGTTTTACAGCGTACAGCAGCAGAGACGGAAATTAATAGAAAAAATAAGCTTCACTGCTGCACGATGAAGGGTTTTGGTGGAAGGAGGAAAATTGAAACATTTAGGTCTGAGGATACGAAACGAGTAGAATGAGAATACAGGAGCGGGAAATGTGAGGTAGAGTGGGTGACAGAAATGAGAGCTTGGAGGGTGAAGCAGGAAAGAAAATGAGATATTGAAAGAGATGGCGAGAGATGCACACACAAACAGAGTGGGAGCGATGGAGAGCCAGAGAAAGCCCAGATGAGGGAGTTGAGATGATGGGCTGGCAGCTTCCAAGCACCAGGCTGTTTTTCAGGGCTGTCAAGCACATTGTGAGGCATTGTTTGAAATGCCCAGGCTGATGGCTGACATATTCCCCATGAATCTAGCATGCCAGGCCGCTGTCCACTACACTACACTCAGAAACACATGAGTTGATGTGTTGTGTGCCTCTATGTGTGTGCGTGTGTGTACTGGTCAGTGAAGGGTAATTGGCTGACCTTGGCCCATCGGGGTGGCTGGAATGAGGAAGGCGCTGGGGAAGGCAGTTGTAAATTTTGTCCCACATCAGTGCAGTTTTGTCAGTGGAACTCCAACATGGTAGTTTGGTGATAACACTGAAAAATATGCAAACACACAAGCTACTCTTTCAACACAAACATTAAAATTGTATAAAAAATGTATCCACAGTGTCCACTAGGCTCCTTATTCTGATGCACTGGGGACAGTAATTTAAATATTCATTATATCATAATAAACATTTAATCTTCACGTTTGCCTGCAAAGTTTGACCACGAAACCTAAAATGATACATGGAAATAACATAAAACTGAAATTATAATGCTTTTTATAAACCATGTTCAACATTTTAATTGATAAAAATACCTCCATTTGTGAATTTCTTTGCCATTTTATTGCTTAAAAGTTGTGCATTTTTTGTGAGTGCAATTTAGGGTTTTAATGTGTCTAACAGTCAAGCCTCTGGCAAATGGACATCTGCATCTCATTCTAACCAGCCAAACAAAAAATGTCTCTGTGCACTGGTGCGGTTTGCTCACGTTTAAATGAGGTATTATAAATGCATTTAAAAGAAAGCCCATCCATATTTACTGTATGTAAATTCTTGCTGTGCAAAAAGCATTTAATTCTTAAAGACTTGCATGTTTAGCATGAAATATTTACCATCCGCTGAGAGCTGCTGGCATTGACATTCTCCAAAAAACGGAAGAAAATAAGGCACTGCTGTTCTGTTGCTTCAAGAGAGAGGGCAAGAAAGTCAGACAAAAGTATAACTCATTGATTTTTCCAGTGATGAGTGTCAGACAGTGTTACAGCTACAAATTCATCCCAAATACAGCAATCATTAAATTAAAATATCATTTGATTTAAACATATAGTCATGGAAGTCTTTGTTTTCTTATTTTTATGATCTCAGTGAGGTATGTTTGTTTTCTTTGTCACTTTTGTGTTTGTAACAGTTCATATTTAGATTGTGCAGTGAGAACAGCTGGGATCAGACGAAGAAGGTGCAAATTGATCATTTTCATGTGTTTGGTTGCACCTGCTAATAATCAAAATCTGACACTGAGAAAAAGCAGATATTTAGAGTGAATTAAAGTGAGAGTAGAGAGAATTTAAAGTGATTTGTGGCTGCAAACTTCAGTACAACGTAGTAGAATTTGTTCTCATTGTTCCCATTCCTGAGGAGCAGAGGGCAGCCAGTGTCACAGCACCAGGAGGCAGTCGGGTTACAGTTTTTTGCCAAAGAATACTTCGACACATGGCTTGGACCTGGGATTGAACCCTGATCAGTGGACAACCTCTCTTCCCTAGAGCTGCAGCTCATTCTTGGTAAACATGGACCTCAGTTTGAAGTGTTCTACTAAAAACTTGTTGAGCCAGAAAGCCCTGATACTTTGCTTCCTTTCTCCCTCCATCTGAAAGCTAATTGGAACACCCCTAGCCCTTCATTTGAACATGCAACATGCCGCAGGGTTGAAGGGTGAAGTGGAATTCACTAGCACACAATTTTATAATTCCCTTGTTTGCAACCAGCAGTCACACACACCAGGTAAGTTAGAGATGAATCTCCTCACCAGCACTGATCAGAAGCATTTCTTATGAAGTCACATCCGATCCAAAGCCCTGGACATGTCTCAAAGGGAAAAACTGATCAGAGACATCTGACACAAAGTCACATCCAATCTTTAACTGTGGACATGTGTAGAAGGGGAAAATCTTTGATGGTCTTTTTGCTTTCCTGCTTTTTTTTCTAAATCTTTTCCCTGATCCTTGCTGCCTACCACAATCTGCCAAGCGCTCTTGCATCTTAGTTTCACTTTATTTCACGTTCTTTCATCTGCCCATTCTCATCCTTCCCCCCACCTTGCTCGGCCTTTCATCTCATCCCTTCCAACTTTCTCTTCCCTCTACCGTTTTTCCCCTCCACCCTCGTGATTCCAGTTTTCCACCCCACCCCCCTCTCCTAGAATGCTGCGGCTTCTTTTTTCCTTGCTTTGTTCCTAACCCCTCTCCTCCTCCCCATCTTATTGCACCCGCAGCCATAGGGGGACAGCTGTTGGAGACAGACCTGCAGAAATAACTCTGTTACTCCTCTAATCGATACAGCCAGGCACCAGTGGCTACTGCCCGGTCCTGTTCAGTGTGAGTTTGTGTGTTTGCTCATAGGATGTCTGTGAGTGACTGTGACTGTGTGTAGTTCACCTACTCCGCCAGGAGGCAGAACCAGCAGATAACCAAAGGCGTATCTGCCTCTGCCATCAGCAGAGAAGGACAAGATTTAATATGAGCACATCCCTTCCTCGCTGTCCATCCTTCTCTCACCCCTGCCATCCACCCTGTTCTTCTGTTCTCCCTCCATGTTTTGTCACTCCCAAATTGTCAGTCTAGTTTAATATAAAAAGGGAAAGGAGACAGGGAATGCAAAGGAGAATTTATAAAGTGTCATTTTAACAGATAAAAAAAATGAGCAGATGAAGAAGGGAGGCTTGGTAATGAAATACTGCCTCCTCTGTTTATCTTGAGTTCTGGCTCCCATAGAGCTCAACCAGCACACACACTTTGTCAGTGTGTGTGTGCTGGTTGTCACTGTGTGTGTGTGCGACGAACAAAGTGGACTTATTTTCTGAAAAGCAATACACAAAAAAAAAACAATGAAAAATAGATCATTTCACATTCTTATTTCATCCTGCGTGTTTATAATGACAGGCCTTTAGGGTTCTTATGGGTGCTTGATATCCTTGAATATGCTTGACATTTAATGGGGCTTATTTAGGGTTTGAAAGAGCTGAAAATTTTATGGAAAATGCTTGAAACTAACAGAAACTATTAGCTAACGGTTCATTTGGAGCCTATACTCTGCGCACTGTGCATACATGTGTAAATCATCATTAAAGTGCTGGAATATCTTAAAAATGTTACTTGCTTGAATTTGTTTTTGGTAAAATGTGAAAGAACCACTTTAGGTGTTTGGGTTCAGAGGGAAATTTTTCTGGTAGAGTGAAGTTAACCACTACTGAGAGCTTTGAAGTGAGGTATGATAGGGCAATTAAAAAGAACTATTCTGCATGTGTGAGGGCATGGTTGTGTGTCTCTGTGTTGGCTCTGTGATGGACTGGTGATCTGTCCAGTTTATGGATTGATACAAACTTTATTGATCCCTTCTGGAGTTTGATTCTGGGAAATGTGTGTTCCAACAGTAGAAAATGTCAGTTAAAAACTAAAATGTTCCAAATAAATGAGTAGTTCTGCTAGGATGACTGCATAGGGTGACTCAGAACAGAAGGTGTTGTGTACAGAAAATACGTGCTTGTGTAGCTTGAGCTGCTAGAAAAGTTTTGATTATTAGTTTTTTTAAATGATGGGAATTTGAATGAGTTTTGAATGAGTATTTCTTTAATTAGCTGGTAGCTCAATTCCTCCATGAGAACTTTTTTCTTAAGTGAGGTCTCTCTGACATGCCCGCTCCATAATACCATGTTCCTAATGAGGCATGCTTATCTTTAAAGGCCACTGGTTAAGTTGCAGGACCTGGACTGGTCATCAGGACCAAACATAAGGACAAACAACCATACAAACACACAGTCAGATGGAGGCAGGAGTATCTGGAGGAAAAACCCTTCATGCATGTGTATAAGATGCAAACTCCACACAGAAAGGTCCCAGCCAGGTGTCAAACCTCCAGCCGTCTTGCTGATGACTAATGAACAGTGCAGTCCTGCAGCCCTGAACCAGTGTTAATTTCGTAGAAGAAATATTTTCGTTATTTATTTCGTCACGAATATATTTTGCCGAACGAAAACTAAACGAAATTCAAAAATATAAAACGGAAAAAGACGATAACGAAGACTAAATCGGCGGACATTTTCGTCAGGAACGAAAGACGAGACGAGAATTGACAGTGACGAAATCCAATCAGAAAACGGGAAGAATTTGGCGAACATACGAAAGAACCAATCAGCAATCGGAGCAGGCGGAAGTAGATGAGAAAGGAACCAATCAGAGTCCGCCTTGTCGGGACGCGCCGGAATTTGTAAACAGCAGAGCAGACTCCGACAGGAACAAACTTTATTAAAAGTGGGTCAAATGAACAGAACGGAGGCAGAGTTATGACGCTAATTTTAAGATAATAGTGATGAATGCAGCAGAGGATCAAACAGCTGTCAGGGAGACAGGAAATATGGAGTTATGGAGTGAAATGACCGAAGACGGAGCGTTGTGGCGATCACGTTCTGTGGGAGGAGACGGACCGCAGCGTGAGAACAGCTGATCAGACTCTGTGAGTTAAAGCCTGCAGACTTTTGATCTGACACGTCATGAGCAAAGTTCTGACAGTTTACATTATTATGGTATTTATTTGCTCAGGACCACCAGTGTCTTTCCTGACAGAACTCAACACACAGTAGAATATGAATTACAGATCTTTGTGATTGAATTAATAAAAAAAATATATTAAAGGTCTCTAAATAAGATAATATTTAAACTACTTAATCAAATTTTCAACAAAATAGTTTATTTTAAAAGTGAATTTAGTTTTTTTTCTGAAGATTAGTCTTGGAAAGGGCTGTGTCTTATAATTGGGGTCATTAACAATATTGGGAACGTTGATAAAGAGCCCATTTGTTTATATAATACTTAATAATGCACTAATGTTAATAAAAGTAAAGTGTTACCCCAATTCATTTAAAGAAATGTAAAATAAACGCACCAGAGGAAAATATATTAATATTAGTGAAATATGCCTATTTTATATTTTAGTCGACTAAAATAGTTCCGAATTTTAGTTGACTAAAATTAGACTAAAATTAAAACAAATTGGACGACTAAAACTAGACTAAAATGAAAAAGAATTTTAGTCAAAAGACTAAGACTAAAACTAAATTAAAATTTCATGCCAAAATTAACACTGCCCTGAACCATCCCTTATTTATGTAGATCTCAAGTTTTATTATTACAATGTCATGTGGTGGCAACTGTGAGTCAATATGTGCTCAATATTCGTTTGATTTGAATGTGTACACACAGCACACTGAACATACAGAGTTTTGGAACCCTATAGGCTTTTCACAAGAAATTTAGAGACAAATAATATTTTTCTACTTTCCAAGAGCTATTTAGCTCAGTGGCAACGACTTGGTCCATCTGTCTATAACTCCTCTTTATATATGTTTCCTCCTCTTCTCTCGGGCTTTCTCCTCGTGCCCATTTCTCTTCTCCAGCTAATGAGGATGTCACACCAGAAGCCATGCTTCTTCTCTCACTTCCATTTAATGGCAAACACTGAAAATTTACAATATTTTCAAAGTGCCAGTTAATGGTGGACAACATTTTTATAGTAAGTAAGGGCAGGAAAGTGCTTGCATTGTAAGGCAGACTGATAATGAAGACGATGATTAAACTGATAGTTTGTATTATGAAACCAATATGAGCTGTGAAGGTTGAAGTTTCACACAGAAAAAAAAAAGAAAAGCACAAAGAGTGGAAGTAGATTAAAAGTAGTGGCACAAACAGCATTCTGGACTACTGGTCCACAGCTTTGACTGGCAAAGAATATTCCGTAATCTGATGGTTTTATGGGATTGACAGTTCAATAGCACTTATTTGGCTTTTACAGCTCAACACGGGTTCTATTTATAAAGCAGCTCCTTATGGGGCTAAAACGATGACAGAGTAAACTGAAACTGAAAAAAAATACATTGAAACTGAAGAAAAAAATAAACTGAAAAATAAAATGTTAAAACTGAAAAATAAAACATTGATACTGAAAGAAAAAAAATTGAAACCGAAAAATACACTGAAACTGGAACAAACCCACAAAATAACTCTTTTTTACATTGACACTTTATTTTCAGAGTTTCTATTCATTTTTCAGTTTCACTTCAATTTTTTTCAGTTTGTTTTTTTTTTTTCAGGTTCAAATTTTTTTTTCAGTTTCAAGTTTTTTTTTTTCAGTTTCAAGTTTTTTTTTTTCAGTTTCAGTTCTTTTTTTTTTCAAGTTGTTTGCTGTCACTGTTTTTGCGCCGGGCGCGCGCTTGAGGGACGGGGCTTCTAGCCTGCATATTATTAGCATTCATGTAGGAGTGAGCCAGCCAAGCTAGAAGCTAGTGAGCCAGTCAGGCCAGCTGAGACCAGAAAATCAATGGCTGCTTGCAGTTAGGAAAAACCAACAGTAAGTATGTCGGTTTTTGATCTTTTACAGAGATGAATCATTGTAAATAAGTTTCGTTTTTAATTAATTATGTTTGATAAAGGTGCGGTGGAAAAGCTAACGTTAGCCAAGTCGTGTTAGCAAGCTAACCTCTGGGTAGCTCCAGCAGGTAGCCTGTCTGTAGACCAGGAGAGCTGAAGTACATCTCATAACAGGTTAGCAGGAAATATTCAGCAGCCTCTAACCCAGAACAGCAGAATGTAGAGCATTATATCTGCTCTGGGGCTAATCAGGACTTTGTTCTCTGCTAATGCAGGCTAACAGGTGAACTGCTGCACGAGTCAGGCACCAGGAATTCAGCTCAGACCTGTTTATACCCAGATCAGTTGAATAATTCAGAATATTTATTATTCAATATGGTTCTTGCACAACCTCAATGTTTATAGTTTTTTTTGTTTAGATTGATTCATTTTTTAAGTGTTTGTCAACTTTATTGATCAATTGATCAGAGTAATGTTTAATGTAAGTGTAATTAGTACCTTTATGGATTATTTCCAGTTGTATTAAGATATAAATTGTGTTTTATTTTCTGTTCTTGAGATGCTGTTTGCATGACGTTCATTCCTGTGCCTGAGCTGAGTGAGAAGAAGTCCAAAGCCTGTCATCGGCGTCTCCCAGACTTCCTGCAAAACCTTAAACTACAGGTTTGTATTGTCAGTCAGTTAAAGTTAAAAATCATAACAAAGGTAACAAAAAAGCAGATATGGACATGGGTATTTTTGTATATTAAAACCTACAACACAGAAAAATTGTCAACTTTCATTTTTGAATGTTTTGCTTCTACAAATTCACTCTTTTTTAATTTTTCAGTGATCTTGATCAATAGATCTTCAGACTTTCTGAAGCTCTTTCAAAATGTTATATTATTTTTTTACTTTGGCTGCATTTTCACTGTGTCCAGTACTTGACCATTTTCATAGGAATGGTTTTATTTAAGTCACTTAATGCTGATGTAAATCTTTATAGACATTAAAGAACCAGTGTCAACACATAACAGAAAACCTAACAAAGTTAAACCAGATCAGATGTTTTTGTTACCAGCCGTGCTGTGGAGATAGTTTATTTTCTTAGCTGATTCGATTTAAAAAATGACAACGATAAAGCAGATTGACAAACATGAAATGGTATTTTAGCACCAACAAGCTGAGAACTATTAGCTGAAGACATGTCCTACAGCAGATGATTGATCACATGTTAAACGATGTATTGTCAGGTCCTTCTTTAACTTCTATCATTTATTCCTGTTCATATTTTTGCACTCAGTCATGTAGCTGAACTGGACAAATATTATTTGGAAAAATTTGATACATTTCAAAGATACACATGAAAAGATCCTAAGTCTGAAGAACTACTGATTCTCCAAACTCCATGGATGCAAAATATAAGGAAATGAGGGCCAGTTTTAAACTTTTGCACAATATTGTGCATGCCCCACATTTATATATATTTATTAGCTGTGCTTTTTTAAGATCATTAAAACATTGCATCATCCGTTTTCTATACCTGTGTGGTCCTGTTCAGGGTTCAGGGAGTTGATCTCAACCAGGTAACACCCTGAACAGGCCGTCAGTCCATCAGTGCTTTACTGTTGTTTACTGTAGTGATTTGACAGACACCTCTATCATAATCCACTTATTAGCTAAATTTGTAGTTTATAGATCAAAATTATTACATTGAACTGAAGAGTATAATAGCACTTAATATTTCTGGGAACTGATGCTCATTCTAGTGAATGGAATGAAAAAAAGAACATGGAGGTTTACTTCATAAGGCCATATTTAATGATGATTAGCATGCTATGTGTATATGCTAATCTGCACACATCAGCTGTAACTGTGATTTCTTAAATCACCTTGACTCCCCTTCAGCAGGTGTGACAGAAAAAAATGACAAAGCCAGACCTTAATGAAAAACTACCTTTAGGTAGCCACCAGTTGGTAAAGGAGTTTATAAAGTCATTGTATTAATTACACAGTTGATTTCAAAGCTTTATTGTCATATGCACAGTAAAGAAACACATTTCCCTGCACAATGAAATTCTTACCTTACTGACTATAATGGATGTCAAAAAATGTACATCTAAGCATAAGATACATAAAGATAAAATAGGTAAACTAGCAATAAAATATTTCTTTAAAAGATAGATGTAAACTATACTTATAGCAGTTGATCACAAACCAGTTTCAAGTAACATCATGTGGTATCTGCTGGAAATCCTGAACCCTTTCTGAAGATGAATGTTGTGACAAACGTCAGTTAAAATGTGTTTATTAAATCATCTTTTTGGCCTTATACTGTATATGATTTTATCTGTACAGACTAGACATTGAACTTGATATGAAGAATAAAACTGAAATTCAGGCCAACTGTTAGACATCTGCTGGAACTGAAACATCTAAAACCATTAGTTTTACTGTTTCTTTTATGTGTGTTGTGATTACATCAAAGGATTAATGTTGCTAATTCTTACATTGGTTTTGATATTTATGCAATAAATTACCCATTTGTATCTGATCCCAGGATCAAGAGGAACTCCAGAGCCTCCAGAACCAGGATCAAGAGGAACTCCAGAGCCTCCAGAACCAGGATCAAGAGGAACTCCAGAGCCTCCAGGAACAAGAGGAACTCCAGAGCCTCCAGGAACAAGAGGAACTCCAGAGCCTCCAGAACCAGAACAAGAGGAACTCCAGAGTCTTCAGAACCAGGATCAAGAGGAACTCCAGAGCCTCCAGAACAAGAGGAACTCCAGAGCCTTCAGAACCAGAACAAGAGGAACTCCAGAGCCTTCAGAACCAGGATGAAGAGGAACTCCAGCGAACAGTTTCATAACTTCAACACCTTGATTGTATTCAACTTATTTCTAGTAATAATATTGTAAATACATTATTTAAAAGATTATTCATAAAATTGTGATGTAAATTTATGATAAATGTTACTGAATTTTAATTTTGAACATTTGAACACCAGCAATTTGATTAGTTTTGAGTTAAACATTTTTATAATCAACATTGTCATTTAGGTTTCCACAGTGTTACAGAACTAATCTTTTACATGTGACATCTGAAAGTAATAAAACATGAAGTGAATTGGTTTTGTCACTCATTGAAAGGATCAGTTAATTGTTTTGAATATTTATTGATAACATGATAGTTTATATGCACACAATTCAAGGATAACAGAAATGTCACTCTCTGCTGAGAATGGTTATATTAAACAATTATTGAATGTGCAGAGAATTTCTGATATTAAAACTATCTAGTAATCTGAATTCTTTGAAGCTGGTGGAGGTGAGATGGTGTCATTAAAAATATTAGTCCAATGTTGATTAAGTCAGATTCTGTTCTGTGCTCAGATGACGTTTGTTCAGCCGTTCCTGAAGGTGTCATCGTCCTTTCAGATCCTTGGATTGTTATTAATCTATAAAAAAAAGACAAAGCAAAAATATGAACAGGAATAAATGATAGAAGTTAAAGACAGGACCTGACAATACATCATTTAACATGTGATCAATCATCTGCTGTAGCACATGTCTTCAGCTAATAGTTCTCAGCTTGTTGGTGCTAAAATACCATTTCATGTTTGTCAATCTGCTTTATCGTTGTCATTTTTTAAATCGAATCAGCTAAGAAAATAAACTATCTCCACAGCACGGCTGGTAACAAAAACATCTGATCTGGTTTAACTTTGTTAGGTTTTCTGTTATGTGTTGACACTGGTTCTTTAATGTCTATAAAGATTTACATCAGCATTAAGTGACTTAAATAAAACCATTCCTATGAAAATGGTCAAGTACTGGACACAGTGAAAATGCAGCCAAAGTAAAAAAATAATATAACATTTTGAAAGAGCTTCAGAAAGTCTGAAGATCTATTGATCAAGATCACTGAAAAATTAAAAAAGAGTGAATTTGTAGAAGCAAAACATTCAAAAATGAAAGTTGACAATTTTTCTGTGTTGTAGGTTTTAATATACAAAAATACCCATGTCCATATCTGCTTTTTTGTTACCTTTGTTATGATTTTTAACTTTAACTGACTGACAATACAAACCTGTAGTTTAAGGTTTTGCAGGAAGTCTGGGAGACGCCGATGACAGGCTTTGGACTTCTTCTCACTCAGCTCAGGCACAGGAATGAACGTCATGCAAACAGCATCTCAAGAACAGAAAATAAAACACAATTTATATCTTAATACAACTGGAAATAATCCATAAAGGTACTAATTACACTTACATTAAACATTACTCTGATCAATTGATCAATAAAGTTGACAAACACTTAAAAAATGAATCAATCTAAACAAAAAAAACTATAAACATTGAGGTTGTGCAAGAACCATATTGAATAATAAATATTCTGAATTATTCAACTGATCTGGGTATAAACAGGTCTGAGCTGAATTCCTGGTGCCTGACTCGTGCAGCAGTTCACCTGTTAGCCTGCATTAGCAGAGAACAAAGTCCTGATTAGCCCCAGAGCAGATATAATGCTCTACATTCTGCTGTTCTGGGTTAGAGGCTGCTGAATATTTCCTGCTAACCTGTTATGAGATGTACTTCAGCTCTCCTGGTCTACAGACAGGCTACCTGCTGGAGCTACCCAGAGGTTAGCTTGCTAACACGACTTGGCTAACGTTAGCTTTTCCACCGCACCTTTATCAAACATAATTAATTAAAAACGAAACTTATTTACAATGATTCATCTCTGTAAAAGATCAAAAACCGACATACTTACTGTTGGTTTTTCCTAACTGCAAGCAGCCATTGATTTTCTGGTCTCAGCTGGCCTGACTGGCTCACTAGCTTCTAGCTTGGCTGGCTCACTCCTACATGAATGCTAATAATATGCAGGCTAGAAGCCCCGCCCCTCAAGCGCGCGCCCGGCGCAAAAACAGTGACAGCAAACAACTTGAAAAAAAAAGAACTGAAACTGAAAAAAATTGAAGTGAAACTGAAAAATGAATAGAAACTCTGAAAATAAAGTGTCAATGTAAAAAAGAGTTATTTTTGTGGGTTTGTTTCAGTTTCAGTGTATTTTTCGGTTTCAATTTTTTTTCTTTCAGTATCAATGTTTTATTTTTCAGTTTTAACATTTTATTTTTCAGTTTATTTTTTTCTTCAGTTTCAATGTATTTTTTTTCAGTTTCAGTTTACTCTGTCATCGTTTTAGCCCCATAGCTCCTGAGTAGAGGGTATGTGATCATGGCTCACATCAACGTTTCTAATCATTTTAAAAGACAGGATGAAGCTTTAGATGATGAGTCTGGATTTGACGAGGGTTCACCTGCGGTTCACATGTACAGAGTACTATCTGTTCTTTGTCTCATGTATTTTCATTCATTCTTTTTCCATGAATGTGAGTATTAGTATAAAGCCACAGAACTGAATTGATTTTCTCTTTATTTTCTTGTAAATCAGAAAAGATTCTGATGGCATGTAGAGGAGAGACTCACTCATTTACTCATTTCCTGTCCTGTCCTGTCCAGGGTCGCTGATACCTAACCCATCAATCAATAGCCTAGAGACGGGGTCCGCCATGGACAAATCACCAGTCCATCACATCAACACACACATGCACTCAGATCTTTAAGGTTTTTACAGCCGTTTCAAGTGTTTTCTGTGTGAATATTTTTAAATAATGTCCATCGTATCCATTGCACATAGCTTCCTTGGTGGTCTAACGGTAAATCTGCAAAAAGCCAAGACGAGAGTGTGTTGTTGTCATCTGAAAACAGCTCTAATCTCCAAAATGTAACATCAGATCTTGCAATGATCTTATACATATATTTTGAACAGTGACTCTGAGGTTATTTACAACTGTAAAAATCTCCACCAGCAGCAGCATTCAGAAGGAATTTCTTAATATTTCTGGCTAAAAAGACTGCACAACAAATGATAATGGTTTATAAAATAAGATTTACATGACCTGATGGAAACATTTGGAGGTTTGTTGTTGTTTTTAATTGGCAGCAATACACTTTGTGAGTGTCTTCACTCAGGTCAGATGGTCAGACGTTAGCACATCAGTCCTGAAGGACACAACATGATTTTTTCCAAAAAGAGGACACCAAGGAAGCCATCTGTGAGCAAAACGGCAATATTTAAACTTTTAGATATAAGCAGACTTCAAAATGACCAAATCTATTATCACAAATATGCACATTTTTGGACTACAAGAAGAAACAGGATTACTTGAGAAAATGTACACATGCACAAGGAAAACATAGAATCTTCACTGTATAGATTCAAACACTGTTAATTATCCGAACCATCATGCAGCCTGGATGAAATAACAGACTACAAAATCAGTGTATTGAACTGGGTTTATGGACATTTCACACATGCCAGTAAACATTTCTTTGCCTGTTTCAGATGATTCTGCACACCTTCACCTCCATCCATGCTGGTTTGAAGAAGCTGTGAACAGAGGCGCTGCTGCTACCCAAATTTCACATAAGGGTTCAAACCAAGTGTGTGTCGACACATCAGGCATGATTAGTGCTAATGAATCATTGGCACCTGAGACAAATAAAACACTGAGTGCAAAGCCACATAATCATACTACAAAATGCTTCTACACATTGTGAATAAACAAAATAAAAATCTATTAAAGTCATTGAACTGCAACACAATCAGTGTAGAGTAAATGCTTCTGTGCAGCAGTTTTGTAACTTTTATTTTATCATCTCTTACATATTTAATATACAGTTTTTTAATGTGATTTGGATGCATGTGTTAGAGGGAGTGTGTTTTGGTGTGTCTGATTGCTCATCCCTAGTGGGAGCTGTTGCTATGGTGACAGTATTAAACATGTGCTGTTTGTCTACCTCCAGAATTACACTTTGTGGAGCCAAAAATTACTTTTTTATTCAACCTCTCAGTTAACCTACGATTAAAAAAAACAAATCTATTTTTGTTCTCATATTTAATTCAGCATCTGACACTTGCTATACTAGACTAAAAATGCTTTTATATCACTTTATTTATTTTTTTTCAGTAATTATTTTAGTTTTTGGCCCTTTTTGCAATCTATCACTGATCAAACTCAAAAACTGTAAAAAATTAGGTTACTTTCTGTTTGAGAGGCAATCCTGGATGGACTGAAATTTGATTTTTAACCAGCCTTTTTATAATAAAAATGAATATTTATAAATAAACACACACCATAAAGCACTGATGTCACACATCTTAATAAAAACTAAACTCACTGACTGTGATCAGAACAATCCCTCCATTTTGATGACAAAGACAAAAAAAATCCATAATTTCTTATTATGTAAACTCGTATGGTGAACAGCAACCCACTCCTTTAATTTCATACTGTTCCTTTAACCAGTCTTATTTTTGTCTGACATATACTGAAGTTAAAAAGCAGACATATTCATGCTACATCTTGTGCCAAAAATAAAAAAATCCTGTCATCAAAAACCTGTCCATAAGAGAATAAAAGAGAAGCAACGTTATGAAGATTCAATTTTTAGACCTCACATTCAGTTTGAGTGGTAAGGGCCTCTGGTGTGATGCTGCTGAAGGAGAGGAAAGGCTTTACTGCCATCTGCTGGTGGCTTAAGGAATCAGTCATTAGTCATATATCAGCTGAGAGGTAATCAAACTGCAAATATGAACTGACCCTTTGGAAAGCTTGTACACACATGCTGAAATAAATAGGCTGACATGACACACACACACACAGTAGAGAACTGATGTGTGAATTAAAATGCACTCTTGACCTCACAATCTTTTTGGATGATCCCTTTTTTTCTAAATGAACATCTTCAAAATTCTTTAATTGTAATTTGTCTTCTTAAAAATTCACATCAGTGGGTGGACTTAAGCGTCAGCACAAACACACACACACACACACACACACACACACACACACACACACACACACACACACACACTATTACTTCATACTGTCAACATGCAAAAATCAATTTTTAATTTTGTTTGGGAAAAATGAAGCAGAGTGAGCAATGTAAAATCATTCAGGTGCTGTCTTTTGAAATGTGCATCTTTACTGATGAACACAAACGCGCATATGAAGAGGCGGGGAGATGCAGACGCATACAAACACTAACAGACGCGCGCGCACACACACACACCTACACACACACACAAGCACACCTTGTTCCCTTGTAACAAATGCACCATTATGCATTGATTCTGTGGAATTTATTATTCATTATTAGCCCTCTCCACTGATCCAAACACCTCACTGTTGGACTATAACTTTTTTTAATGTGGTTATTCCCTGTCTTGTTTGAAAGACGACCAAAAACACAGATAATTAGTTAAAATGCTGTTGGACTTGCAAACGCCTGCCTCGCCATACTCTGCTTCTCAGAGCCTCTTGCTCCCTCTTCTCTGTTAAAGTGCTGTTATTAATAGAGGCCTATTTAACCCAGCTATTTTACTTCTTATCTATGAAGAAAAGTAGAAAAAGCTGTACTGGATCGCTACATGTTGCTGGGAGGGTGATGGGAGCTGAACTTCTGACAACAAACTAGCTCCACTTAACCTTTACAGATTTATATACGAGTTTCATATCCACTCAACAGGAAAAGATTAAGCTAAAATCTTAATTAATCGTTCTACCTGAAAAAAACACAAATCTAACAACAAGCAACATGATAAAGCAAAAATATGCTAATTTGCATATCTGTAAAAACCACCCATCAACTCAATGCAAACCAAGCAAACAAATCAAATAAGTCTCATCACTCTACATGCAAAACTTAGCAAGCCAGCAGACAAAAACCAGCTATAAACAGATCAAAACTACAGCGACCAGCAGCCATTATTATGAATCAACTCCTACCTTTCCAGTCCTCTGGGTTTTATATCTGATGTTCACCTGCATCAGGTCTCTGGTTCCCTGGAATGTGAACAAACATCATTTCACAATGCTTTCAAAACTTTTAAAGGCATACTATGTACTTTTAGCCCGTTTTAGCACCCCCTAGTGTCCATTTTAAGTCAGTATCATAAAAACGTTAGCATTGTTTCTGCTCAGAAACACCTAAATCTAACTGTTGAAATGTCTCCTCAGCCTTCATTGCTTTCTACTGGAGTGGTTCATCACTCATTCAAAGAAATCAGCTGTGTTCAAGTAGGGAGAGATTAAAAAAAGCAGGAATCATGAGCTAAAAACACTGGAGCTAGCATAACAGCTAGCCACATTGGGTTAGCCTAACCCTCGTGGGACTTTGTGAGACTTCAGGACACCGGACCAGAGACTCAGAAGTTGCAAACGCAGTATTCTGGACACAAGCAGCAGATGGGGCTGAGTGACTTTTCATTAACCCTGTAAAGGGTCAGATTAGCACAGACTGGCTCAAGGAAAAGATTGAAAAATATGAAAAAGTTACATAGTGTGCCTTTAATAAGTAAATTATCTATTAGCAACTCAGGAGCTTGTGGGCATGTCTGCATGCCTGTGAGCGCATGTGATGCACTTCACTACTCTTCTCGTGAATATTGCTATCAACGTACTTTTTTCATTTTTCCATCAATTTTATTGGTTCTAACATTTCAAAAGAAGTAAAAATCATGCAAATTGACCAATGGTTTCCCTAGAGATTGCTGTGAGTTCCACCTATGTGTGAGTGACGCTTCACATGTACTCTCAGACGCTAATCAGGAAGCAGACCAACATGGCTGCATTTCTCCTGATATTACATGTGTGTTTCCTTTTTAGCAGGTTTCAATTGTTCTGTAAAAATCAGAAATAAATCTGAAGGATCTGAAAAGCATATTTCAAAATACTTAGAGTACAAATAGATTTAATCCACCAGTCCCTCTATGGAAAAACTTCCATAATTTTTTGTCCAGATTAAGGTCAGATGCCGGTTTTGGGTTTTTAACTTTCAAAGAGACATATGCTCTTAATTTAAAATTTCCTTGGGCAAAAATTACATTTTGAATTTCTTATTCCTCTAACCTGTTATCTACATAAATTATTACACCCCTTGAAAAATCAGCTGAGTTTTCTGAAATCATACAAATAAACCATGTAGTTGCTAAGATGTTCTCATTTTTAAAAGTGCATTTTTTGTTTTGAGAATATGTCACAAAAACAGACAGAAGAAGGCCTAGGGCTACATCCCCATGGTGTTACAGTTTAAGAAGAAGTGTATTTAGTCAGTCTGTGGGTAATAAAAGCAATGCCTGGGTAAGAAAACTGTTATTTAGACTGTTTGATCATAAAACAACAAATCTTCTATTTCACCAAGGACAGAACTACTGTAAATCCAATTGAAAAAGTAAAATCTACATGTTTCTCTGTGACTTGGCAGAAAGTCATCTTATGTTTATATTAGTTTTAATTAATGGACTGGTGTATCATCATCCGTCGCTTTGGTTTCTATAGTGATGAAGAAGTAATCAAGCCAAAAATCAAAATACTTGATTCACTGATCCATCTATGTTCCAACCTTCACTCATGGTGACAAGATTTAGATTATAACCAAAAGAACCAGATCCCAGTAAGGTGCTCAGCCTTAGGTGAGGAGCTCCACCATCCTGGGCTGCTGCTCCTTGCCCTCAAAAGGAGTCAGTTGTGGTGTTTTGAGAATCTGATGAGGATGCCTTCCAGTTTTCTTCCTGTGTTTCCTGGAACATCCCACAATGCAGTGGGATCCCTCAGGAGGACTCAGAGAGGGTTGTCGGGATGGGGGATGTCTGACTTTCCCTCTTAAATATTTTTCATATATTCATATTTTTTTTAAATATTATTCATCACAATCTGATGATGGATGGATGGATGGATGGATGGATGGATGGATGGATGGATGGATGGATGGATGGATGGATGTTTTTAATTAATGTTTTCTTATAATGAGCATTTTATAGACTGGATGAATGGGGTGTTCTTCCTATTCACTACATGCTTCCATAAAGTTACTGCAACTAATAGGTTCTAACAGAAAAAAATAAAATAAAATAAAACTCACTGAGACCTGTTTAGTCAAGCATCTTGCTTTTGGCTTTGACACGAGTTTCAAAGAAATTTTAAAATCTTCTTCTAGTGACAGTTCTGCTATGATGTCAGTGCCGTATTGGGTGGTTATTAAAAATCTGATCCACAAAGCAGACCATAGTTCATATTTAGTCACAGTTTTCCTTCCAAAGCTCGTGTGTGGTCACCAGCATCTAGACAACAGGAATAAAGATTCAAGCCCTCCTCTCTGCAGGCTCCTGACACAATCCTCCTAAGGAAGGACGATACTCAGAAATTCCAAGAGGCTGCAGCTGAGCTGCTCCTCAACCACGAGCTGAGTCAGTTGAACTGGGCACAGATGCTGTTCACACACCTCCCCTTGGACATAAAGCTAGTAAAGTTGTGTGGAAGGAGACCCTGGGGAGAGACCCAAAGAACGCTGAAAGAGTTATATCTCTCAGGTGGGCTAGAAGTGATGTGCAGCAGCAGCAGCTGGGAAAAGTTGCCTATGAAAGCATATTTTGCTTCTTTGACAACCTTCACCTGGAAAAGAGAGAAATAAAAAAAATGGATGAGTACATGGGTGGACAGTCAAACACATGAGTCTGTGTCACATTTTCCACAGCGACATGTCATTAAATAGGAGTTTTTCCATTAAATTTGTACTTTTTAGACAGGAACAGATTTTAACCTGAACTAAAAGCTCATCTTGGTTGCAGATCCTGGCGGTTTAGACCCTTAACCACTTTGGACTCTGACTTTGAGAGGTGTGACAGCTGGAGCTCAGAATGGATCCAGCTCTAGACTGGATTAGGCAGGAAATAGCAGGTGTCTTTATCATCAATTTGTTTATTACTGAAAATAATAACATAAACATTATTCATCTTTACACAATTTAATATTTCACATGAAAATTAACACAAAAGTCATCACATTGTCTTTCTGATTCTTAACATTGATTTGTTTTTTATTTTACAGGGTTGAGAGGAGCTGGAGTCTATCCCATTGTCATCAGCTGAGAGGCAGAGATGGGGGTAGTGTGTGTGTGTGTGTGTGTGTGGAGGGGGGGGGGTGCATCCTGGGCAAGAAGCCAGTTTATCTCAGCAAGAACAGGAACCATGGACACTCAAACTTACAATCAATTTAAAAGCACCAGACGACAAAACGTCTGTCTTAGAATGGTGGAACCTGAAGATTTGGACCAGCAGCAGATTTGCTGTGAGGTGACAGAACTAACCAGTGAGGACAATGGCAGTGATGTCAGTAATGCGCTACTTAGTAACACGTTACTAATATTACGTCATTTTTCAATAACGAATAATCTAATGCGTTACTATTTCCAAACCAGTAATCTGATTGAAGTTACTTTTTTCGAGCCGCTGTGCGTAACTTTGCTTTACTATCTTTGTCCATTTCCTTAGTAAAAATATTTGCTTTCTTGCATCTCGGTGAGCGGCGTCGGGTGTAAGGAGTCACGTTTTCTGCACAAGGACAGCGAATCGCTCCAGCAGAAGGAGGAGGACTCACATGTAATACCGTATTTACCTGAATATCTGGGCATTATTGTTGTAAACTCCTCTGAAACAACAAGTTTGTCTTATCTTTGGGGTCTAGCTTTATTAACGAGTGTGAGACTGAGAAATGATGTGAGCAGAAACAGCTGACTGGATGCTGCTGTCTGACAGCTGAGCCGACTAGCACTAGCATTAGCACTGTAGCCTGAATGTAAGTGAGTAATGTAAGTTTAAGTGTAGCCGTAGCTCCATAAAGCTGGACGAATGAAGCAGCACCTAAAGAAATGTTTTGATGCAAACTTCACTCATTGTGACAAACACAGCAGTAAACAGCTCTAAAGCAGCAGCAGAAACACGAGCTGTCAGAGTGATGTTAGCTCCCCATGGTCCTAAAACCCACTGTGTAAATGGAACTAACAGGTGAGTCTGAGAGAACAGAGATGATTAGAGGAGATGATCAGAACGTTAGATTAAGACACGCTACAGATTATTATTGTTACTCCATAAAGTATTTAATTTTAAAATGTTGTACATTTTACTTCAAATATGCTTTTTGATTTTTATTTTAAAAACCTTTTTAAAAGATGAGATTTAGTTGTCAAACAAAACTTTTTCCAAAAACTATATTTTGAAAAAGGGGGTCAGGTAGGGTTAGGGTTACAGTAAAAACCAAGCTGCAGCAACAGAAACAACTAAGGAGGAGAGAGATGATCGTTTTCTATCTGGAATAAATACAGTCAGGATTTAGAGATTGTGTCGGATAAAGATGATAATATTAAGGTTTGTTAATGTTCATTAAAATGTTCTAATGTCCATAAAACATGTTAACATGAATTTAATAGTTAGAGTAATAAAACATTATTTTATAAAAGGTAGTTTTGCCATAAAAGTGTTAAATGTCAGGTCAATAAAGATTCTTTTGAATTTATATTTCATAAAAACAAGTATTTTTTTCAAGAAATAGTTTTTAAGTTCAACTTTAATGTCAGGAGATCCATTTTGTTGACGTGTTGTTAAAATTCACTTCTAATAAAGAGTTTTAGTAAAACTGGAGGTCATTTTGATGTTGAGGCGGGGGAGGAGTCATCGGCAGCTGACTGTCACTAATAAAGTTACCTAAAAAGTAACTAGTTACTTTAACTAGTTAGTAGTTACTTTTTAAAGGAGTAAACAGTAATCAGTAGTTGGATTACTTTTTCAAAGTGTGGCAACACTGGATAGTGGTACCAGAACAAAACTCTGTCAGACCAAATGAACAACATTTATTGAAATCTTTATGCTTTGTATGAAAAAGGCTCTGGATTTATTCATAAGCAAGTTTAACACTTTAATTTGTACATTAAAAATCAAACTAGCAAATAAATTGCTTCTTTAAATACATTTTGAATATGGCCTGTATTTATAGAGCGCTTTCTAGAGTGTTCAACACTCCCCAAAGCTCTGTACAACACAACAGTCATTCACTCACACATTCACACACTGGTGGTGATAAGCTACGCTCGGCTACACACACACACACACACACACACACACACACACACACACACACACACACACACAATAATGTTTAGCTCTTTATTCTAATATTTCCATATACTTTAGATTTATTTTTTAGTTTATCATTTTTCTCTCAGTTTTGTGCTTTAATAAGACCCAGGGACTAAAATGAGCTGTACCAAGTGGTTGACTTGCCAGTTAAAGGGTTCAAAACAAACAAGAAAGAAGGTTTTCTTTTTAAATAGACAGAAGTATTCCTCTTAAGATTAAAAGCTGCTTAAGCTAACTTAAAACAGAATAGTGTGATGGACTTTTCTTAGTCACACTGCAATAAAAAACAATAACAGAAGATATAAACAAAAGTGATGTTTTGTAACACATTTGCGTTCTGCATTTGTTTATGAATTGATGATATTGTATTAAATCATTGTAACTATTAATCTAACAATGATCAATATACGAGGACAACTATTTATAATCATTTAAATATCTAGATTGTAAACTGTTCTATTCATTGGCTGTTACTGAATTAACAACTGAACAATATAACTGCAATAAAGAAATACAATTTGCATTTTTTTTCACCTGTAGATACACCACTAGAGGGCAGTAGACATGTTTAGGACTGGATTGAGCAGGTGTTGGAAGAAAGTACTAATCCTAATACTCCATCTGGTTGCTTTAAGACCAGAAGTGGTTTTATGCTAATTAGCAACATTAGTCCATAAGGGGTTAATTAAATCAGGGCCCCAACCACTGGTCATTTGGTACTGGGTCAGGGAATAAAACCTTTAAAAAAGAAATAGAGCAGGGTTTTAGGGTCTATAAATATTTATATAACTCAGGACAATATTAGAAATAAAGTGTAGTTATATTCGTATGACATCTGTAATCATAATATGTTATGCACTTTACTGTATATTAACCACTGCGTTAGGCCAAATTAGGAGATCCCAGGAGAGTTGGTGAAAAACATGCTTTAGTGGACAGATTTGTAAATGCAGGTGGTCAAAATGGATGTTTGATGAGACATGATTTTAACATTTTGGCTCCTTTAACATAATGGATGATTCAACAGATAAAGTAAGGAGAAACAATCAAGCAGGACTGTCTTGTTTTACATCTCAATTATGTCCTTTTCTGCAAACATGTTGCAAATTTGCATCAACTGTAAATATAGGATGCAAAAAATAAGTTCATGAAAATGTGTGAATTGAAAAAGTGAGACTATAATTGACAGCAGCCCAACTGCAGCAGATGGGGGTAAATGAACAGGCTCTCCTTCACACGTCACCTTGGATTTGAATTAAAATGATATATTTTTTGTAGATTTTGTAGTTTTTACTCACAGAATAACCCATACATTCTAACTGACCAGTAGTTGTTATAGCAGACAAAATAGTTTATTTCCAAAATTTTAAATGAGTTTGTTCTGGAGGAAACAAATGAAATCTAGAAGTAAAGCTCGTCAAAACTGAGCAGCTTTACTTGTGTACATTTTCTTGTGTTGCGTTCCAGTTTGTGTTTGTATGGTGCTGTGGAACCTACCCAGGAGAAATCCTCATAATCTCATAGACACAAATGGACAAAAACAACCATTTTAACATGCAGGGAAGGAATGAATTTAATGCAACAGGCATGAATATAAAGGCGAGGATGCCGAAACAAAGCCTGAATACTTGCAAAATGTCATGCCCTCCTAGAATTTAACATGCCATTTGAATACATCGGCATTGTATTTAAATGATATGCAGCATTCACATAAATCTACACAGAGTTTTGGTACATACCAAAGTCATTAGGACTGCAAGAGCTGGGGGGCCACAATGAAGAGCATAGTGGCTTGTGATCAGTCTCGAATTCTACCATCTGATTGCAGCAGACATTCCAATCCTGCGGTCAGATTCTTCTCATAAAAAAGGCCAAGACCTCCGCTCAGTTATTATGGCTGAAAGCGCCTACTGAATGTATCAGTGTGTGTGTGTGTGTGTGTGTGTGTGTGTGTATAGGCTTCTCCATGTGTGCATGCATGCTGTGCTGAATGAAACAAGAGAGGGACATTGAAAAACTTGCCTCATAATAACCTGAGGATATGCATCCTTCCAGAACAAATTATTTCTCAACTTGGTAGCTTCCATCAAAACAGCAAACACTAATTGTTGTTTGGAACTAGAGTGACAATCAAGTCTCCTGCAAAGTGAGTCTGTCCTCTATTTGCACACAATTTCCTCTTGGTGGTCGAGCAACAGAAAGAAGCTGGCATCAAGATGCTGCGCTTGCATAATGACTCCATCGGAACAATTAGACCAAATATCTACAAAATTAACTTGTTGGCACGCTTTTGTGACATACGAAATTACTAATGATAAAAGTCTGGCAAGAAAAAAGAAAAGGATTTCCTCCTGCACATCAAGGCCATTGATTTTTACAAAAGGTTCCATGCTCTTCTGCCCACAGCTACAGCAAAGTAGCAGTGTAATTTCCTAATAAGCGCATGCTATTAAATGAAATTAGAGAGATTTTCAAAGATCTTTCCCTCAACCCCCCTCTACCTCCAAATAAAAAGTGCTGCCTGGTCATTTTGGCTGCATTACCTGTCTGCTCTCGTATAATAATGTAATTATCCGGTGACCAGCGTGATCATCTTGCTGAATTACATTGTGACCTCTGTCTGCGAGGCTTGCTTTCACGGCTCGCCACTCGGTTAGGTAATGGGGAAAGACTGAACCCAAATGATCAATGTCTGATGAACCTGTGAGTGCAAGCATGCACGTAATGGTCGCAAACATGCTCAAGGACAAGTAGGACGCAAAGTAAAGACACAAATATGCAATTATATGCAGTGAAGTGGTGGAAGTTATTCAGAAAAAGTCATTTGTTTGTGATTATTTTTTCATTTCCCAGCAATCATCTACACGATTGACTTTCTCTCTCCTCTCTCTCTCTCCCCTCCTCTCCTTATCGTTGATTCTGTCATTTAAATTTAATTTTTTTTTCCCTTTCAGCTGCAAGATTGCCATCTAAAACCTGACAATGTTGTTCCTCAGAGTTAGAGACTAATATGTTATTTAAGAAAGTAAGACGAAGAAGAAAGCTGAGCGTCAGGAGGGGATCATGAAACAGAATATTAGATCTGCTCTGCAAGGGTATATAGAATATCTCCCGTTGTTCTCGATGGATTACATCTAGTCTGTAATTCTAGACACAGCCTGTATATCAGCGTGAAGCTCGGTCAGTTACAGGGTCAGCATCTTTCTTTGATATTTAGTATCTTTTTTGCAGCTTTGATCTTTCTGTTTTATTTTTTTTTCTGCGTTCACACCTTCTTTCATGTATTACGAAGGAGCATGTCAAATACATTTCAGACATCCAGATGAGTGTGTAAGATAATTGAGTGCCTGGTAGTGAGTGATAATTCTTTAAGTATGTAGGCCATATTTAATAATTGACACATTCAGTGAACTGTTTGTGAAAGGCTATTTATACAGTGAGGATGACATTTTGAGAGCTCAATAAGAAATGGGAGTGACAAAAAAAGGCAGAACAAGAGGAGTTTATAGACACCAAAGAGTTAAAAAAAGAACATCAGTTTTTCCTGGTGAACATTTAAATCAAAGCATAGCATTTGTTTCTGTGGGCTGCTTTTGGATATATGAATTTCCCCTGGGGATAAATATAGGATGTATCTATCTATGTTAAGTTAAGATACAGAATTATGGTTACAAATGCCCATCGGTTTTAATTGTAGATGGAGTCTCTGCAGCAAAAGTCCACATTTGAATTCCGCATCCCTTGCACTCAGTTTTATGAAAACATAATTAACAGCCAGAAAACAACTGTTATTGTCAGAACAACAAAACATCATTAAAATATTCAAATTTAAAGATGTTCAGTGAAGCATTCTTTGATTTAGAGCAGACCTCAGGGCTCCTCATTTGTTCCAACAAAAACATATGACATTTATTTTCTGTATGTTGCGGTTTGATTTCCGATTGGGCGATGCTCGATTGTGGAACGCTCACAGTAAAGAAGCTCTGACGTGCTTCTCACTTAGCAAAGCTACAAGGCAGATGAATCTTGTGGAAATCCCTCCAGAAAACTCCAGGGAAATTGCTAAATATGCAGTGTGAACTTGGAAAAAAAGGAAATAAAAAATATCCCTTTGACACAAAACAGAGAGCTGATAGCAGTGCCAAGGAGAGCCAAAAGCTTAAACTCTGCCAAGAAAAAAACAAAACACGTCTTATTGGAAATAACTTCTTCATTAAATTGTCAAGTCACATCTTAGGAGCGAGCAAAGCATTTGGTTTGCTCGCTCCAATTATTGATGACTTACCTTGATGCTGGAAATTTGGTTAGCCATCATTTCTATGCATTTTTATATTTATTTACTCCAGAAATTATCCATGATGAAAGCTAACTTTAGGACTTCCAGTTTAGTTTGTAAAGCTTCCAGTCAGAATTTCATAGCATGTCTGCAACATATAATCTGATGTTTCAGAAACCTGCTCCAACAGACTGGGTGTGTGGCTGACTGGACCAGTGTATGACTGGGTTGAAGATCCAATTAAACTACAGTATTGTGTAATCAACATTAACTTCTCATTTGAGCATTGTGTTTAGAAAAATAAAGAAACAGCCATGACCAGACCGAGCTATAATTTTTTGTTGTCATTTTTACTGACAGGGTCAAAAAATCCCATCATAATTTAGTCCTCAGTAGCTATATAAACTGTAAAATTATACAACTTAAAATAACATAAACAGTTCACTCTGGCCTCTCACAGCTTCCTCCTGGTCCATGTGGACTTGAGTCGTGCACCTGCTTGTGCGTAATCAAACATCTCAAGTGATCATGAGGTTTTGAACTTTCGCCTCGGACAGATGGCTTCTTTGCTTGTCCTTCATCACCCACTGCATCAGTCCCTCTTTTATCACTTCTTTTATCAACATCGTTTTTTGGCTTTTTGAAGAAATTTCGGGCACTGAGCTGCCATGACGTTTTTTTCCAAGTGAAGCCAACGAGGTCTTCGAGACAACAGCTAATTATTATGCTCACTCGCCACCAAGTGGCCAAGAGTGTGAATTGTAATCTGTCCAAATGATGGATGGCCTTCATATTTTTCTATCAGTTTAAAAAAACAACGATGGTAAAAAATGATTCAGTTAATGTGACCCCTGGCCACGACCTAAAGCAGTGGTCATCAGTTCCAATCCTTCAGGGACACTATCTGAGATTATCCCCTGCTTCAACACATGATTCTAATAAATGGGTGATTAACAGACTTCTTCAGAACTTAACATGCCAAGGAAACTTTTGGAGGATGACTTGGTGTCAAGTAGGATGGTAATTAAACAACTTTTCTCCAACTTCAGACTGACTGATATTCTGATGAAGGTTCAGGAATTGCATCTGGAAAAAACAATTCTAGAGAAGAAAAGGTAATTACTACCATCAGCCCTGTGTCCTGCCAACAGTAAAGCATCCTGAGACCATCCATCTGTGGGGTTGCTTCTCAGCCAAGGGACTGCACTCACTCACAGTTTGTCCTCAGAACAGCCATGAATCAAGAATGTTACCTAAACATCCAAAAAGAGCAACTTCTTAACCACTGACTGTGGAAAATGTAATTTAATTGTCGATAAAAGCTCTTATAATGTATGAAATGCTCATATTTATACTTCAATAACCATAGAAACATCTGACACAAGTTACAAAAGCAATGAATCCTCAAACTTTGTTGAAACCTTGGGCCTTGGGTATAGACACTTGACTTTTACAAACTTATAATATTCACAGAATACACGTGAGACAGCACAGGGTGAAGTGTTGGTAAAACACAAAAGCAACAACAGAGAGAGAGAGATGCATCAAAATAGGTAGGACAGAGAAGTAACTTGAGAGGATAATGCACAGAGACAGAAGGCACAAATAAGACATTGAAAGAGGAAGAAAGAGATTAAGAACAGTAGCTCCCGGCGCCTGTGTTGTCTCAAAAGGGAGGGAGAGAAAGGGAGGAAAAAGAAGAAAGGAAGATGACAAGACAACTAGACACTAGCATCAAAGCGGGTCAGAGGAAACCAGGCTTGGAAGCAATATCAAAGCCCTCAACAAGGGGCACCAGAGGAGAAGACAAGAGCTGGAGAGGCAACAAAGACACAGATGTGTGAGTAAGTGTGTGTGTGTGCGTGTGTGTGTGTGTGTGTGTGTGCTTTAGCAAGTATGCATACACAAGTTAGCATTTGCCAAAAAATTGTGTCTCTTTTAGTTCTTGCTTGTCTGCAGTTGTGTGTACATTGTGTTTGCACATGTGGGTGTATTTGCGCGCGCGCGCGCGTGTGTGTTAAACTCTCGAGTGCTGACAGAGCAAACACGTCTCTGCTCTCCTCTCTCAATGTGCAGACGAGCCCCTGGCAGCCCAAGCATCAGAAAGCGAGACTACCAACACAGATGGTCAAAAGCGGAGATGCTGGAAAACAAAACCGTTTGTGGAGCACAAGTGGCAGGCGGCCAAAATGCCAACAAAGCCGAGACTAAGAGGTCCCAACAACAATATGTTCAGTTAGATATGAGGATGTTGAATTGGTTGGTGGCAACACTTCTCCACAACTACCAGAGGATGATTTTTGCTTAATTTTTTCTTGGCTGGAAGGCTTTGATTGCGACATACAGCTGGAGATGCTGCAGTGATAATCCATGATGACTTTAAAGCTGCTTTAAAACAGAAGCCTGAAGATGTTTGGCTCCTGTGGACCTCGATGAAACTAAACATTCTGTTAAAACACTTCCATGAGATTAAACTGCATGAAACTGTTCGAGGGTACAATGTCAGCTTTTTCTTCTGCAATATAAAAGATGGGAAGAACATGTTTAGCTGGGTGGTTTATTTAATTCAAACTCTCAGAAAGTAATCATTGGATGCGCGTCCACACCAGATGAACTTTTGGAGCAAACACAAATCAAGAAGTCCACCTAAGCTAATCAACCCTAGAAAAATGGTTTTAACACACTCAGATTAGTAAAATTTGAAATAAAAATGAGTGTGTCGTTAGCTGAGAGTCCTTCACATCACAAACTTAGAGATGCATATTTATGTTTTATCATCTTTCCTTAAAACACTAATATCTATTAAAGCTAACCCTGCTCGTCTTTTAAGAAAAATATGTCATGGATGTTTTTTATTCAAACTCACAGAGAGCCATTGGAAGCACATTTACAACTGTTTAACTTTTGAAATTAGCCCCATTTAATTTGGCTGCCACAGCTAATAACCTTAAAAAACACAGGTTTGCCACCTTTGCTGATGTTTGATGTTGTGGCTGACAGCCATCAACAACCCTTATATATATATATATATATATATATATATATATATATATATATATATATATATATATACATATATATATATTTAAATCTTGTTATATCATGTATAATAATTTTTTCAGGACATGAAAATTGTCTGTTTTATTCTCAGCATAAGATGATCTTAGTTTCAGTCTCTGAATTGAAAGGCAGCAAGCAATATGCGCTTCTAGGAATCCAGGGTTTTTACAGTTTTTATTTACTGAATTTAACTTCCAATATGTTCAAGAAAATATAAGAATAAACTGAAAATCACTTCACTTCTACAGTGAAATCTGATGCTTTGGCACACGTTACTTATCTCATGTGTCTCTGTTAGCCCTGCAATGGACTGGTATCCTGTCCAGGCTGTCCATCTCACCCAACAGTAACCAGGAAAAACTCCAAAATCCAGCCCAACACCCCCTAAAATAATAAACAATAGAAGTCGGCACATAATTTGTTGGAGTGAAATAGAGCATATTGCTGTTTGGGATTTGTTTTCTTAAAGGTGCTACGGCAAATTTGGTAAGCAGTGTTGCTTAAAACATTTTAATCATGCCTCTTAACAACATTCTAACATAATACAGCTATAAATATATTGTGGCAATAACAAAAAAAACTCTCAGGCAATCATACGTTTCGGAACAAAAGCAACTACTGGACAATCCAGCTGTCTGTCTCGCCGAAGCGCCTCACTTCCTCACTTCCTTGGATCCGCCATTAATGTGTGCTGGTACATTTTTCATCAGAACATCCTGGGAGTGAGAGAAGGACAGAAACAGATGGCTGTGAGCGCTTTTAGAAAAAAAATAGTAGAGTCCCAAAAAGATAAAACACCTTTTCAGCTAGCAGAAAACAAAAAAAAAAAACATTTGGACATAGAAAGAGGAAAAACCAGGGTGAACATTAGCACAGCGTTTTAATGACTGGTGTTTTTCACTCTCTTGATAATATGGCAATTTGCTGTCCTAGGTCTAGAGACGGGTGAGAGTTCTGGAACCGTGTTTGTGTGAAATAGCTAGCTATACCTAGCTTGTTTGAAGAATAACTATGGCAGCTTTAACACAACATCTAAAAATGTTTGATCATGTGACTTTAATCAAAGCTGCACTTCATGTTCTTCATTTCTCAAAATTAGAAAGTGTACGACAAATGTTATAGAAAGAAATGTTTGATTTACGAATACAGCTCTGTGGGGGACTATTTAAAATATTTCTGTTTGTTTCAGATCATTCTGAAATCCGATGTAAATTTGTCTCGATTTGTGCTTTATTATTGTTTGTAATTTCTTGTCTTATATTATCTTTAACTGATGGAGACTCGGGGGGGGGGGGGGGG